>VXAZ01018984.1:4565502-4943117 GCA_013399875.1 Gymnorhina tibicen | reverse complement strand
CCCGCCACCACCTGTCCCGCAGCTCCCTCCCGAAAGGATCCCGCACCGCCCGATTGGAGACTCTGCCCGTGGCTCCCCTGCCTGGCAGCCAATCGCAGCCTCCGCGCAGGGCACGGACCCACTCCACACCGGATCTCCCACGTCCCGATTGGCCGCTTGGACTTTTGTCCCCCTCCAAGCGGCCAATTGCAGCCTGCCGTTGTGGCACAGATCCATCACCCGGGGGTTCCCTCACCCCCGATTGGGTGCTCTGCCCACTGCTCCCCTCCCAGGAAGCCAACTGCAGCCTGTATTTCCAGCACAGACCCATTTCCCACTAGATCCCCCAGCTCACGGTTGGCCTCTCAGCCTGCTGTCCCCAGCTAAGCAGCCCATCAGAACCTGCCTCCTGGTCACGGATGGTCTCCCTTCTGCCCAGCACGGCGATGGGGCTCAGCGCAGCCTGGCATCAGCTGGAGCCAGCAAGACACACTCTGTCCTTGCCCTGGTACCCCCAGGAGGTGGGAAACGAATCCCCTTGTCTTCTGAAAGTCAGGAACCTCGAGGAAAGAGGACAAGAAGCCTGCCTCTGTGTTAACATTTGTAATCTTAAATGCTTACCTGGGACATCCGGAAATAATGGTGCTTGGCTGGAACGTGATAACCACTTTTCTCACAAACCAAATTGTTTGTTTGCTTTTAGTTTTTGTGGGAAGGACTTAAACAAATCAAACTTTTTAAACAACAAAACAAACAAAAAGTAAGGAAGTCGTAGTTTTCTAATTGCCTGAGTGCTGACACATGCAACATGCCACGCTATCCCAGTGACCAGACCTATCTGTGGAGATGCTGCTGCACCCCTAGCTTTGACTATAGCCAAGAGAGCTGGAAGGACCCAAATGAGACCTCCTGGTCCAGCCCAGGGGGAGATCCACTCAGTTTATTATCCTGCTCAGCTTTTTCCTTAACAAGCTCTTAAGTATCCTTAATGATGGAGACCTTGCAAGGCCATCCCTTTAAATGGGATAAGGGAATTAAGTAATCTTGTTTGTTAACTGGGACCGTGAGTCAGGAAGATGCTCACACATGTTCCTAGCTGAATTGCTAGTTAGACAGGCACAGAAATGTGTATTTAAGGTTAAGAACTGCTATTCCGGAATGCATTGATGTGCAATGGAAAATTAGTACCAATAAACATAAGTGCTGTTTTCCCAATAATAAAATCAGGGCCCATTCACTGAGACTGCAAAAATAAAGGAAGAATATTGACTGTGGTCAGGGAAGGGAAATCCTCAATTTTTAACAGATCTGTCTCAACCATTTCCATTTCCAGTAGATTTCTGCAAAGTCATGTTAGAGGACACCTGTCCTTTCCTACATGGCTGCAGAATAGCCCCACACGTCTGAGTGAATGATGCACAGTCTTCTACAATCATTTACTTAAGAAAAAGTAGATTTCAAAGCAATTAAAAAGCCATTGTTCTTTGGACCTTGCATTTCGCTTACCAAAATTATTATCCCCAGTGGAAAAATCACTTGGGGAATCTATTTCTCCTTCTTTGGGATAGTCCATTTTGTAATAGCCTTTCTTCCAGGGTCTGCATGGAGGGGAAAACCAAATAAAAACCCCAAAACAAACCAGCAAAACAAGAACAACAACAACAACACCCCACAAAACCAACTGACCAAACAACCCTACCCCCCAAAAAAACCCAAACCAAACTAGCAAAACCACCAAATCTTTAATGCTGCTTCTGCTGGAATGCTCAAAGATATGAGACATGAGGTTCTTCAATATACAATTACGTGTCTGCTGATATTCACCATTCACCACACATGGTCTGGGAATGAAACAAAGACCTACAAGTTGAAATAAGATTTCTTCTGTATCTATAAGCTCTGTTTTAATGCAGAAGTGAGAATGAAATCAATGTTTAGTCAGTGAGTAAAGACAAAAACCCACTAAGCTAAAAGTGTGGTGGTGTGGTTTTTTCCCCTCTCATAGCATTCCATATAATGAAGATGGAAAAAAAAAGATGAATTGTGGGGGGAGGCAAGGAAGAGCTTCAGAACGCCACCAGCCTGTTGCGCTGTTGGTGCTTTTTAAAATCACGTCTTGGGCTTAATGCTGTGAGTCAGCCCAGAAAAACTTAGACACAGAATAGTTGCAGTAGGTTGTGCAGTTGTCTCCAGAGGCAACAGCAGGAGTATTCCCCAAAGGATATTTTCCCAGTACTTTGTCCAGCAAAACTTGAAATGTGTCCAGGGATAAGGTTTCCACCAATTCCCTTGAGTGATTACTCCCCAGTCTCATATATCTCAGCGTTTGGAAGATTTTCCTGCTGTTCAGCCTACATTTTTGCATTCTTAATTTCATACTATTACTTGTGGTTATGGCCCAAATTAATCAAAGTACTTCAATGCATGCTTAAATTTAGGTATGTGCTCAAGCGCCACTGAAATCACGTACGTTGGTGTTTTGCACGGCTGATGGATCTGCACATGTGTTTTAGCACTGTGCTGAACTGGGACCATGCATCATGCAAAATAATTATCCTTCTCTTACATATTTTTAAGCCATTATCCTTCCCTTGCTTAATTATCGATTAGATAAGCTATATATTTAAGCTACTTAATCTCTCCTTGGGTATCAGTCTTTCCAAGAGTCTGATCATTTTTCTTTTTCGGGTCTGAATTCCCTGAAACTCTTCCGTGTTTTGTAAGGACAAGTAATGAGGTATTGCAATTTAATGACATATCCCAGGTGTGATTACATAAAGAGCAGTTATTCTGTGCAGTCGGAGGATATAACTTACCTTCACCAGCAACCCCAAAGCGCATTGATTTGTTGTGCTGCTCTATCATTTTGTAAGACTCTATAATCTACTCCTATTCTTTTCCATATCCATCACTCCTGTATTCAGGTATTTTTTACTTGCAGAGGCAGACAGCCTTTAGGCCTTGAAATTCAGTGTGGTGTTTTACACTAGAAAACCTGTAATAGAACCAAATTGCAACCTTAGAGGTTTCCAGAACACTTTCTTCCATGGAAAAAAAAAAAGTCTCCATTTGAAGTTGTATTATTGGAATCTGTTCACCCAGGATTTTGGGTTCCCAACCAATTTACTTCAGGAGGATTTGTCACACGTACCACCCTGGCACCGTGGTGTCTGCATCATTTGTTGCTCATTATCCCATTATCCCCCAGGTAGATGTGGAGCTTTAATGATAATTTCATTATTTTACGATGGTTTAAAAGTAGGTTTAGTGAATTGTAATTGACTGTGATTCTGATTCTTTTCTCCTTTTTTTTTCTTCTTTTTCTGAAGATGTTTCCTATTTGCTTTCTCTCCTTCTCTCATATTTCCATTAAATTCCATAAACATCTGTCACTGAGCCATTACATTCTGTAATGAATTACCTTATTCTCAAAGATGCACGTCATCTGGGCCAATTAATGGATACACATTTCTGTTTTCAGGACTGTTACCAGTTGCCTACACAAAACATACAATGTTTTCTTTACTTCATGATCAAGTATTATGTTTGGTTTTCACCCTTATTTTCCCAGTCTGAAGAACTGTCATTACAAAACTACACAAGTTTTTAAAAACAAATGCTGCGGAGTGATACAAATAAACACCACAGACTTCCTGCTATAGATTGAGCAAAACTCAGCTTATCTCTGATAAACCCACATTTCCATTATAAAATCCCAACTATTTGAGCTCACCAATTTCTTTAACAACTAATGATAGATAGATAGATAGATAGATAGATAGATAGATAGATAGATAGATAGATGGTGACACTGAATTAGACCTCGACAGACACCACATTCTTTGTTTTCTTCTTCCTCGTCATCATCATCTCCTCTGCAGTCCTGGTTTAGGAAAGCACTGTGAGATCCCTCCCTGCCAGGGAAACACCTCATGTTTTTGCATGCTGAATTTTCCCACACTCGTTTTTAGGCACAAACCTCAGTGGGATTGCTTGCACTGGGCTCAAGCAAAATTCCAAAATGAGGAGTAGTTTAAGAGCAGAAATCAAGGCTCACAGTTAATCTGACTTTTGTAGTCTCTTCCTCTTAATCTCTACCTTCATCTTCATTTTGATACCATTTTTCTAGGTATGAGAATAACCTCAAAAAATAACAAAACACCCCCCTCCCATATTACATAGAAAATGCAACTAATAATGATTTAATTTTGAAAATATGGGCTGTCAAAAATATGTTTTCCACTTAAGGGATGGTTTAAGTCATAGCACACTGGCCAGCCAATTAGTTTGCAGTGCCTTGGCACCAACAAAACAGGAGAGAAAAGGAGAGAAAGTGCTGTGGGAGGTCTGGTCCCTAACTTTTAGCTAACATATTTCCTTGCAGCCTGTTCTTGCCCAACGCCTGGAGCAGCAGAAGATGGGTTCTCAGTGTCTCAATAACAGTGTGCTCGTTTCAGCTAGGGTAGAGTTATTTTGTGCACTGAGGCTATTATTGGTCTGTTTTTTGGATTTGTGCTGAACACAGCGATGATAATCTAAAGATGTTTTTGTTGTTGCTGAGCAGGGCTTGTACAGAGCCAAGGCCTCTTCTGTTGTGTGGACTGCCACGCTGGCAGGGAGGCTGGGGATACACAGGAGGCTGGGAGGAGACACAGCCAGGCCAGGTGACCCAAACTGACCAAAGGGATATTCCAGACCATGTGGCATCATGCTTAGTATATAAAGTGGGGAGAAGAAGGAGGAACAGGGGACGTTTGGAGTGATGGCGGTTTTTTTCCCAAGTCACCATTAAGTGTGCTGGGGCCCTAGTCTTTTGGAGATGACTAAACATCTTCCTGCCCATGGGAAGCACTGAATTAATTCCTTGTTTTGCTTTGCCTGAGTGCACCACTTTTGCTTTTCCTATTCAACCGTCTTTATCTCAGCCCACGGGTTTTCTAGCTTTTGCTGTTCCAAATCTCTCACCAATCTTACTGGTGGGGGAGTGAGTGAGCTGTTGCACAAGGGCTTTGTTGATGGCTGAGGTAAACCATGACGAACAGAAATATGCCTGATTTTCTTTTGGTATTCCTACTCTTGTGGTGGGCGTCAGTGCTGTTTCAGTGCTTCCTGAAGCGTAGGCAGTAGGGACGTGGAAAGACTTGGATAGATGCTCAAGATAGGGTGTTGCCCTGAAAAGTGTAGTATTTAGTCCAGCCAGGAAGGCTGTGCAGACCCACTGTGGAAGACTGGAGATGGCTGGTTGACTGGTGGCTTAGACATGAATTGCAAAATGGCCATGCATAAAAGCTGTCTGAACTGTTGACTTGAATCTGTCTGTAGTCGAGGTAATAAGGCAATTAGACACAAAAATCATTAATAATTTAGCTTAATTGAAACCTAACAATACAGACTTCCTCTACAATTCCAAGTTATTTCAACTGTTTGGAAAGCGTGACTTGTCTCTGTTGTTCTAGTACATATGTAGTGTGGGAGAAAATAAAAATTGTCATTAGAATTTCACTTTAAAGAACTTGTGTTGCTTTTTTTTTCTCATTAATTTGAACCCGTGAATTCTCAGAGCTAGCTCTGATTCTATTTTCAAATAAAAGCTCTTTTTGTGTGTGGATAAATTAGGCTGTAAGATGTAACTGGCTGTTGTAGAGCGGGGGTGGGACTTTGATGTAGAAGTCATGTTAAAGCAGATGGGTGTGCTGAGCATGCTTCAGCCAGGCTAAATGGGAAGAGCAATTAAATGCTCTTCCACACAGTTATTGCTGAAACAACAGGAAGCAGAAATAGCAGAGTAAATAAACTGTGTCATCAGAGAGGTTTCCCTGGAATGACAGCAAATTTGGAAGCAAAGGGGTTTGTTGGTTGCAGCTGCTGGTAGAAGTCAGAAAAGTTCGGGAAAACCAGGAAAAAACCCAATAAACAGCAAAAGCAATGGCTTGGTTGAAAAGGATAAGAAGCAGAATGATTTTTAGGACCAAAAAAGTGGAGAGTAATTTCTGGGCTGCTTGGTGATTTACTCTTGTAGTATTCAGGAAAATCAGATGTTCTTTGTAACAAACAACCCGACAAAACACAGATACTTGGTGCCCATACTCCTGAGGAAACCAATGGACTGACCTTAATCTATAGGGCACTCAAAGACATATGTTGCATGCTGTGACTTAGCATAACTCCACCAGCCAGGGTCATGAAGCCTTTACACACTGCAGGAAAAAAATCAACATGTCCAACGAGGAAGAGTGGCAAATCCACCACTAGCATCCCTCACAGCGTTACCATGAAGGATGAATTATCCTGATGTCCAGAAGGTAAGGTTCCAGTTCTCATTGCTTGCTGGGCTTGAGAGAAATGTGAGCTACTGGGAGAAATGTTGAATCAGCCCTGGGGACTGCTGGGCACAGCACTTTTGAGGTACTCTTAACCATCTATCCTGTAATGCTCGTATCATCTGTAAACACTTATCTCACCTATCTCCTGGCAAGCAGGATTAGAGACAAAAAAACAAGGGAAAATACCACTCTCGTTGCAACACTGTGGGAGGATTTAAAGCCATTTGGGAAACAAAAGTAGGAAGTGATCACAGCTAAGAAATTGGTGTTTTAAAAGTACTCTCCGAGGACTTTGACTGCCATGGTATAAATTTAGTATTCATGGTATTAATGGAAAAATTTTGAACTGAATAGGAAATTAACTTTCTTACTTGAGGTTATGCTGCAGTGGTAAAGTGATCCTAATTATTTTTAAGACTAAATGCTATTTCTAGGGGTAAATCAGGTTCCAAAAAGGAAGAAATCAATAATACAAAGACAGATTTTGACGATTTCAAGTAATAAAACCAGGTAGGGTGGTTTGTATCAAATACAACAGAAAATCCCTTCAGTGAAACATGCGTAAGGTTAAGTCTTGAGTGGATACCTCATGCATACAATTTAATGAATAAAAAACATAAATCAAATAAGACTGGGTCAAAACATAGACAAAGGGATTATACCGAAAATCAGGGCTTTAAGAAATGGGTGGTTGTGCAGAGACTGCAATTGATCTTTTTGGTCTTCTACATTACCTTTTTGCCTCCTGCACTCTGTTTCAGAAATCGGTAGAATGATTTTTTATTAAGTTCAGTTTTCTTTTAACTCATATCAGCAGTCACTGAAATAATGGCTTTTTTTACCCCCTACTGTACAGCTGATTGGCACATTCTTGTTTCACACATTCATTTTATAAATCTTTTAATGCTTCCTCTGATTGAGTCATGGGAAAATGATCCAAGACAAATGGGCAATCTGATCTTCAGCTAGTTAGCACACTGCCTGGCAGCTGAAGAGAAAGCAAACAAAACACCAAAGTGTACCGGCAGAGGCACCCAACAACTCGGAAGAGATGATTGAAATGCAGAAAGGGCCGGTGGACTCACACCTGAGGGCTGTGTGAAATGCTGAGTACCATTACCAAAGTACCGATACCATAACAGTGCAAAAAGGGTGACAATACCAGGTAGTCTTGAATGTTCCTAGGTATGGCTACGTATGTACCCAATTAGTTTCGTGCTCATTAGGGCTGTAGAAGAAAGGGACTTGCTGAGACAAATTCTGAAAGGCAAAGAGGAGCAAGCAAGATGTACCTAATGTCTTTCATGAAGGATAACAGGATGGACTATAAAATGTTATCAACCAGCACACAAGAAAAGGGAGGTCACGGACCTCACCTATTCAGCCAAATGGAAATCTGACAGCAATCAATATCTGGAGCAGATTTCAAAAGAGGTTTTCAGGTGCATAATCTCAGCAGAGGCAAGTGGGAATTGTGCTCCTAAATCCCTTACACACTAATCCCTACTTTTACATGGCTATAAAGAAAAATAACAAACATGTGGCGAGGACTGTAGGTAGCCTGATATTAGCAAGTGTAAAATGTGTAGTGGTGGCATCTCTTTAAGCTTGAACTCATCACTTGGTAGCTTTGGCTGAGCAGGAGTTTATTATTCATAACTCTAAAATCCACCCCATCTCATTTCATCGTCTAAGCTGTACAATCAATAATTCAAGTACGCATTTTAAGAAGATTTCCAAATTAAGCCAGACACCCTAACGTATAGGACATACCACACCAATTAGTATACACAACAGCTTCTCGGTGAGTCAAGATGAGAGCAGCATAGTGATTTGGAAAATATGAATATCATTATGCTGAAGAGATGCTTAGAGCAGTAGGTAGGGAATAAGGTTCAAGCATTGGAATTGCTTTTCGGATGTGACCCTCAATATATTTTGGAGATTTGTATCCAATGCCAGGCCCCTGTAAATTGACTGGCAAATTGATGTGTCTTGAATCACCAGGCTCTTTCATGGGACACAGCTAAACCCCTAAATACCATTAACATTAATAGATTTTTAAGTCTGATTTTCCAAACAAACTGCTATGGGAATTTCGCCTTTCATTCATATTTTGTGCTCTTCAGTGCTGCAAATTGTGGAGAATTGCAGTCTATGAAGACACCCGGAGGAACAAACAGACGTAGCACTCAAGCGCTGAGTTCCAAATGAGTTGGAGATGGTGTCAGTTCTGCCTTCAAAGCAAAAGCAGGCAGTTGCCATCAGGTTCTTACCTCTTAAGAGCACAGTTGCCTCTTAAAACTGAGGACAATCTGCCATTGGGCTCAGTCCTCAGATAACTTCAGCTGATGTGTCTGCAGTGGTCTGAGCTCAGAACACCAATATGCGCAGAGCTCCCAGTTACCTGTGTTGTTCAGCACACCATTTTCCTCAGGCGCATCTTACTCAGTTTCAACTTGTTCAACTGATCTGTGCAAGGAAAGACCTGTAGTACAGCTGTTTTTTGGAGTGTTGCTTACCTGGTGCCACATTCTTGTTTGTGACATTTTCTGGGCACTAGATGGCCTGGATGTGGCAGTGGAGAACATCATCAAATATGATGCACACAGCAAAATTCCTGCTTTGTCGTGGTCAATCCAGGATGCCTATCATAAATTTAAATCTAGATTTAAAGTTAAAAGCCTTATGCTTTGTGGAAGTGACATAGAATGGCCTTTTTAAACAAGGCCCATAAAATTCCTTGTAGTTTATGTCTATTTGCATGTTGAAGATTGCAAGCTTTTGTTTGCAAAGAAGGGAGAAATCATCTCTCCCTGTGAAATTTGTGATCAGTCTAAGGTCAGTGTAACATCACTGGCCCCTACAAGGCTCTCTTTCACATCAAAATATGACTGGACTGTGATGTATGCGTTTTTTGTTGTTTTGGTTTTTGTTTGGTTGATTTGGTTTTGTTGGTTTTTTTGATGGTGGATTTTTTGGTTGGTTTTTTCATTATTTTATGGTTTTGGGTTTATTGTTTGGTTTTGTTCTGGTTCCCTCTGTTTTTTCTTTTATTTGTATATTTTTTTTTACTTTTAATTAGTTCCACTCATTGCCTTGTTGGCTCTGTTAAACACTAGCTGCCCACACTCATGCTTTTCTGTATTTAAGGTCTTGGACTAAGGATGCCTGCTAGGACTGCTGACCTTATTGATGAGCTAGTTGAGGTGTTACTTTTTTTCTTCAATGTGGCTGTCCTCTAGCTTGGAGGGTTCAAAACAGTGGTGTTGCATGCTCCTTGATGTCCTTCCAAGGACTGACATAAAGGTGGATATTCTGTTGCTTGGCTTTGTGACCAAACACCTGAAGACTGCTGGTTTTTTTCTTTTGCTGACCTTGAGCATCCCCCTCTTGCAAATTCCTGGGTGTCATTTACACCTTTGAAGACAAGCGTATTTACTTTAACACATGTATTGAAAGGGAAGGGTCATCCCTAAAGAAATAAAGCTGTTGTATTCAGGGAGTGCAGTAAGATAGAGCCCTTCCAGTGGGGACCTTCCTTTGCCTCTTTGGCATCCCAGGCTTGTGCATCCCAGCCCCTGAGCTAAGCTGAGGCTGAAGCAGAATAGTCCATTCAGGCTGCAGAGCTGATCCAGCAGAGGAGCTGGAGGGAATGGAAAGGCCAAGGCAGAAACCTGCATTTCAGCTCTTTGGGCCATATCTGTACCTAGCTGACCATCATGCATAGTTTTTCTGTACAAAGAATATTGGGCAACGAGAGGCCACTGGCTTCATCAAGCTGGATCTCATTGTGTGGCAGACACCTACATCTCAATGTTCATCAAAACCAGCCATGGTTTTATCTGTAGTATACAAACACTAATCACAGGCATATATTTCTATAGATGTGCTATCAATAACTACAGGGTACTGTTGCTGCTGCTGTTGTCTCTGTTTTTCTGCCGTACCGTCCAGGTTTTCAGGGGGTCCAGTTCAAATCCAGCTATCAATGAGTTTTGGATGCTACTGTTAGTTGGATGCTTTGTTTTATATTTGGTTTTGGGAAGGTGCATGGTTTATGTTTCTGGTGTGCACAATGTAGGTTTATATTTGAGTTTTATTTATATTATATTTACATTTATTTTTTATATTACATTTATATTGGTTTTTCCAACAATTTTTTAAGTAATTGTAATTATGCTTTCTGTGTCATTGCCAGTCATGTGTGTTTGCATTATGTTGCATTCTGTCTGGCATTTTCAAGAAGTGGACAAGCAGTGTCCATGATGACACAGTCTCCTTCCTTCCTTTCTAAGGCCACCATGCTGGATCTGCTAGCATGTGCCTTATAGCCATTAGCAGCCAAAAGAAAAATCTCAAGGGGATTTTTATGCATCAGTATTTCTTACTTGGACTAAGATTGCAACAAATCCCCTATTACTATCCTATTGTGATGAAGCCACTTGTGTTTTGTGGCTCTTGCAGAATGCACAGTGCCAAATTTGACAGCCTTTTAGGCTGCACCTTTAAAAAATCTCTAGCTGTATTGTTATGATCATAAACTGAACTACTAATAGTCTCTAAATGCTGACTGCAATTCTTATACTCTGTACTTTCTTCCCTCTATCTTCCTTTTATCATCGCCTGTACAAAGAGCCCATTCCTTTGCAGCCGTAATTAAGCTCTCAGTTTCTCTTTCCAGTCCTTCTCTGACAGCAATTATCATGTCTATTTTTTGTAGTTGCTGAAGCTGTCAATCCACAATGCTTCCCAAGAGCCATGTTCAGGTTCACAGGAGCAGGAAGCGAGCACAGAAGAAAGTCCCAGAAGTCGGTCATCATTTTAAAGATAAGGTCTGATCAGGGAAACACGGCTGCTTAGTTGCAGGAGATTTAAAAGCAGCATGTGGTTCATGTTCTGGATATAAACAGCTTACACACACACCCTGCCACCACACACGTGCTCCAGCTGTCCCCCTAAGCACACATTTCAACAACAGCACAAGCACTCGTGGTATTTTTCCCCAAGTACTCTTTCACCTGTTTTAATTTCAGGAACTTTCTCAATTACATGTGGAGGGTTTTTTTTTCCCAGTTAGTAATGCTTTCTGGATTTCTGCTGCACAATCTGATGCTGTTTCTCCCTTGAGGCCGTTTAGATGTTGAGCACCCATAAAAACAGCCCTGGTAAAGCCAGGTGAGGCTGCAGCCCACCACCCCATGGGTTTCTTCTGTGTCTGGCTCCATCTAGCACTGTGACTCCCAAAAACTACCATCTCCTCTCAAGTCAACTCTGACTCATAGCAAGAGTTCTAAACCACTTGCTCATTTATCATGGGAAAGCTGCCCCATAGCTTTTGTCACCTTTGTCATTCTCCTCTGAATTTGTAATCATATTTTGTTTGCAGGTGAAGCAGTCAGAGCAGCACGCGGTGTTCAAAATGGGGATGAACTTCGGGGTTGTACTGGGGTTTAACAGTGTTTTCTGTTCTCTATCTGCTCCATAAAACCTCCTATGATTTTACTCAGCATTTTCCAGGATTAAGCTGGTGTTTTCATGGTCTTGCTCCTGACAGTTACAGCCAGCTTAGAGCTCATATTATTCACTTGAGTCTTGGATTGCTTTTTCCAAGGTGCATCACCTTAATCTGTTTCCAGTGGGTTTCACCTGCCATTTTATTACCTAGCCTCTCCACCTTCAACAATAATTTGGTAAATCTTTGGTCAGCCCTTGTTTTCACTAGCTTGACCAACTTTTTTGTTTTGTTGGGACCTTTTCATTTTAACAATTGGTCCTTTTTTTTAGACTGTTTATGAACATGGGGAACAGCACAGCTCCTAACACACAGTTTTTAGGAACTCCATCCGTGAGCTCCTTCCACATCAAGAACAGCCATTAACTCCTACAACTTGCTTTCTATCTTCAGCTACTAACATATCCAGGCACCTTCCCTTACTAGAGCATTTTCCAGCTAAATTGATCCATCATTCCCATTTGTCCCCAGTCTACTTTTAGAGAATCAGAGCAGGTGTTTTCCCTGTACGCTAGCCCCAATAGGACAACATGTAGGGCACCAAATGGCAGAAATACCAAAACCAACACTGTGATATGAATTTTGTATTCAAAATAAACACAACACATTGTCACATAAATGATTGCCCTGCTATCAAGAAATATTCCCATATTCTCTAAGAACAATTAACTACAAACAAAGTTTACAGTGCTGGAAGGCATTCACTTACAGACAATGTAGAACAATTTGCAGACGAGGTTGATTGTGCTGGCAGGGTTTAACTGAAAAATAAAACAGAGGTACATTGACTGAAGCTATCTAAATAAAACATTAATGGATTCTAGTGAAAACAGCAGGCAAAACAGTACTTTGAGGCCTCAGCAACATTTTTCTCAGTATGGATTGTGAGGTAGCCAGAGCAAATAAGGTTCCTTGAGTCATTTACTAATTTACCACCTTAAGATACATATTTTCAAGTTTATGGATTTGTGAAAATGCCTTTGATATTATTCACCCCCCTCACCTCTAAACATTTTGAGTAACATTTTTACAGATTTTTAAAAGTACTGATAATATAATCAATGCAGTGCTGTAGGTTATGTCAGAAGACCTGCTACATCTCTGTAACACAAGGAATGCACCTCACCATGCAGCACCAAAAATCACTTTTTGCTCTCTCTGCTGCTCCCCTTAAGAACGTGCTCCTCTGCAGGGTGAAACAGGTCTATGCTTCCTTCAATCTTCACTGGTGTTTCCACTTTTGTGGAACTACTCTGATTAGTCTGGCTACCAGTGCCTGGTGATGGATGCAAAATTAATCTGAGACATGCCTGTGGTTCTTCTCAAGTATGAATGGAATATTTTTATTCATTTGATGTAGTGGGTTTTTATTTGACACCCAGGCATTTAATTTCTTCTGTATTATTCTACTTTCTTTGACACTGGCATGCAGTTCCTTCCAGCTACCAACAGATTTCATTATGTTTCTGTTTACTTATGCTTTAGTATCATTAATGAGGATGTTGACTAAGTCAAGACCTGCCAGTAATCTCTGTGTTATGCTACCTGACAGTGCCTCTCTGTTTTATGTGCAGTTATTTAGCATTACCCTTAGCCATGGACATTTTGCCAGCTCTCAATACACTTGAGAGCAAAACTCGTGAATAATTTATTAATGAATTTGTGTCTTACATTCCTTCACGAAATACGTATCAACAGTCTGATTGTTACTGATTTGTTTCTTACTTGAAAAATTTCAAAAAAACACTTAATGCAAACATGTTTTAGCGTGTGGGTTGTTGGCAAAGTTCATTAATACAATCTAGACTAATACTTTCTCTGATTCTGATTCTGTTTTTATATATATATATAATGTCCATGGAGATTTATTCTTTATGAGATGTGCCAGAGATGCCATATTTCTTTTACCTTTATGTGTTCAGAGATAACTCTGTTGGTACTGGCTCCTTCATTTTTTTTTAAGGATTTCTTTCTCTGTGAAGCAGTCTCATTTCTTACTTTTGTTTTCCTTCTGAAAACGAGTCCCATATTCACCTTTCACTAATATATTGATCAGTCCCTGTTGGTTTTCAGCTTTCAGTAGTTATTGCTATAGTAGAAAATCAGGCTGAATTTTTTCTTGAAACACCTCTCATCGGGAAATTGATTTTTCATTATGTTTTTTAAAAAGAAAATAACCATTCAGCCATTAATTGTTTTGTCCTTGTTAGAAAGCTGATTTTAGTTGATCAAACAAAATATATTTTTCAAGGATTCGTCAGAGAAAATTACAATGTTAGCTGTTTTTTCCCCTCTTCTATTACTTGGGTGGGGAGGTGGGAGGCAAATCACTGTAATACCTTGAGATAATCCAGAACCAGTGATTTGCATATGTATGTATATTACTCTAATATTAATTCATGCATTTCTTAGTTCCCAAGACTCTTCCTTAAAATCTTTTTTCTCCTTCCTGTTCCTTTTAGTAAATTCATGCCCTACCATAAAAAGCATAAATTTGCCAAAACCTCTGTAAGATAAACTGATACAATGCACACAGGAAAAAATACATCTCAGTTTGAACTGTGTTGCACTCAGCCCATTTGGACTTGCCCTGCACTTTCAGATTGATATTATATTTTTATTTTATCACCTTAGAGCCACAAGCTCCTAGGCAGTGGGTCTGTCATGGCACGGAAAGAGCTGCCTCTCACAGGTAGGTGGAACAATTCCTGTACACCAGCCTGTAATCACAACCCAGCCTTCTGCTGAGAAAAGGACATTTTATTTCAAGTACCTAAGAGCAGCAATGTCAATGAAAAAGGTTGCTATACAGTGGCAGATGCTTCACCACCAGATTGTTCAAACAGGATGAAAAACAGCAGGAAAAAAAACCCCAACAAAATACCCAAAAAATTCCCAATAACAACAAAAAACCCAAAAACCAAACAAAACCCAGACTTGAAGCACACTGTTGCACTACTTCAGTGTATGTTCTATTTTCAGAAGGCGCTAAAGAAGCTGAAGCACAATAGGCAATGATTTTTACATTATTCACAACAGAAAGTATTTGTGGAATAATGCAAGTACACATTGGCAGCCTGCGGGCTGTTGTTGAAGGGTAAATGTTTACAGGAATTCTGGGTGTGAGGCTGTATTGGGTTTGCATGGCACAGTTCCCATAGCGGAGGGGGTACAGGGGTGGCTTCTCTGAGAAACTGCCAGAAACTTCCTCTTTGTCTTGCAGGAGGGCGTGGTGGGGGAAGGTGTTTTTAAGATTTCATAGAATCATAGAATAATAGAATAACCCAAGTTGGAAAGGACCTATGAGGATCACCACAGTCCAGCTCCTGGCCCTGCACAGCAGACCCCAAGAGTCACACCATGTGCCTGAGAATGTTGTCCAAATATTTCTTGAACTCTGTCAGTCTTGGTGTTGTGACCAGTTCCCTGGGAGCCTGTCCCAGTGTCCAACCACGCTCTTGATGAAGAACCTCTTCCTAATATCCAACCTAAACCTCCCCTGACATGTCATTCCCTTGGGTCTTTTCACCAGAGAATAGATCAGTGCCTGCCCTTCCACTTCCCCCATGAGGAATTTGTTTTACTTCTCATTATCCTGTTCTGATTTTGGTTGGTGAAGGTCAAAATCTTGGTATTTGATCATGCACTTGAAGAAACTGGAAGGCAGCTGTGCTTTGAGAAACATGGGGTGTAGGAAAATCCAGGAGAACCCAGTTCTTCATAACTAGGGAAAAATTTCCAAGACAATCCTATTTTTCCATTGATAACTTACTTGCTTAAACATAGAGTTCAAATCTGACACTTAGAAAAACCACCTAATCAGCTGTAGTGGCAGAAAAAAGACAAACACAAACACCTACTTCTGTAGGGGTTCCTACTCCAGTCACCAGTCACCCACACAGGAAAGGCTAGTGGAAAGGGGCACATGCTAAGGTGCACAAGCTTGTTTTTAACCTCACTGCCATACCCAACTGGTAACAAATTGTCAGAGCACTAATCTTGCTATTGCTCCGATAATTTAAATGATTTCTTATGATTTAAACTATGTTTAAAATACATGTATTATAAGCTATCCATATATTTAAATGATAATGAAGTTAAAACAGAAAAAAAAAGTGAGGTGCTTTTGTTTCTTTGATAGTCTTTTAACTGCCAAACTCTTCCCATCCACCCCACAACAGCATGGGATAGTCAACCTTCCCACTTACTGAAAACAGTGATTTTTTTTTTTTTTTTGAGATTTTTGCAAGCTAAAGAAAAGCTGCTTCCTCTGGCATGGGGTAGAGGTCCAGGAAAGGAGAGGTTCCCTCACATTTGCTTTACGGCTCCTAGAGAACTTATAAATACTTTGTGACTGCTCTTGGAAAAATATGAATTTAGCAACCACCTTCTTTGGGGATGGATCCTTGGCTTGTGCAAACTGTCAGAGATGAGTTGAAATCAGTTACGCAGTTTGGCATTTTGCTTCAGCTCCCTGCTATAAGTCATTAAATCCCAAACCGAGAATGGTTGCGTGAAAAGCCTTGAACCAACTGCTCAGCTAGAAAAGCAGCAAAGTCTAAGGATTTAGCTATATTAGATGCACACATGAAGATAATGCTGGGAAATAAAAATCCTGCTTGGGTGAATTTGTGCATTTTGGTTCTGGGAGGAAAAGAGGGCATATAAATGATTTGTGTGCAAGACCCTTTGCCTTTCAGTTCAGCTGGGTTCACCACATACCATCTTTAGCTATGAAAATCCTTCCCAGCTGCCAAAAAGCTCTCTGTACGTACAGACCTTATAATGTAGCTGCAAGTAACAAAAAGCATCCTAGCGAGGGGCATATCTTTATTTTTCTGGTTTGCCTTAGGACCATAAAATTACCAGAAGGCATGGACAGAAGGAGCAGGGATTGATGTTCCCTGTCTCTTCCAATCTGAGAACTAGAAGGCATCGAATGAAACTAGGCAAGTCTAGTTTTGGAACGAAGAAAGGAAGTGCTTTTTTCATGGCACTTGGTATTAGAATGGGGGACTCACAGCCACAGAGCAGTGGAGCTGCTTCTGACTTACGCACACGTAAAAAAGCCATGGGGCACATTTAAAGACGAGAACTGCTTTAAGAGTTGTCAAATGCCAAGCCTCCCACACCAGGTGTACCAATGCACCCTGAAGCATCTGTGAGAGCCCTCTGGTGAAGCACCACTTTGTGCTTGCCCTACCCATATTTCATTGGGGAGGATACTGGAGTGATCAGCAGATCCACTAACCATTTTCTTATATTCTGCTTTGTCCTATGCCGTAGTTCCGCAATATGACTCTTACGCTGTTGCCTATTGGTAAATTGTTTGGATGGTGGATGGACAAAACCACTGGATTCTCTCGAGAACTGAACTACTACTTAGCCATCTTCTTGTTCTTTAGCTTGCATTTGAGTTTTGCCGCTGCATTCAGTTGTGTCTGTTCATGGAATTTACCCAGACTCATGAGTAGCCTTGTGTTAATGGAAGTTGCAGTTTTCTGTGGATAAATTATTTAGGGGGAGGAGAAATGGAAGCCCCTTCAGACTGTTCTAAATTGAGGACTAGGACTTTTTAAAAATAAATAAAAAGAAAAATAAGTCAAGAGTTAGCCTAGCAACAAAACATTAATTCATGAAAATAAACACACCTAAAGGAACAAAACATTGTAAAAGCATCCATGAGCATACTTATACTGGCAAACTTGTGGGAGGCTAATGTAAAGAAGTATGTTTCCCTTGTGAAAAAATCTGTGATAATATCTGCTTGTTTTACCATTTTTCAATCAATCACTTTTTAAAATGTGTCATTCCCTATCTATATGGTTTATTCAGGTTGAGCTGTATATGTAGTCCTAATTCATGCTCCGTTCCCATGGCAGTCAAAAAATCGCTGTCTGATTATACCCCAAGTTGGGAATTCAGGTTTCAACTTGTTTTGTTGTTTGAGGGATTCCTTTTGTTTTTCTTCTTCTCTTTTTTCCCTTTGAAGAGATCTTCTTGTTGCCACAGGTGCGGCACAGAAGTGATTCATTCTGGATGGGAGAAATGAGCTTTGTCATGATGGCAAGGGGAAGAGCTTAGGTTGGTATAGGAATTATATCATGGAGCATTTATATTTTTATTTTATATTTGTATATTATATTTGTATAAACTCTTATTCTATCCTATCCAATGTAAATTTTTTATGTACTTATGTAATCAAGCAGGAATTAGATAATCCTAATTTTGCTGATGGTTACCGGATCTCCCCGAATATCACAGAGCAGCACCTCACCTGCTGTGGGAAGCCATTGCGTAGGCGGTAGCAGAGACTTTGACAAGTTCTGGTTCAGCCTCAAAGATTTGAAAACTCTCTGGCTTGTTTTATGCAGCACAACTTCTGCTTGTAGGCATTACAACATTTTTCCTTGGTGCAAATAGATTCTTATCCTCAGGTAATCCTGTAAATTTTGCCACTCCTCTGAACTTGCCCAAAAGTGGCACGGCATCTAGAAAGCACCACAATTTCTCAGTAAGGGAAATTAATTCTCCATGCCACCCGTTCCTGAGCTTTCCAAAAAGAGATTAAAGTAGGGTTGTTTTCTGTAATGTCAATACCTGCACTCTAAGAATTAGAGGGAGTGCAAGTTATTTGACTTAGCCCACCAATGGTAATGACTTTTGGTTACCACAGAGAAAATATGTGCTGCATTTAGTAATTCATAGTCCTGATTGTACAAACCTGTTTCTTTGCATTGTGATGAACTAGCATGGGAAGCCAGACATGGGAGTCATAAAATGGGCCTGGCAAGAAAAAAACCGTGGCCAAGTTGGGGTCAAGTCACATTTAGCTTGTTCTCTTCAAAATAAAGCAAGCACTTACCTGGTAGGGGTGATCAGACTGACATGTAGTAGACTATAAGAATGCTAAATAGAAAAATTAATGAGCCATTATCACTATGACCTTGGATTTGTAAGAATTATAAGGGGGCACCTGTGTTACACCAACTTTTGGCCTGTTTCCTTTTCTGAAGGCAGGCTGAACTGGGAATTGAGAAAATCCAACTCTTTAGAATTTTTCAAAGATCTGAAGAGCAATACACACAAGCACAATTTCATAGTACCAGCTCTACAGCTAAAACAATGCATTTCATCATGCCAAGCTCCCCTCTTCAGATAACCTCTGGAAAGTGATTGTACCCAGCAGATTAAAATTTCAAGAATACAGGGGAACTAGATTGGAACTGGATGCTCTTTAAGGTCCCTTCCAACCCAAATCATTCTATGATTCTACATGTTTTGCAACATATTGAAGCCTCTGATCTTCCTTGCTCTTCAGGCTGTTCCTTGAAATGAACATCGAAGAATTTTTGGGGTCCTTTCACGGGGATTCAGAGCCCCAGGTGTCCCACAGCCTATCTTAATCCTTTATTTCAAAGTCTCTCATGATCTCCGAACACGGCTTTTTAACATCTACACCATCTACTACACAAGAATAGGGGGTTTTGCCTAATTTCCTGGTTTTTATTATACCTCTCTGCCCAACTGGCCAAAAGACACATATTTTATTTAGAGGAGAAGTTTTCCTGTTCCTGTTCTTGCCTTCAACTAACGCTTAGACTAACACCACTTCACAGTGACCATGGTGAGCCTGTATTATGGTCCATGTATTTTTTAAGAGGCTGACAAGGAACATCTGTCCAGGCAGGAAAAAAGCTGTGGAAAAAGTTACGGGGATTAAGTTTTCTGCATTTTACATTATAATGACATTTCCAATCACTTGAGAACCGCATGATTGCCTTTCATAGCTCCTGGGAATCTTGACTCAGTGAGTGAGAAATGTACTTTTAAATAATGGCACTCGTTCTAGATTTTCTCCTTAAGAATGCATCGGACCTTAATGAATCAGCTTCTTCATGCAATCCCAATCACTGTGTAAGTCTGCCCTCTGACACTGCCTGCATGCAAATCCTTCATGCATTTTTCTCAGCAAACTAAATTCTTTTGGTGGAAAATCTACAGGTTGCTGTCATTCTCAGGAGCTCTCCTGGCTGGCAAGTTCACTGCCATTTTGGCTGGGCTTTTTATTTGGTTTATTTTTCCTGCTGATCCTGGTTTTTGGCTTTCTGATACTATATCATTCTTAACCAACAGAAACCATATTCCTCCCAAAATTGAGAAAAACAGCTCTTGAAACTGGGGAGAGGACAGGAAACATGGCAATGGTCACTCAGTCTTTTGTCTTGTACTTTAAAAACTTTAATTTACATTAACATATGCAATTCCACAGGCAGCTCTGAGCCTCATCAACCTTATGAATCTTATGATTGACCATGGCTCTTACTAGAGTTTGGACTATGCAGCTGAAACACTAAGGTGAGCCTGACTTTGTAGATATCTGGAACAAAAGGATGTCTTTCCCTTCCCTGTCGGGGGGGAACTGCCAGGAATAAGCTGCTTTGAAAATCTGGTCATCTAGAGGCTGAAACAGGGAGATCACACTTTTTGGAAAATCTAACCCCAGTTATTACATCATGCTGGTACAAGAGGAGAGCTAAAAGCTAGCAATTAATTAGCATTTAAACCAGCTATAAAATCACAGAAATGCAAGGTATAGTCTTTAAAGTTTAACAATGAAAAACATCCAATTCCTACTTTTATTTCCTGTTTTTATACAGAAGACTTAAATTTTATATGAGGTTGTTTTCCCTTTGCACATTACTGCTCCTGCACATTTCCCATCTCCCCAAGCACCACTGGTGCCTCTGCACTGCTAAATCCATCAGACTACTGAGAACATGGGTCTGGAACAAAGAATTATCTACTCTAATTACTTTTAGAAACAATTGTACTTAAGAAGCACATGTATTTATTGTGAATTGTTGTGTTTTCCTTTCTCCATACATAATGAATTTATTACAGTTGGGCAATTTAGTATACCCTTGTTTTCAATTTAATTGGATTCCTTTTAATGCCCATATTTAACCTTCAAGCTGAAAGGTTTGATATTCCTTTGAGAGTTGTATTTTTTTTTTTCCATATTACACACTTATATCTCCGTCTCTTGTATGGTCCAGGTGGTTATGAGGCTAAAAACCAACTAATTTGTGCATGCAGTAAGATAACTTATTATAAAAGCTTGTCAAGAACATAAACTAGAGTCAATGTATTTTTAAACTTTGAAAGCTACTTTCATGTGGAAAAGAGTTTTTAAATTTTAGCTGAATACAAAGTCATTTTAAAAAAAAGTCAATTTTAAAGATGGGAAATTCTACTAATTCTTTTTTCTAAAATGAAGAAATTGTTGATATTGACTTTCTGAAGACAAGACTATAGCAGTTTGAGATAAATCCAGAAATGTTTAGATCAAAAAATTAAGGGGAAGCAGAACTCCTATCAATGTGCTGAACTAATTTTTTTCTAAAATAGTTACAATCAGTTATCAAATCATTATTATATATTATTAAAATGACTATTTTTTCTTTCTGCACACTGAACGGAGCAATAAATTATTCCATTGTTTCAATGCCTCCACAGAGGTCAGAATATATGTCCATACTGACAGGTCCAACCAACCAACCAACCAACTTTGTTGTTGCTGCTGAAGTCTTTGGGAGCTGGTTATGAAAGTACCTTGGCAAATGTGCTTCTTGGTGCTCTTGCTAGTGCAAGACTATTTTGGACATTTCTGACATCTTCCTTCAGATTTGTCTACATAATTTGGTTGATGAATTTAAAAAAACACAAACATTTAAAAGATCTGGGATAAAAATTATGTTCACCTCATGTCTTTGGTGATTCTGTCATACATAGTTATGTATGTTTCCATAGTTATGTTTCAATGTGAATACTAAATCATTTGGCTTTATTTATGTTTTATTAGACTCTAGTTACAAGGGGCATGATATATTAAGGCAATGGTCATAAACTATGTCAAAAGATTCATGAGATCTTGTTGGTGCTGTGTTTCTTCTCTTTTCATGATCAAGACTACAGCATTTCAGTCAGGCAATCTACCAGCTGTTGTTCACATTTTCAGCAAGAGCTTTTCACAGAGCTGAAACTTTTAAGAGTTTAGGAGGTGGCAGGCCTATTCAGCTTCCCTGATATGTCATTAAATGCAAATGTCTACATTAGTACAGCATTAAAGTTCAGAATTCAAACACATAATTCATGAAAACTGAAAGCTAAAGTTCCCACACTGATGTTAAATCAATCGTGCTGCTCAGATTATGCACATTCAATTGTATGTTGAATTGCAAAAACTAAGCCATTGAATTAATATCTGCACACTGTGGCCAGCTTCAGCACAGAGCCTTAGCAGCTGAATGAACAAGCCCTAACTCTTTGAAAAGTGAACCTGGGACAAGGGGAGGAGACATGGGGAAGGAGAAAGCACAGATGCGTAAGACTACAGTTCGCATGTGACTTTGGCGTTCTATCTGCTCTGAAAACACAAAGAAATGTTCCCGATACATTTCTCCACATCTTTGCTGAAAGGTTTTGTCCTCTCTCCTGCTTAGACACAAAGCAGTTCAGACAAACAAACAAATAAACAAGTTTGTTGCAACAAAATGCCTGAGAGATGCATTTTGAGACAGGAATTTTATTTCCTTGGTCTTGAGCCGGCAACCTGAGTCTGTCTAAGCATTTCAATACCTGACCTGTACTAGGGCCTGAGGGCACTGGCCATGCTCCTTGAATCTAAAGGACAAAGTGACTTCTGCTGCTAATTTAAATCACAACGGAAAGCAGCTAAAGAGTTAGGGTCTTGACATCATGGGGAGTAATGCTATTTTGAGTAGCCCAATTTTATCCCACTCTTTTGTGTCTATTTATTATTGCTGCTTTCTTTGTCCTCCAGTTCCAACCCCTACTCCAAAATTCACATATGTTGAGTTCTAGATATAAACAAGAAGAAATACAATCGTTTATTTCATTACTAGAAATTTGTACTTTTGGTGGGAAGACTAATAAAGCTTCAGTCAACTTCCACTGCCAACCAGAAGACTCATTTTGCTTAAATGCTGTGCAAAACTCTTCTAGGCTTTTGCTTTGTACCAAGGATTTATTAGTGGGCCTATTACACACCACACACACTCAGCCTTCCCCACCCACTTACAGCCTCAAAGATTGAGAGCCACATCAACAAGGGTATTCACAAAGCATTTAGTACTTGCAGGATGTGAGCTGTATAGGATAAGGAGAGAAAAAAAACCCAACCCAACCCAAAACCAACAAAAAACCAAACCAGACAAACCTGTAGTGTAATATTACCCAAGAGATGGTGATGTCAGCCTGTTTAGCTTCTTGCACAATTTTATAAGTGAACATTTTTGTCCTTGTAAAACTGAGTGAATTGTTTTCTGGATTGCATATGGCCCATTCATTTTTTATAAAGCCAGCATTTCATTTTTGGGTCTGATTTCTGATTATTCAGGCTTTGCTTTAAGCTGCATAAATCCAAGTACCATTCAGGTTTGACAAATTCCTATTTCACTTCACCTTCACTGGAATGGAGCCTTTCTTGAAAATTATTTTCCATTATGGATCATTAAACAAATGTAAAAGTGATAATTGATATCACGTTACCAAAACAAAATCTCAAATTATTATACACTCAAGTAGCTGTAAATTTTGTTTTGCAAAGTATTTCTTATTTTTAGGTGTAATCACTCCCCCCAAAGTCAAAATGCCATAAATTCCAGCAGAAAAGACATGTAGAAACTCTATGTTTTTCAACTCACTGACTTACAATAGATTAAAACAGTGAATTGTGTGAATAAGGCTGCTAGTTGATAATTTAAATTTAAATGTAATATATTTAACTTGTAATTTTCTACTGAAGTTTAGAAATTTTCTGTTTGGTTACCCAAGCAAATTTAACTATGCTACACTACTGCTATCAAAACTGTGGCCAATGTGGACATTTCCAGTGTCAAATGAGGCTCAGTGTAGGTTTCAGTTTTCTTCTCTTGTGTGTGGTTTTTTTTTTTTTTAACTTAAAAGCAAATTTGTTTTGCTTTTGGCCTATTTACAGTTTGTTTCTCACTATTTCAAAGCCCCTTGGAAAAGCACATACATTTGCATGGGTGTAAATATAATTTTGCATTTTCATGTGCTTTTTCCAAAGCCGATATCTGTGTATTTCTCCCATGTCTGGGATAATATACTCTGTAATTTGTCTGCTTAGCTATGATGAGGACAGTCCTTTAGTCCTTCAACTCATGGGTGTCCAAGGGGGAGCTGCAAGAGATGTGACACCCTTAGTGTTGTTGGAGGCTCGTGAGGGCAGTGACCCAAAAAATGGCCACAACCCCATCACAAGATATAGGAGTGTTCACTAACGCCATAAAACCTAATCACAAGGAGGAGAAAGTTATTAAGCAATTATAATGCCCTATGCAGTTTGGACTGAAGTGTACAGGATGTCTTGCTCCTCTATCCTTGTCCCTCTCTTCTTCAAGCCGCAGGGAAGGATGCAATGGGAAATCAAAGAGCTTAATTTTATAGAGGAGTGCACTCCTTCATACCTCCAGCTCAAGCTCCAAAGAGATTCAAAGAGTCAGAAAAATAGGTAAATCAAACCTCTTAAAAGAAACTGTGTGTGTTTGTTGAGTGACCAGCCTATAAAACTTGTTGACATGTGATACCTCAGCAAGAGGAGGCTGAGATTGTTACAAAGGATGGAAAACCAAAAAAAAAAAATAAATAAAAAACCACCAAAAAGCCTAGGACAAACTCAAAGCCCAGGATTTGAAAAATACTTGAAAGCTTTCAGCCTGAGGGCATGAATCTGTACCTAATTAATGAGGAAAATTTTTCTAGGTACAAATTATCCTCTAACACTTTTGCTCCGCATTTTCATCTATTGACATAATTTGCATCCTATTCTGTATGCCCCATGGGCATATGGGACAAGTTAACAGTCTAATATAAAATGGTAGATTACAGCATTATTTCCACTAAAATCCTTTCCTTTGTTAGTTTCCTGAATACTCTGTATGTTTATCTGTGCCTTGGTGCATCCAAGATGGCAATTTTCATGCACAGGTTTCTGCATGTTCCTGTCTCATGGAAGCCCATACAGCCTCAGTGTTCTCAGGGTTATGTAAAAACAGCAGCCTCATACTGAGGTGGGGTATACATTTCAGGAGGTCACTTTTAGAAGACGGACAGTGAATGTTGAGTGAGGAATAAACAAATACTTGAGCAAAGCAGCACACTGAGGACTTCACAAAAATACAGACAGTAAAAACCCCTAAGGTATTTATAGACAATTTAGGCAGGGACGCTTTTCTGGTTTGCATTCAAGTTCAACAGCAGCATTCCATAAATAGGCTATACACACAAAAGAAAAGCATAGCTGAAGCCTAAAGATAGAAAGCTGTTCTTTCAGAGTTGCAGATTTATCATTAGCTCAGTTACAGGAAACCTTATTTGGGTGACTTACAGTGGCAGAGAGGTGACAAAGGCAAACTCCTTGATGTTCAGCATCTTCACAGCACTCATATAGGTAACACACTTTAATTCTCTACTTTCTGCCTTGTTCATTGGATTTTTAAAAACTAGATGCTGTTAAAGATAAAATTACTTCTTTTGCTGGGAAATATCGTAAAAACAAGTGCTCCACATTAAGACACAAATCACACAAGCTCAACAGGGCATATCCTCCTTTCAGTTCTAACAGCATTAATGTGGCTTACAAGAGTTAACTCAATTAACTTCATCTTTGCAAAGAAAAGAACATGTGCTGGCCCAGATACCCATAGCACCTCTGTGGAGTAATGTCAGTGGTCTCATCAAGGCAGGTTGCAATAATAATTATTTTGTGCTGGGTTGACCTTTGCTGGCTGCCAGGTGCCTACCAAGCTGCTCTATCACTCAGCTTCCTCAGTTAGACAGAGGGGACAAAATATGACAAAAAATCTTGTGAGTTGAGTTAAGGCTAGTGAGACTGCTTGGCAATTACTGTCATGGGCACAACAGATTCTGGCAAAATTAGTATCTCCAAGCTCACTGATGGGCTCTGCTTTGGCCAGCACTGGGGCCTTCTTGGAGTTAAGTGGAATTTTCCGACATGGGGACAGCTCCTTATACCTTCTCCCAGAAGCCACCCCTGCAGCTCCCCTGCTACCAAAATCTTGCCATGTAAACCTAATAAATACATGAAAATCCAGCAGGTCCCAGTTGGAAAAAGTCTTCAACTTGCATCAGAAATAATAATCTGAATTTCTTAGGCTACCTGGCTAAATGGCTAGTATGTTTAGTGGGGAGGGTAGGGGAACCCCAGGCATTGAGTTGTGCATTTTCCAGAAGATGTCCTGGACTCAGGCTGTGTAAGTGTCAGGCAGGGCCTGGACAGCAGCAAATTGAAGTGTCTGATAGGTCTGGTGCTGGAGGTAGTTCTCCGGTATGTAAAAGACTTGGATTTAAGTCCTTAATCTTCCACAAGCAGTCCAGTGTGACCTTAGGCAAGCCTTATTTGTCCACCTGGAATATAGGATGCATAATGCTTCTCTGCTTGATGCTGGTGCACTGAGAATTGTTGCATTAAAGGTCAGGCACGCGACACTAAGGTAAAAGGAAACCTAAATATAGAAGACTGAAAATACTAAAGGTAAGAAAGAGTTTTTCTGTGTTATATTTCCTCACTAATGCAAGAGTTAGATCAAGATTTGATCTAAGATCTATTCTAGAAGATAGTACATAGCAATGAGGATGATTTGCGTTGCAGAGATGACGCAGCAGATGGTGACATGAGACAAAAAGGTGTTATTATCTCAGTGATTTTTCTTCAGATTCAAACTCTTTAAAAAAAGCTTTATCTATGCATATAACAGTGTTAGGAAAAAAATACAAAAGAACGGAGAATACTGCAGAACAAATGCATTTAACCAAATGATACCAAATAGTGAATACAGCATAGGATAACCATATGCGTGTTTTATTAAAATAGATTGCCAGCTGAAAAGTAGCCTTTGTTAATAAGATATTGTCAAAAGGTCAATAAAATATCTCCGACCTGGGAATCCTGAGTGTGCACAGTGAAACCAGTGCACCTTCATACATAAATCAGTGCTGAAAAACTCATATTAAATCTGAGACGTGTAGAAAAGTGGGAGTCAAAGTGCCTAAACTTTACTCCCTGATATTCCTTATAGCACCTAGGTCCATTTCTCTCCATCATACTCTATAGAGCTGTAAAACAGCTACAGTGCATGTCTCTCACAAGAAAGGCTGAGACTCCAAGTCAAATAGCCATGGACTTTGTGGGGAAAGGCACTTTGTTCATACCAGAAAAAATCTCCTTTTAGACCCCTCCTTATTTAAGCCTTCCTACTTTTTTTTTCCCTGGGAAGCTGAAGGTGAAAGCTTTCCTTTCTTTGAGTCAGCAGGAGTTTTGCTGTGAATTTTAGAGAGAATTTGTGAGACCAGGATTGTGGCTTTCATGTACCTGCATTATTACTCTTCGCTGCTCATTCAGATAACACTGAGCACAAACCTTGGTATCATAAACTTCAGAAATGGAAATCAAATTTAAAACCCCAGCAGATACCCAATCATTTAGATCAGCCACTGGCCCTTGGATGGGACACAGTACCTGAGGGGAAAACCAGATGCAAGTATCAGCAGCTGCCCCCGAGCTGCCCTTACTTAGGTGGGCTGGAAGAAGGCTGAGCTGCAAACATCCTGACTCTGACCCACAGCTGCCTCCAATCCTGATACTCCCCCTTCTGCTGCAGTCTTGATCTAATTAAACTGTCATCACACTGTTAAAGTAATGCTTCCTGGACATTTTATGGAGCTTGGATGAAGTGGAAAAGGGGAAAATGAAGGATTCATTGAGTCCATGACACAAGGAATCAACACAAGGCGTGTTGGTATCTAATCCCCCCATAAAGTTAAAATAGATTTAGAATGAGATAAGGGAGGGAGGGGAAAAAAAAGAATGTTTTTCATGATGAGTTAATTGCCTGACCTGTTTTCATAGAGGGTCACGGTCAAGTTTGAAATCATGGCTTTGAACGTTTTTGTGCTTAACAAGGAAGAATTGTATCAGCTCACAGAGAGAGGAGCTGTGAGCTTTGGCCCCAGCAGTGCCACAGGGGCTGTTTACCTTGTGGGGCACCAGATTGAGAGGTTTTCCCTGGGAGAGATGAGTGTACAGAGGAGCCATGGCACTGCTTGCTTCCCAGGCTCTCCTCTGCCTCTGCCACTACAAAGGATATGCACGTGTCCCTAAGACAGCTTGCTCCCATGATTCCAGAAGGAATCCATAAGGAAACTGAGATTTTATATCTTTTCCCCTTGACTGCATTGCTTTCCCCCCTGCTACTTGTAATTTCCTTATTTTGTTCTGGCCTCATGCAAAGAATTTGTGTGCAAACACCTCAGTCAGCCAAAACCTAAACTACTTGATTTGCTTTTTTCCTACCCCAGTGGCTTCTTTTACATTTTTGAGGTTTTTGTTTGTTTTTGTGTTTGTTTTGTGTGTATGTAGGTGGTGTTTTTTTTGATGTTGTTATTTGGTTTGGGGGTTTTTTAAGATTTCAAGGATTCAAGCTGTTTCCAGTGCTTAGTATGTAGGTTCCAGGAGCCAGTTCTCAGCGCTCAGTAACTCCACATCTTTTATTTTCAATTGTGGCCTCCAGTTCATTTAAGCACAGGTATTTGTACTATGTGTTAGTACGGTAGGAAGGACCCAGCAGTCGCATGGCAAAAAAACAAAGCTTGAAACTGCATTTTCGCAAAGCTGTTTTCAGGATCCCAAGGGTTTTCTAATTGCGCGGGTAGCAAATATCTGCCGTTACACTCCGTGCAACAGTGCTTATTTCTGCTAAAGGCCCAACATCTCCTGAAGTAAATGGAGAGCCTGATGGTGCTTAATTAGGCCTCTAGCTTGTGTTCTGCATTTAGAAAGACTCCCTGTTGCAAAACTAGCTTTCATCTGCTGCATCTGTGGTACCAGACACAACTGGAACCCCGTGGCAGCAAAACATGTGCAACACAGGAGAAATGTCCAGCTCCTGGGAATGATAAGGATAGGGTTCCACTGTGCCTGTAACGTGATGTGCCCTGAATAATACCTTGTGCATATGCCATGGATGAAGAGAAGTTTCTGAAGGATCATCACACATCTTCAGACCCTGGGTTGAGCTAATGGCTGTTGCTCTGATTACTATAATGATATTGGGGTTTTTTTGACATCTCAGAGTGTTATTAATAACTGTTCATTTTCTAGGTGGTAGCTCCATGGAGGTTTTAAACATGTAAAACACCATAGCTGAAGGAGTCAAGGGTGCTCACACAAGTGTCTCACCCAATATCACAGTTGCGATAACTCAGGCTTGAAATGGCTGCAAATAAAAGCACCAGGAGAGAAGGAAAACGGAAAAGCAGATCCACTCCCACTCACAGGAACAAAGGTATTTTCTGCCAGGTACTTTTGTAAGAGCCGAAGCGATCCCTTGCGGATCAAACAGAATACATCTTTAGGGAATTCTAAATGCACACGCGTATTCGCTTTCAGCCTCGGCGCGATGGTGGCGGCCGAGCCGTCACAATAAGCTACCCGTTGTTAGCCATCACTCAATCATCAGAGCCACCTGAGGTGCCTGTGTGTAGCCTTTTAGTTCTCACTGCTGCGATGTCTTGTTACTTAAAAGAAAGCCACTGAAGGGAATATGACTGCCAGAAGAATAGCACATTCTTACTTCTATTCCAATTACCACAGCAAAAAAAAAAAAAATCATTGTATTAAGAAAAGCAAGAATTAAAAACCTAATAACATGAAGAACAAGCTGGAACACATCCAACAAAACATTTCTCTGTCATAAGATAAGGCTTAGCTAAAATCAGAATACACTTTGGAAACGTGTCAATACTGATAACATTTCTCTCAGAGGCTGGTTAACTCTCTGGTAATTGTTGGAATTGAAATAGCATGGATTTTTTTCTATGCTCTGTTCCTATTGATTTCGAAAGTTGATTCAGCCTGTGTAATTCGTTTATAAGCATGCCTCTTGTATGAAATGCTCCTGGATTATTATTGTTGGACACAAATACAAACGTAGCCTAGCTTCCCTATATGCTCTTCCATTAATTATTCTGGTCCACTGCTTTGCACCTTGTATAAGTATTTAGGCTAAAATAAAACAAATTAGTAACAAACAGATCCCTCTGAAATTAGGGAGGAGCAAGTTAGAGCAGAGCCTGTTCCCTGGAAACTAATCCAAAGATACCTTAATCTAATGGTAAATTTTAAACTTTTGTTCTATATTTGTTATGGGTGTGATTTTTAATTGCACCTTTTCTTTTTTTTGTCACTCAGAGAAAAAGGAGCTACTTGAAAACCTTTTAAAAAATATTCCTTCCTTGCTGCTTCAAATAAATGAAAGTCTAAACTTTTGGCATGAATGTTCTTCACAGTTTTTTTTTTTTTAATTAAAGCCATGAAAATGATGCAGAGGCAAAAAATATTTGGCTCATTCAATGTATTTGAATAAGATGTGCTATAGTTTTTCAGTTCACTGTGACATACACATTTCAGGGAGACGTATGGTCTTTATTTAGCCAAAAGCCTCAAAAAAAAGCAAAAAAAAAAAAAAGTCGGATATTTACCTAAATACAAGAGCACGAATGGTTTTGGTATTACTGTAACAGGAGGGGATTTGCGTTGATGTGGCCAGATTGCTCTACAAGAAAATCTGATCCTACCTTTAATGTTCCTATTTAGTAAACGCATGAAGTAATATTCTGAATATGTATCTGATGGCTTTTATAACCTTTTACAAGCTAATTAGAAAATAAGCACTGCATGGAATTAGGCAGTCATAACTAAGCTGGTGAAAGGCAGGTATGCACTAATTGTAACCAGAAAACTGATGTGTTGTCTTCCAGCACTGAGATTTTTCCTTCTGTTGCACTTTGTGCTTGTCTGTTTTAGCCTGAGCAGTGCCAGCTATCAGTGCCGATCCCACCTCAAGCGAGGAAACCCAACCTCCAAGCAGAGAAGCTTTCGGTTTCCCGCCCCACTGGGGCCTTGGTACAGCACGCCCCTGGGCCAATACACAAGACTAAATACAAGAGAGAGGAAATGGTCCTTAGCAGCAGGATTAAGCGTGTTCTAGCTGATCGTGAAGCCTTGCACACTGCTTGCTATTGAGGGAAAATTGGATGATGTCCACGGGAATCACCCCCAAATTTGTCAAAGGGTAATTATAACCAAATCCTATTTATATTAATGATTATATTAATAATTATATATTATTAATTGCTACATACTAATTGCCTGATAATTAAGCTAAATAATAGATTTGAATTGTGATATATTATTTAAATAAATTATTATATAGAATTTAAAGAAGCAAGTACTGAGAAAATATTTTTAAACCTTGGACACCAGCAGCTGATGCTCTGACTGTCTTGCTTCATTGGCAGGACCTGGCTATCCAAAGGCCGTGTTTTTCCTGGGCATTGCTTCTGCACGGCTCAGAGGCACACTAACCCGCGCTGACCCAGCGGTGGGACTGGTGAGAAGCACGTAAGGATTGCCTGTCCTGGGGAAGCCTTTCTGCGAGCCTCTGCAAGTGTGGTGTCCACAGTGCTCCCTTTGCTCCCTCTACTGGGCAATGCCTTTGAGCGTCTGGAAATCATCACAGAGTCCAAACTTGGCCTCACTGCCAAGACTAAAAGCACACATTAAAACACCTTCTTTTAAATTCAAAGGGAAGTTTGCCGAAACATTTCTGGTAAGGAGAGAGAAACTTGCCCGCTACCAGCAGGCACACAGGCAAAGGAAACTGTTCTCGAGTTCTCAACTAGCAGGAAAGGGAGAGCCTTCAGGAACAGCTACTGCTCAGATTCGGTTTCCACAGCTCTGGGGGTAGCTTCAAGTATTTTTGCTATCCTCATTAGCAAAAGTATGCAAAACGCAGCCTACTCTTTCTTTGCAGGGGATGTAATAGAGTTTAAGCAGGAAAAACTACCTGGGAAACTCGGAAAAAAAGGACGGACAGGGGACGTGGAGAAGGGTCCCTCTCTTCCCTGTCAAATTCCTTCCCAAGCTGTAGCTGACAACAGGACTCAGAAATTTGCTTTTGAAAAGCACAGCTGTAACCTGCCTGGTAACATTAGGGACAAGGGTGAGGTGATAAAGGTGATCTACCTTAAGAGTGAATGCAAGCCTAAGACAGTAGGTAGGCAGCCACTTAAACTCTTCCTAGGTTGTTATGATATAAACAGTGCTACTTAGAATAAAAATGCTTTAAATTGTCTTATAATCTGGTGTATAATTAATCTTTGCAGCATCCCTGGTAGGCAGGAAGCTGTTACCAGTCCAGGTCTACAGAAGAGAAAACCGAGGCAGGAATATTAAGAAGTTGGTGCTGTGATTTGTGATTTCAGACATCCTCATCTGCTGCGACCTTTCAATAAAACCAGGTGATGGCTCATTGTGCCTCTATTTATGAGGCCTACAGTGTTTTCCAAAGTGCTAAGACCATATAGTAGCGAGTGCCCTTTGTCCAGCAGTTTAGGACATGGCATTATTACAAAGACTCACTGCCCTTTAAAACAAGACAGCTAAGAGGTAGCACTAAAACAATGCCAACAGTTTTAAGTGGAAATCAAAGTCTTGCAGCCTCCCTGTAACCTATGTCCCTGCTCAAGCGTTGCAGCCCATCTATTCCATCAACCACATGTTAATGGGAGATGTACTGTGCCTGGGAAAACCAGGACATGTTAAGGACAAGTTGACATCTTCAATTCAGAATTTCCTCTCTGATATTTAAGACGTCTTTGGTACCCCGCTAATCTTGAAGTTAGACAGGGACTATCACAAAAACTTTACTCATTTTCCTATCCAATTAAACCACAAATATTGCAGTGTTCCACTTTGGGTCTGTAAGCTGTGGCGTGCACAAAACTTAAATTGAGTGATTTTTGAGTCAAAAGCTTATCCTCACAAACAGTTTCCATGGGACAGCAGACCAGAAGACTCACAGTAATATGTGAATTCAAGTCTCACTTTTAGAGGAAGGGACACAGAAGAACCATGGGCTCACTGGGGGCCACTGGGACTTCCATAAGACCCAGTTCTGGCCCTGCAGCTGTGCCCCTTCACATCCACCCTGCTTTCTTTATAAAGTCACAGTCAGTCCCAGATCCTATTTTAATAATTATAGACAGAAGATACACAGAGGCTATTATTGTCTCTACTACAACCACCACGGAGACTCAAATGATGCAATCAAAACCACTGCCTTAAGTGAAATGGACCCACAGAAGAGGAGAACCAGTGTAGGGGCAGGAAGGTGGGTAGAAATAGCAATAGCAAAACGAATGCCATGAGTTTAGACAGCAAAATTCGAGTATCACTTAGGTGGGAGGTGCTGAGGTGGCTGATGGGTGCAAGGGGATGGGGGGAGGTGCGTTCTCCTGGAGCCTCCCACCCAGCCACATTCCCCATCCCGCCATGGGGCGCAGCTACTGCCCCCCCCCAGAGCCACCATCAAATTTGTGCCTCAGCACCCCGTGGCTGTGTCTAGTCTGTCTGGCAGGTTTTGCAGTCTTGCTGTGGGCTTTTTTGCAGGACCAGATCTGCTTCAAAAGCAGGACCCAGTCCTAAGCTCTCCCAGAAAGTGGGTGGGAGGCAGGTGCCCGCTCTCCCTCACAACTTGAAAATGCTGCTCCTTGAGTCCTCAGGGGCACAGGGAGGCTTCCTCTAAAGGCCTCCCCCTGGAGCTGATCATGATATAGAACTGCACTCCTTCATTGCTCTTCTCCCATTTTACTGAACTTCCCTAATCTCGCCACACAAGGGAAAAAAAAAGTAATCTCTTTAATCATTGTGATGGTTGTGGCACAGTGTGATTATAAGGCAGGATATGGATGTCACAGATACTGTAGGAGACCTACATATATCTTGTGAATAAGATGACACCAATAAAATTTATAAGTATGAAAATCCTGTCTCTGAAAGCCTCACTCTCACCTTCCAATAATTCAGTGGAACTCCAGGCTGTATGTGTAGTGGTGATTATGGACTAAAGGCTTTGTACCACAGAAGTGGATGAAGACAGAAGCTGTACAGACAGTTAAAAGTGCCTGGACAATCTCCTTGAGAGATCCAGTTTGTGATTTACTTGATTTACAAGAAACGGGAGACAGCCCACAGTAGTGATTTACAAGATTTTTAGAAGATTGATAAAGCTACAGTATTTTGGACTATTGAACACAGCAGCAGTTTTTGTCCCAGACAGAGGATTACAAGCAGATTTTAATGAGTTGTTTAAACATTTCAGTATTTTATTCTTTTAATGCACATAACTAAATGAGGAAATAAAAGACAAATATAAAATGATCTTAAAAAAAAGAAACAATATGAAAGGGAAAGTAAATTATAGAGAAAGAAATTATATAGCAAAAAATAATGACGAGAACAAAGCAATTCCCATACAACAGATAAATTATCTGGTGTATTTCATCTCTTTGTACTTGCAAACTATCTGTGAGTAGATCATGACTTCTTCAGAGCTAATAACAATTAGAGCTCCACTAATGAATTACTGATAGCTTTCTACGCTTCATAACTTGACCTCTTTATTTTTTTTCTCTTTTTTTTTCCTCTGTGCATGGAAAGTATTTGCTCTTTCAACTGTAACCCAAGAGAGCCCCCAAACTCACTATAACACGGTTTCCTGCATCCTGTAAGCATCAGCTGTATTGTCTGGGGGCATGAAGTTGCCAAAGCCTGGTCTAATGCTTCTGCATCTGAGAGCATTCTGGCTTTGGTATGCAAGGAAACACAAGTTTTAACTGGGGCTTTTCATATATCCAGGTTGTTTCTAGTGGCTCCCTCCTCTGCCGTGGCCCTGGTGACTGACAAAGTGTCAGCTTATCCCCAAATCAGCTTCATCTAGGCATTTCCAGTGAGAAATGCCAGTTACCAGTTACCTCCTTTCACAGGCCCTGGAGAAAATGAAAAGCTTGAAAAATTCTGCCATGTGTCAGATTTGCTTAAGAGGGATCAAAAAAGGTCCAGAAATTTTGGAGAGAAAGAGAACACAGATGAACTGCATGACCGCCTAGCCTTTCTTTCTACAAGAAGGTATAATCATAAAGAAATTATCAAATTATCATTATCATTAACCACTTGCAAAGGAATACTTAAAAGGAAGCAGCTGAAACGCAGGCATTGCATGAAAATGTTCTCCTCTATCTGGCATGATAATCAAATAGAAGTTCCCATAACTTCAGTGGAAGCGAGTTGGCAAGGCAGGCTGAATGTGTCCCTGGGTACAGCACAAGATGCAATTACAGCATGCAGTAAAACTGGTAGAGATGAAAACCAAATATTTTCCTCACCCCAATATTAACTTGAGTACAAAAAGCTGTGGTGTATTTCTGTTCTCTAGATGTAATCATTTAAGAAACTACTGCAAAACATTGTCAAAAAGACATTTTTTTTCCCCCAGCAGATCTACTACAATATTGTAGAACTCTTATTTGGTGCCTTTCTACAAAGCCATGTGGATTTGTTTTCAGTGATTTATCTCTGTTACCTAAGAAGACAATGCTTTAGCTCCCACTATCATAACAGTCTTCAGCTGTCTTTTTGCCTAATTGGTCACTGATCTTACAATCATTCTTGCTGCCAATCGTTCTCTGCTCCATTGATTTCAACACAGCTTTGCTAGGGTACAGAAGTATGGGTTAATAGCCCCAGCTGCAGGATTAGAGTTTATAGGGCTCTCATATGGAGGCAGTTGAAAAAGACCAATTATTTTTCATAGGAATTTTTTTCATCTTAAAAAATGCCAATGAAAACAGCCTTCTTTGCTACCAGTGAAAAATGAAACTGAAAACAGAAAAGACTGGCCAAAGCAATAAAAAAGTGCATTTTCCCCTATCTTGTTTTTCTGTAAGATTTGTTTCCAAAAAACAGGGAAACAAGAATGATGCCTTTCCAGTGAAAACCCATTTCACACAGAAAGTCTTGTTTTGAGTGAAAAGTTGCCAGTTAGCTTCTCTAAATAAGGCCACAGGACAGCTGTAGGGCACAAAGGATCTGGACCATAGTTACATTCAGCAGTGCAACCAGTAATCCCTTTAGCTCTGCGCTTACTAAACCACATTGCAGTGCTACAACTGTGGAAAGTCCTTGAGGAAAGCAATAGCTCCTAAAATACCTCTCTCATGTCATGTGAGCCTTTTTTTGGCAGCCTCTCATTAAGACCTGCCCAGGCCCTTTCTTGCTTCGGTTGCAGGTTTGGGAGAGATCATAGTCAATACTTGCTGCAATTTGATTGGAAGACTATCAGGCTCAAAGTGGTTCTTTCGGTGACACTCTCAAGCCTTTGAGATCAAAGGTGCTGACTGAAGTTGGTTTTCACATCGAGATTACAACATTATTTGATTTCATAGCAGTGTAGTCCCCAGAGAAGACAGGAGTTGATTATGCAGTAATTCCAGGAGTGCCTCAAATCTCCCGGGGAGAGATGAATTCCATAAAACCAATTTTAAAGAAAGGACAATTGACCCTAGTGGCATTTTTTTGTTGGTGGTGTGTTGTTTTTTTTTTTGTTTTTTTTTTTTTTAGGGAAACTGCAAGTCCTATTAAGATGCTGTGCAAATAATTGCGCCTGACAGCCCGTGGCTTCAGCAAGCTCTCTGCTGGGGGTGGGGGGAGGTCTAGAAGCCAGCTGAGGGCAAGACTGTGGATCACAGACCCCGCACTCTCATTTGAAAGGTACACTGCTAAAACAGAGGCAGCTTATGAGACTCCAGGGAACGCCCTACAGCATTTTGCTGCAAGTCTTCAGACAAGTTCACGCCTCTTCCTGCAGTTTGGGATAGGGGTGCAAGTTTATGAATGGGGCCAGCAAAGAGTGCGACTTGGAGTTGTTTAATAACTATATCACAGCTTAGAAAGCCATGTACAAACAATGTTAGGTCAAGTTAAAGACCAGCAAAAGATACAGTCTAGCAATGAAGGCTTTCATGCTAAGAACAGCTCTATGGCAAAAATTACTGATACATACTTCCTACTGTAAGATTTTCCTTACCAGAGGAAGGAAAATAACATTTACCCAACCTATTGTTGTGCCATCCTGTGGGCACAGCTTTCTCTACAGAAAAAGGTGGGTAAGACAGAAACATCTAGCCCACACTAGAACTTGTTTACAAGTCTGTACATCTCCTCTTAGGCAGGCAGTCATGGAACAATACTTCCCATTAGCAGAGGCATTGCTGTTTAAAAATCTTTATTCTAGGTTATATTTCTAAATTGCATTCAGAAATCATTGTTTAAAAGCAAGTATGTAATAAATTTCTGCATTATTTCTGAAATTTCTTTGATCATGTACTGTTTTCAGAACATGAAGACAGATGGACATCTGGCCTGGGGGAGTAAAATGGCACAAACAACTTCTTGAAGTTAAAAAGGGCACGGTAAAACGTCTAAGGAGGGAAAAAGAACTAAATGCATTGGTCATTGTTACTCAAGGGTTAAGGGCTGTGTAACTATTCACAGTAATTGATGTTAAAAAAAAAAAGAACAAATGTTAAATCTGTCTTAGATGCTGGGTCTAAAATTAAGCCATCAGCAGAGACTGTGCATGGCAGAATCCCAGGTCAATTGGGCTGTGTGTGCAAAGAAATGACCAACCTTCCCATTCCAGCTCATAAACAGGAAAGAGATCTGTTTTCTCAAAGGATGGCCACCAAGATGCTTCTTTCTCCCAGCCAACATATGATATGAGAGACCTAACATCTGAATATTAGGAAAGAAGCTAACTGAATGCTCCTCAGCACATCCACATATCCAGCATCTCAGGCTTTTGTAGAAATAATTACAAAATGCGAATTTGTGAATCGCACAGATTACACATTATACTATCTTTAAATTCCTTTTGAGAAACAAATACTTTGAAAGAAAGGAAGTGAAGCCTCTGAAGGATTTTAAAAAGCATCAGGTGCTTTTGCACTTCAATGTGCTAAAAGCTTATCAAGTCTCTTTTTCAAAGAACAAGATCACTTTGAGAACCTGGTCAGTGAGCTATATCACTCTGGTGGTACAGGCAGCCAATATTCCACTGGACTCAGACACCTTCATGCCATCCAATTCTGCAGAATTAACTATGGACATAAAGGCTGGAAAAGAACTCCTTTTTTTTTTTCCAAAGACAAAATCCAAAACAGATTTGAGCTTTTTCTTTGGTAGCAGTTGCCAAAATATGTTGCCAGCAGGACAATCCAATATGTGAGACCCGAGGCACAAGAAGATAGCAGACAGACAGTTTCTTTGGAAAACAAGACAGTAGTGAAGCAGCAGAACAAATAGAAAGAAATAGAAAGTATTTTCTTACTTTATATTGCTGAGAAGTCTGTCTTCTGCACATAGCTTTGGAAAATTTAACAGTTCTCTAGTGAGAATGTACTTAGACTGGGTAAACCTACAGACATGTGAAATCACCACCAAGGATACTGTCCCCACCATGTCATTAAAGGAAAGATGTGGTCTCCAACAAAAATATTGGCTGAAGCAGCTCTGGCTACACAAAAGTTTGGAGAAAGCACTAAGTGATGAGTCTGGGAGCACAGAGCTAAAACATAATTGCATTTATAGCAGTCTCACAGACTGCTGTTTTCATAGCCAAAAGGGATTTTTTGTCCATTTATTTGTTTTTAAAAACAATTGAACCCTCTCATTATTACCCAGCATGCGGCATGTGAAACAATCATTAAATAGAGTATTTAAAAAGCATTTCGAAAAATACATGTACTTTATTATGCCAAGAGTGGCACTCTGTCATTGCATTGGTTTCAAGCCAGCAATGGGCAGCATCAAAGCACTCAGGACGTGTCTTCAGAAGCAACTTGATCAAAAAGAATATAGGTTTCTAGTGGTCATTTTGCTTCTGCCCCACAGCCTACCACTGCTTGTGTTTCCTGTGTTCAGTCTTTAGATGAGGTGCCTGTTTACTCTCTAGACACCAAGGCCTGCCTTTCTCCTCAAAATAATTCAGAACTGTGGACAAATTATTTTCTTGGTTAATTTTTTTGTAGTGCTGCAGAAATCTATTTGGGTGGACTTTAAGAAAATAAGATTTCCTTTCAGAAAAAAAGGGTAAAATTTGACCTTGTCTGTCCTACTAAATTGTGCTCTGGTATCCCACCTCTTCCTAACCTTGTTTCTCCCTGGCTGCCCACCTTCATGTGGCTTTTCCCCGGAGATGGTATTGTGGAACCAAAGTTCTGGATAGTTCACTACCTCAGAAATTTCTGCAGCCAAGTTTTGAGAAAGGCTGGTTTGGTGACATATACAGTGGAATGAAAATCACGTATTACTGATGAGGATCTTTCTTTTTTACCTGGTGGCACCAGAAGATGTTTGCAGAGACTGACAGTGTCTGAATACTTATCTTTTACTGCAGGTATTGCCTTGAAAAGTCTTGATTTTGTGTCAGCTTTGATTAAGCATGGCTTGTCTCTCTTACATGAGACTTTGTGACAGGTTTTCTGTCTTCCCAGCATGCTTGTTGTAGGTGTTCTCAAAAACTGGTGGCTCTGATCATCTCTTCCTTTATTCTTGCTGGTAACATGGATGAAAACATCCCTCTTTTATTTTGTAAGGCACTAAGGAAAACACTCATATTCTGCTTAATAATTACAGGTGGAAATATATTATAATATCCTACCGGGAAGAAATATCAATCTCTTGCTTCCAACATGTTTTTGTGCTATGTTCCCATATCGCTCTTTTCTCCTGTCCAGGAAAGAGCAATGCTTAGGACAAGATGTCCAATCAGTTTGTTTACAACAGTGCTCACTAAGTTAAACTCACCAAAGCAATTCCCCAGAAAAGTGCTAACAAAACAGAATGATGACCCACACATGGGATCGTGATAGCAACAGTCACAATCCAATAGTTTACTGTACATTAACATTTTCATATTTGCTCCTCCCTTCAATAAAACTTTAGGAATGAGCATGAGTAGAAGAAGAAATAAAAGTTTAGCCAGACATTAGTTTAGTTTAGCATCAAAGAAGCTGTATAACTCTAATGAGCCTCCGTGACCATCTCAGCAAGAAGTTGGTACCCTAAGGGGCATTTTCTCTGAAAGCCTGTGGGAAGGCAGAGTTATGTTGTCTCTTCAGTAATGCCTTCCTGAACAACAGCTTTTCCCAGCCCCACAACACCAGAGCACGGTGGATTGAACAAATGCGCCCCTCTTGGCATACTGGCCCCCATGCCTTCACTCTGGCTTGCCCAGACATCATGAGGAATGCTTGTATGGGTGACCTCTTGGCTGCCTACAAGGTGGCCAGGGTATGCATGAGCTACAGGTGTCCTGTGCTCAGTCACCCGGGAGGGCAGTACTTGCTGGTGCTGCACACACAGTGGGTAAGAGCGTTGCTCCAGCAGCTGCTCAGCTTCGGATGGCACCCTTGTTTCTCCCCATTTTTGGCAGACACTTTCCCTGCTTTCCAGACTGGGAAGTACTGGGAAGATGGTAAGCAGCCCAGCCTCCAAGTGTTCAAACAGCTGCCAGAACTGGTCCCCAGTGATGCCTTAGAGATGCAAGGTGAGCAAGGGTGCAAGACCAAGAAACCCAGCCCTTCCCTCCAATATTTCAACTTTAGGTTTTGTACAGCTTAAGGAGTAGGCATCAGCCCCCAACACAACAGCAATCTGCATTGCTTACTGACTGTACTGGAGTTCAGGTACAGACCAAGGATCTAGCCCTGGCTTTTCCATTACTCTGTCAGCTGATTCAGAATATTGACTTTAGTAGCTGAAGAACAGATTGATACACGTCTGCGTCCCCACTACAAATCAAAAGAGCAAACTGGTTTTGCACCCTGCAAAAACACAGCCTTCTCCTGCTGAAGCCAATGCACAGAAAACACTGCATCAAATACATTAAGGAGGCTGACAAAAAACATTTTGTACAGATGAAAGGTGGGTCTAGCAGTCTGTCTTTGATTTTTACTCAAAGCATGAAACTGAAAAAAATCATGTTTTCCTTTGAGCCTACACCTTAGTATTTCCTGCCTTTTAAAAATGAATGGAATTAATAAACACTGCAGTATGGGGAATTCAGATTTTGATGCTTTTCTCTGCAAGAAATATGTCTATATGACAAAGCACAAATACAGGCACAAGTTAAATCTTGGAGAGGTGATACCAGCCTGCTTCCTGCTCCTGATAACTGGGATGTAGGAAGGAACTGCTTCCTTACACAAGTTGCACTTTTCAGGGACTTTCAGTCTGGACTCTGGTTGCTTGCTGGGAATAGACTTGGCAGCATTTTGCATCACTTCTTAGTGGATATGGACTGATGACTTTCAGGACATGATGCAAAATCCAGTTGCTATTTCCTCAGGCTACTAGAGATCAGGGAAGATAGAGTGATTGCTGTTGTTGGATGTGATTAGACACCTCCTGTTTATCTTCTGGCTACTTTTTTCTGATTATGAAGATAGCAGAAAAATTGTTAATTTAAATGTGTATCTGGAGCAGCTAGAGACAAGGGCTTTCCCCAGTGGTGTGTCAATACAGGTAAAGAAATGAAAAATATCAGGACTATGATGTATCACACAAAATTAAAAACCATGTGATGTGCTGAGTGTCTGATCATTCAATCCAAACTTTCAGCTTTATCTACAGACACCTTTGTTTGTCTATTTAAGCTGCCATTCCAAAAATTAAATGGGTGAGAGGGATGATGATTGACTTTAACTCTCTTCCTCTGTGAGCTGCCTAGAGTGGCCTGGTGGCCAAATTGCTTGTGAGCTTGTGTAGTTGTGAGCTTTCCCAGTAAGCCGCAAGACTTAAATTTAATCTCAGTCCTGGCCAGATAACTAATGGGGAGTGATCAACCAGTTAAAGATGTTTAATCATATGGAATACCATGAAGTTATTTACAGCTATGTGGCACTGAGCTTCCTACCCTGGCATTTAACTCTCCAAACATGTTCACTGTCCAAATGACCCGACTGCAGCGGATGGGTAAAACTGCCCAGTGCCCACCAGTAACTCTGAAAAGCAACCTAGTCAAAGCCATCTGCTTTTGATCATTTTGGTTAGGACTGGGTTACTTAAATCCTCTTTGCTGCGTTGCCTAGTTTCAGAATTAGGAGAGGCAAAATATTCGAGTGGTGGCATTTACTCCATAATGAAAAATATTCTGGCCTAACCCTCAAAACAGCTCCAGGGGTGCAAGCAATGATGCATGCACATATAAATACATTATATGGAACTGCTGTGCAAGTGATCCATGGCAGCCTGCCTCTTCTCCTTTCCACTGCCCCCATTTTTGGAGATATTTAGAGACTTGAGACTTTGCTTCTGAAACAGAAACACCTTCCCTCTAATATTGCTGTTCCAGTCCCCATCCAGCATGAAACAATGCAGATACAGCAGTTCCTTAAAATATTACCCCCTCCCTCCCCAAAAGATGGATAGAAAGTTTCTTTTGTTCAGAGGCACTACTAATATTTCCTTGTATCACACAGCACAAGCCCTACACCAAATCTGCACAATGGTGGACACAATTTTAAATCATCTCTCTGGTCTTTTACATGCTGTCAGTCAGCTGTTCAGCAGCACAGAGATTTGCACCAGGCTCAGAGGTGTTAGCTCTCCCCAGTATAATTGTGGTGACTTGGCAGCCTCTTCTGCTTTCTCCAAATCAATCCTTCAGAAAACACACGGATGACTCAATGAGAACACCAAACCACATCCTGAGACTATTTGACCTGGTAATTAGCAAGCACCTCTGTGAGGAAGGATGGAAATACTTGTTTTCAAGAGCAAGGGATAAACCTCCAAACTGCTTAGTGAATAAAAAGGAAGTTGACAGATAAGATGCTATTAGGAAAAGGTGAAGGTCAGCTCTTCCTTTGGAGAGTTGACCTAGGAGCAAGCTTGAGAATTGAACAAAAAGTGATGTGGGAAAAAAGAAAGTAATTTACAGAGAAGATTTGTTTTAGTTTTAGTATTTTAAATTCCTTCCATGTATGAAAAAAGGTGGAGACTTCTTCCCAAGGGGAAAAAGGCTACACCCAGGAACGATCAATGAAGAACAACAGAAAAATGCCTAAGGAATTACCAGTGTAAATGTATAAAAGGCCAAGTCAAAAGGAAAAACCAAACTTGTCCATGTGAGATCCTTATGGATTTTAAAATATAAGATTACAGATAACATTTTGTTGCAACTTAGGGAGTCTTATCTTCATCTTCAAATGCCCTCCTTCCCCATCCACAAATTTCACAAAGTACATGCTGGCATTTTCTGCTAAACCCTTTTAAGATGTACAGCACAGCCTCTTCCAAGTCCCACAGAAAAATTCCAAATGTTGTACAGCAGCTGAATGCAGAGCTTCCATTTAACTCTGCATTGTGGACTCCTCATCCCCCATGGGGAGTTTAATGTATGGTTTCAATTCCAAACCAGCATCACTTTAGGGACATCTTCTGCCTTTATTAATGGAGCCCAAGAGATGATACCCCTATCTATTGAAAGCAGCTTTAATAAAAATGAGAATATTTTCAATACAAAACTAAATAATTAATTGGACACTTTTGAGAACAGGTATATTGCATCCTCATCATAGGGTGGGAGCCCTTCAATTTTAAAACTGGTAAATAGGGTGTCCTTGTATTTTTTAACCATCCTCCAGGGAAAGCAGTTTGTAAAATGTAAAATTGCTCAGGCACAAATATTTATCACAGATCCAATAAGATTTTATGTGCCTTGTAACTACAATATTACATGTTTTATGCTCCTTCAATCTTTGCTTTAGACTACATCCAGTTTCTTCAGTATAGATAATTTCACAACCAGTGGAGATCTGTAAACAATATTTTGTTACAGCCCCATGAATACTAGCTGCCATTGTTTCCCCCGTAGTTTCAGTGAATCTTTATTCTTCCTGAACACACATTGTTCATGTTCAAAAAATGCCTGATACAGAAGGCATAATTATCTTCATTTTATGGGATTTGTCAGGTTTACACAGTTTTCAGTCCATTAAAGGTTAGCCACCATTATAATTTTAAGTACCTGGCTAGTTCGTATCATTCAGTAGGTGCTGCTTTGTAGAACAGAACATCTTGTCCTTTAAAAATATAGCACAGTGTCACAAAACCAAGGCACACATAAAGATAGGCTCCATCCTGCTCCTTTGATATAAAGGCAGTTAATGGAGGTGTTAAATATTGCAGCTTTTGGTGTACAGCTGATTTACTCCATGCAAATTAGTGCAAATCACTCGTTGTCTGGGAAGCATGGCTTGAGTACTACTGTAGCTGTTGGAGTTAGGATTCACAGATCCAGGCTCCAGTCCTGGCTGGGGCACAGGAGATTTACATTCACCATGCTTAGGCTGCGGGTATCTGAAAAGAGTGGTGTGGCACTAAGCAACCGCTGGTGGACCACTCCTTTCTCTCTGCTGTGTGAGCATGAAAAAGGAGCTGGAGACGGGAATTAATTCAATTGCAAAATGAAACCAGTGCACTCAGGCCAGTGGGGTAGGGGAATGAAGCAAGTGCTGAAGCAGCCCTGCTTCTGGCTGGCCAGCATGGGCTAACATGGACACATTCACCACCCCAGCAGGGAAACTGCTACATCACTTCCAGCACAGGGGGTAGGGAAATGCTTGTTGGTGTTGCTGCATGAGAGAAGGCTGATGCTTGACATTGCCCAATTGCCATTTACTTCCATGCTTTTTCCTTAGAGTTTTATGCCTTTGCCAAGGCTGTATTTCTCCTTTTGAATCCTTGGACCTGCTATCTCTTTCTCTCATCTTACATATCATTTAGCTCATGGACTTTATCACATCTTAATGGCAATTAGTGAAATCAGGCAAGGTCACACAGCTGCGCTGCTCCACATGGAGCCTTGGATCAGCCAGCTGAAACCCAGACCAAGGGTTGGAGAGGCTGCTTGTTTTACCCATGCAAACTCAGTCAACATCATCTGTGCTCCGGCAATAGCTGTGTTAGCTTCCAGCTTCTGCTCCCTTCCCCACTCCCATGGCTCCTGTGCTGCTTCAGCAGCCAGAACTGTCCCCCTCTCTGGTTAGGAACAGAGGTATTTTCAGTTCAAACGACCTTTGTTTTATAACAAGGCAATAGCAAGTAGCATTTGCTTAGGTGAAGGTATCTTAACTGCCTCTGACAGGCTGTGCTGAGCAGATCATAAATAGGCCTGCCACAGCCTGTAGGCAAAGGCCCCATCTCTCTCTGACAAAGAGGCAGGGCACAAACCAAGCCAAGGCTGAGGCAGGCAAGGTATTACCCTGCTGTTGGTGGAAGCAAAGCACAAGCAGGGCCTCGATGGGTGTACACAGCTTGCTACAGAGCTGCAGAGCATCCCTGCTCTGGTAGTGCACACAGTAGCTTCAGGGTCCTGCTCCCAGCCCCATAGCAAGAGATTTTTCCTTAATGTGTGTTTGAATTTCTGAGGAGGAAGTATGGCTTTTGAACAGCGGTCAGCATGTCTGGGTAGCAGGGTGCCCCGACACAGCAATCTGCAACTTTTTTAAACATCCTGCAGAGACATTCTGCATTATTATTTAAAAAGATGGCATATTCAGGGTATTTCTAAAATAATTTGGAGACATTAATTCCCTTGCAGAGCATCCATTAACTGCAGGCTATTATAATAAATAAGTGGCATAATTATCGGACTAATTGTCCAAAAAGCTAAAACAGTCATTTTAATGAATGCTTCTGCTGCTGTCTTAGCCATCACAGTCTGTCTCAAGCCCAGCAGCACCACAACTCCCTAGCAGAGGAGACCCCCACAATTCCTTTTGCCTTGAGCTTTTTCCCCAGGCCCACCTTCTCAGCAAACCTTTCCCCTTTCCACCTTTCTCCATGTCTGTTCTACACACTTCAACAGCACTTGTCCACAGTCAATAACCCAGCAGCAGCATCAGCTGCAGCCAGTGCATCTTTTCCCGTGGCCTTCTGCTTCCCACATGCTGCAGTCTGTTCTCCCTGGCTCTGTCTTCCTCAGCAGAGGGAAGAGGAAGGCATTTCAAGCCAAGGAAAATGCATGGTATGGTTGTCCTGTAATCTGAGATGGGTAGAAAGAGCAAGCAATATTTCTCACCCTGTCTTTATGGTCATAGTCACCAGGCACTTCAGTTGCTATCTTGGCGTATGTTACTCAAAGAACACATATTGAGTGACTCAGGGGATAATGATTTTTTATTGTAGAGTGATCCAGCACTACGACAAACAAAGCACTTCCATCTTCTGTGCTATTTGATTATTGGCTTTTTCCAAGTGTGCCCACCAGGGCCATACTAACCTGCAAAGGAGACAAGAGATGGTAAGACTTTCAAATTTAAAGGGAGTTGGACAACTCAGTGGGAGGAGAAAGGAACAGAGGGAAAAAGAAAATGTAGAAGTGTCCTGCTGAAAGGCTTGTCAACCTGCCATAGCCACAGGAAAATAGAGGAGATGAGGAAGAGAAACAGGCTTTAAATTGAAAGGGTCACAAAGCTGCAAATATCCTGGATTTTTCATAAGATGCTGTCACTTGGTAAAGAAGATTGATGCTTCTAAGGTTCTTAGACAAATGTTGTTTGAGGAGAAAGTGAGTGAGAAGTTAGACTGGATAACCTCGAGAGGTCCCTTCCACTCAGCACTTCTGTGGTTTAAAGAGCTGGATCACAAAGGACCAAAGACCTTTAGTCATACACAGGTATGTGAGTGAAGGATGAGGACAGAAGTGACACAGGATGGAGAAAAAACAAGAAATCGGTGGGTAGTTTTTCCAAGCAAAAAACTAAAAAGTAAAAACAGAGCAGCCATGGAAACTTTTTGCAACTTTCCTCCTGTTTTCAGAGGCAAGTCTAGAGGCGACCTTTTATCTATTATCTATTTAAAGATAGCAAAATACTCTTGAATTGTCAGCAGATGAGCAATTGTGGAGGTACTCAGCTTCCTGTCTGTTAGGTGGCAAGGACTGCTCACCTTCCCCCTCCCTGCTAAAATTAGTCATGAAGCTCCTGGTGATTTCACTGAAAAGTAGTCTCAGCTTTCAAACACTTGAAAGTCTCCATCCTTCAATATGCTGGTAAACTTAAGAAGGTATAAGGAGGCCAAAAAATTATGGAAAGGAACTTTTTGAGTTTAGAAACTGTGAGGTGTTTTTTAAAGAACATGTAACCCAAATAGAGATTATTTCTTTCCTGTTGGGAAAAAAAAAAATCTTAAAACTACCTCTGTCCATCCACTGCTTTTTCTTCTTGTCTTAAAAGCAGTGTCCCCTACCATCCACACACACATAAAATGACTACTTTATATGAATATTGGCTTAGGATCCATAGGATAAATCCACATGAAAACAGCAGTCTTCTGTTGGATAGGTTCTGTAGGAAATTATGGTATTTTCTGAACCCTTTAGTGAGACAGGAATAAAACACCAAAACACTGCCCCAGCAGCCTTCATCTATGCCATCTAGTCCATCTATGCCAGCAACAGAGGTGACTCCACAGTTGTCAGGCCAGGGACATTTTAGCTCATTGATGCTTCTAGTGGGGCCAAAGCAAATGGGATTGGAAAAGCAGATGAGATTACTGATCCATCAAATTCAATTCCCTGCAAATCCGAGGAGCTGAGCCTTGATAGCTCCCGTGTGTGACGCCTTCTTCAGACCTGAAGTAGGCTAGACACAGCCTACACACACTGACTGGCATGACAGCAAATGGAGATCATATTATGGCAGTGGTTTTGAAGGGAAGGAAAAATGCAGTGCTGATTTCCATTTCTCTTCATCTCTGATGTTCCAGAATATACACATTCATATAGCCAAGTCCTCTAGTGTATCACTGGGCAGAAAACCAAGACTGAGAGGTTTTGCAAAGCCTGTTTTCACCATTATGTTCCTCCCTCAACACAGACACGAAGATGGCCAAATTGAAACTGAAGACTTCAGAGGTATTCCCAGGTCTAAAGAGTTGAATGTATTTATTAAAACAAAACCCCATCATGAACATTATTCAAATGGGCCTCCTCAAAGTAAAAAAACTTCAAATCATATTAACCCTTAAAATAATTTGTTTCTGTTACTCAGAGAGAAGGAATATATTTATACATTTTCTACTGAAAAAAAGAAAAGCTTGCTAAAATGCAGTATAAAACTTTAGGTAACACATTGACTGTTGTCACTGGTATCTACAGCTTGGTATAGAAATCTTCACTCTACGCTCTCTCAACTAAGGTTTCTTAACATTTCCCAGTATAATAACTGGATTTCTTTTAGAACTTGTTCTCCTGTACGGGATTGGTTTCTGTTTATATTTTTGAAAAAAATGTGTTTTCAATGAGATAGAGCATTTCAGCAGTGTCTCAGCAGCAACAGAGGCACTGAAATAGTGGGCAAGATCACTGCCTGCCCTGCTTGTATTTTTAGCAGGTTAGATTTGGTCTGACAGCACATAATGTTGTTGTTCCCAGCTCCTTGGCTGATTGCTTGACCTGGTTTCTAACCCAAGTAACCTTCCTGTGTCTCCCTCAAGCTGAACAGCAAGGACAGTATGCTCTGTGCCATCTATACACACCGTGTGATCCATTTTGTCAGGCTAATAAATAAATATTTAGTGCAGAGATTTAACAAGGGACTGCTCATATTTTTTTCCATATTGACCAGTCTCAGGACTACTTACTCAGAGATGTTATGAATACCACATCCATAATTTTTGTGCCATTTGGGAGAAGCTATCTGCTGTCACTTTTGCTGGAGGCTTGTGATACTGGTAGATTACACTGGTGATTCATCAAGTGGTATTTAGCTGCATTTGCCAACCATTTTGCATTGAATTTTTCATCATCTTTGTTCTTCACAGGCAGAGACTTAAATCAATGTTCTTCCTGGACTGGACACGTGAGTGTCTTTGCACAAGCACAGCTTAGGATCCTAAGCAACCTTCTTTCTCTGCATGATGGGAGCACAGGGAACTCCAATATTTCCCCCAAACTTTGGGGTATTTTTAGGCTGGTTTTGGTATTTTTTTCTCCTTTTTCCCTTCCCCCAGTTTACTGGAAGTCAAAAAAGGCTGGGGATGGAGGCTGAAGCCGAGAGGACAAATAGCAATGAGCTGGGGTAGATGAGAGGAGCACCTGGCAAGGCAGAGGATTGCTGTATCTTTCATAGATAAGGCAAATAGAAACAGCATCAAAACCGTTAAGCTGCACATTATTCATTTTTATATGCTGCTAGTAGTTACACAGAGCCCTTCTCATCACCTTCCATATTTTTAATAGCTTCTGGTAGTGTGATAACTCCTGATCACTCCCTTAACCTCTGCAGACCAGAAAAAACAATATTCAGAATATGAAACCATTGCACAGTTTTCAATAGGCATTGATAAAAATAAGGTGCTTACCAAAAAAAAAACCAAAAACAAACCCGTTATGATATTCCTGACATTTCCTCCAAGGCAAGCAGTATTCCTTTAACAGGAAGAGGAATTTCCATTTCACAAACTCCCTGAGCCTGCAAGAACTTCACTGCAACATAGATATTGTAAGCTCAGGTCTCTCAGCCTAAACAAGTAAATGGCAATATTGAATAGACCCATCAAAGCAGCATAGCTCTCAGGGAAACATCCAGTGTCTCAGATAATAAATCACAGGGAAAAAATACTAAAAATAAATAAGGACAATATTGCGCCCTTGCTCTTTCACTTCCTTGCTATCCAAAGAAAACCAGGAGGAAGTTATCCCTCATGCAGTTCTGAAAACTAATTTGAGGCAGCAATGACACCCACAGTTTAATCAGCAATGTACTCCATGGAGCATTGCAGAAGTGGATGCCACAAACTCCAACTTTTTGCTGAGATGATTCACTGCTGCATTACTGCATTTTTATCCTGTGTATCCAACTGATTTCAGCAAAAACCTGGAATACTTCAAGGATGACTCAGACCCACTACTTTAGTTTCAGGGGAGATGGCATGGAGACATCTAGGAACAGAAGAGATTCACATTTTAAACTCTTCCTGTCCTTAGAGCAAAACATTGATTAAAAAACAAGGCTCCTTCTGAAGAGTTCTAATCAGAGAGCAGAGCTTACTGGCTGGAAAAACACACCTTTAGAAAGCAGATTAAATGCAGCCTTTAGAAGGAAATGTGCCATCTCCTCCAGACATGATGGCAGGGCACAAACATGGCAAGATGATGTCAGGAACCTGACATTTTAAGTGTTGAAATAGGGGTGGTTTTGAAGCTGAAGCTGGCATTAAGAGGCTCTGGAATTTCAGCATTTTATGATCTCCAAGAAGTTGCTGAAAGGGAATTTGAGAACATTTGTTTCACTGCACTTCACTTCACTTCACTTCACTTCACTGCACTTCACTTCACTCCACTCCACTCCACTGTTGCCCTTCATTACATTGCCTTAATTCATTCCACTAGTCATCTTCAGAAGTACCATGAGAAAGATATTTTCTGTAGAAAATAATTCTTCCCTGAGAACAGGTCAGAAAAGCCCGTTTCTTACCCCTGCCCCTCTCTAGTGCTCTCTGTACACTAGTTCACAGGGCAGCAGAGCAACTTCTCTTAATTCCTGACATCTCATGAACCCAAAGAACTAATGATCTCTCTTAGCTTGTCTTGTAAGTATAGTTTTGAACAGAATTAAACCAGAGCAACTAAAGGTCTTATATTTGTTAGAGGGCTTTGCCCTGTGTGGAATGAGCTATTACAGACTGTCTGAAACAAACATTAATGTATAAACCCTAAAAACACAGGCATCAAACTGCATGGAAGCACAGGCAGCAAGAAACTGCTTTGAAGCTCCGGCAGCTTGACAGCAGGAGAAAAAACGTTTTTGAAGTGTCATTCCTGTTCCCTGGTGTGGCTTGCAGGGGAGAGGCATTGAAGAATTCTTGGCATTAGCACCACCTGTGTGGTCTTATTGAGATGAGGAGTTTTATCCTGATTTGGGAAGGAAGAATTAGAATAGAGCTGCACCCAGCAGGAGCAAGTGCCTTCCAGGCTTGGTTGAAAAGTCAGCATAGATGTTCCAGCAGAAGTGTGACCTGCCTGTTTCACTGAACACCATTTTGCCGTGTTTGGCGAAAATATATCACCTTGTCAACAGGAGATAAAAAGGGGAAGAGGAGGAAGGAACTACAGCAGGAGTCATACCATGAGCTGACTCATGGTATCTTCATAAGATGCATTATCTGGATCATGTGGCTGAGCCCTGACATAGCAAACACACAATGAGCTCTGCTGGGAAGCAACACACCTGTGCAAGAGCATGGTGAGATTAAGCAGGATGGTTATGCCCATGGAATCACTTGAGACTTGTTGCAAAGCCAGTTTACTCTCCTGACTATTCCCAACCAGTTTCTCCCTGAGGAAAAAGCACTTCAGGAACACATTTTTTTGCATCAGAACCATTACAAAGTTGCAAGGGATGTGGGATAACCTCCATAAAAACCCTGGACAGTTTGTCAAAAGCCTGAATTGGGGAGCCAGCCTCTATTTCTTGAAGAAGGACAAAGCAGCCTTTTGCTCCCACAGTTACCAAAGTAACACAATCAAAACCCTAGAGCTGAAATGAACCCTCATTTGTCGGTGACCTAAGAGACCAGATATTATAAACAACTCAAATCCCACAGATAGTTGTTTCTCTAACAGCAAGCAACAAATGGTGAGAAACTGGTAATAAATACACACATTTTCATTTCTACTTGGAAAATCGCTCAGAAGAGAAAGACCAACACCAACTGCCTATGTGAAACCTGTGCTCTGATCGTGGCAGGAACCCATGAGGGTGGAGGATGGCTGGAAAAGGAATAAATGGCACAGAAAGCCCTCTCCATCACTGTATCTCCTTATCAGACCTGCTGGGATAACTCAGGGGTCTGTCTCACTTGCTGTAGGGGCTTCATGGCAGACTTCTCTGAGCTGACAGCTTAGTCTATGCATAGACTGTGCTGAAGGAAATCAATTACATTGACTTATTTATTTTATTATTTATGATTATTGGCAAGAACAAATATGAACTAATGTCTTATCTGTGTGGGCTGCTGATTCATTACTAGCTCATACACCAAATATTTTGGCCCAGGGAAAAGGTTGATAGAAACATCTTCATAGAGCTGAGTGGGATTTTGCTGTATGCAGTATGCATGCCCTCCATGTATATGAACCCCATAATTAGGGCTTCATATACAATGTGTACTCAGCTCTAGGACATTCAGATCAGACAGAGCAAACACAGGACACTGCACACCAGCTCTTTAAAGTAATTGATGCCTTTGTACTGTATCTCAGTATATGTGCCTCTGTCCTCTGGTGATTGACCAGCTTGAGACTCTCCCTTCAGAGGTAAACAGCCTCAGGGCTTGGTAGAGGTCTCATGGTCCCAAGATGTGGTCCAAAACAAGGCAAAAAATGTTTCAGCCAGCTACCAACATAACCAACATAAAATAGAGGTTGCTTTAGGGAACCAAATGTCAGACTTTAGTCTTTAATTATCCATCAGCCCCATTCCTTGCCCTCTTTTCCTGTAGCTCTGAAACAAATGCTATTTAACTTCATTAATACTGGAATGACGAACATTTACTGCATTTACACCTACCTCCACTGCAAACGAAGGAAGACAGACATTTAAAAGCATTCCTGTCAGATCAGTTGCGGGGTCTGTTGTCCCTGTTGCAACTCATAAATTTTAAAAGGGGCAGTTCTCATCTCAGAAAGCCCCACAGTTAACAAAAAAAAAAAAAAAGAAAAAGAAAAAGAAAAAGCTCCAGTACTCTGAAGACACAATTAAGAATGCAGAAACACAATTGCATGTAGTTAATGCTCTGAAGTGTACACTGCTTGGATTTTGACCTTTTAAAACTCCATTAAGCTATGTAAATACAGTATCAAGGAATGTGCACTGCTCACAAGCAGTTTGTAGCATGGGTTGGATGCCATACTGCCGGTGGGCTGACACTGATGAAGCCTCTTTATTGATCTGCACAGAACAGACCCACCGTGGAAATTGTGTTATGGCCCCCCTCCCCCTTTATTGTAATATATCTTTGAATTCATCCTGTGGATCAGCCACACAACAGTGCAAAACCTCTTCCCAAATAGCTAACTTAGAAACTGAATTAACACATTTGCTATTAAGGCTTGGCTTGTTCCCACAGCCAGGAGAAGGACAAAGGAACAAAGGGATGCTTATATACATCTCCCATGGCATCGCAGCTTTTCCATGTTTGAATTATCTGCCTTCTGCTCTACTGTAGCAGCTCTTTATTTTGTTTCTTCACATAAGCATTTATCTGATGCATTAGGAAGAATGAATAGTTTGGCAATCAAAGGACCAGATGCAGAAGTGGTTTTACGAAGCAGCTGAATTATTTCCTGCAGATAAATCACCTGGGCCATGACCTTTTCTACCCCCATTCACCCACCTAACTTCTATTGAAAATGCTCACTGTTCCCAAATATTTACCAGATGATTGATGGCAAGGAAATAAACCAACACTTCTCCCAGATTACTGTCCTACCCCTGATGCAACACAACAGTCTCAGAGTGATGAATTTACATGTGCGGATTTTTAAAAGGGGGGCAAAAAATTCTTTTCAAACTTAGCTATACAAAAACACTATCAGGAAGCCAAAGGTCCCAGGCTACATAGATTTCTTCACTCATCATATGCTACAATTGGTTTCTTCCCAGGTCTTTTTGGTAGTTTTTTAAGTTTCAGCTTCCTTCCTGGGACAATAAACAAGTGAATAATCTAAGCATCAAATATCAAAAATTGGATTTCCAGACCAATAGTTCTGTGGCAAAATTGGACCCACAAGACTAAAAAGTGAATCTTTAATTAAGGAAAAATAATAAACCAAAACCAACCCTCTCTGAAACTCTCCTCACAAACATAGTGAGGTCAACAAGTTTTTTTAACAAAAAATTTTGAGCAACTTTTTTTGCTTTAGGCAACATGCTTTGATGAAGCCTGAGGGGATATGAATCATACCAAGGCAGACCACTGTAGAAATACACTTAGTGTGCAATGGATGCAAAATTGCACAAACTGAAGCTCCAACAAGAATATGCTTGCACATAGAGTGAACTCAGCATTTTTTCAACCCTTACCTGAGAATCCAGAACCAAGAAGTGTGAGAGCTGAACTGCTTTCTGTGGCCTTACGGTCAGCTCAGAGCTGGCAGTGTAGGTGAGGCATAAACGATGCTGAATAGACACTTAAATGTCATCAGACCCTGTCTGGCTAGGAGGGAGTTGGTAAGGACATAATCTACATTTATCCAGGTCTATATATTAAGTGTGATTTTGGCTGATCTCTTCAGGGTAGCAAACATGGTATGCAGCCTTTGCACTTGTAACAGACCCAAGAGTCTCCCAGGACAACACACCCCCACACCCTCTTTCTCTCTCTGACAGGTAGGAAAACATTGGCGCAATCATCCTAGAGAGGACCTCTGTTGGAGCAGAAAGGGAGTGGAAGAAATTAAAGACAAATACACACAGAAAGCAGTGGCCAAAACAAGGTGGCATCAAAACTCGTGCACATCAGGAATAGCACAACCTGCCTGCAGTGAACACAGCTGGGAGGACATGTGAGTGGAAGGAGAGGGAAGCATTTCCAGTTTGGATGTGCTCCCAGGATTTTGAGTCATGATACATGCAGCTTGCCAAAAGTGCTCCTGCAAAGGCTAAAGAAGGGGAAGGTGAATCATTTTAGACATTTTCTCACATTATTTAGGCTCACAGCTGAATTTGGTTCAAGTTCTTGTGCCTGAAAGGTAGAAGCCACACTGCTGCTGCTGTAGCCATAAAAATCACAGAGCTCACCCAAGGTCCATCCAAACCCAGCTCAGTCATGTGGGGGCATTTACACAAGGCTTTGCTTTCCAACCCTGCCAAAATACGACCCAAGCTACACCAGAGAGGCGAGAGCTGAGACATGCTTTATACAGCCATTTCTCACCTACACCACTCAACTCTATTAAAGCATTTTCACCAGTATTACAATCCCCTGCTATGGGCTTTGCAGAGCTCTTTGCTGACTACAAAAGCCAATGTAGTCTTAGGCACATCTTTTACACATTTCACAGTCACCCTAAACCAACAGAAGTGGTTCATCCAGTCCATACAAAGCTCCCATAGCAAATAGCTACCAGCTCTGCCTCACCCTCCCACTCAGACTGAAATGCATCACATTCCTTTACTACTGCAGAGCAGATACTGCCTAAATTTTCTAGGCATCCTTCTTCCAGTTGCATAATCCTGTAGAGTCCACACCAGAAGCTGTCCTTGATTTAAGGACTATGTTTCTTCACCCTGCTAAAACCACTGCTTCACCTATGGTAATGTCCTGCTGCACCTCCCTAGTAATCTTTTTGGGCAAGATTCTTCACTGATGCAAACCAATGGAGCCACGCTGATTTCAACAGGGTTCTGCTGGTTTTGTCAACTGAAGACGTATTTCCTCTGGCTACACATTGCTCAGTGGCTTTCCTCTTTTATACTGGCGAGTTACAAAGTACTGTTTGCAATTATGCATTTCTATCACAATGTGAAGATAGGAAATTAATCTTCTGAGGCTTTCCCGTAGTCCCCCCACACTCCCCGCTCAGTCCTTGAAAAGGCCATTTGAGCATGCAATATTAATCATCTGCTGTGCAATAATCTTGGAAAAATGTAATATATTCTGGCAAGTCGTGGGGCCTCCTGAGGAACTGCCTGTCTCTGAACAAGCAGCTCTCATCCATTATCAGGCAGTGACGAACGCAGCTCCCCACTTATTTGCCCCATCAGCATGCAAACAGCAACTCAATTCAATTGTGAGAAATGGGAGGAAATGATCTGTATTAATAAATGGTGAGAGCATGAGATCGCCCGATTTCAGAAAATAAGATCAAAACCACTGAACTCCCTTCGTTGTCTCATTTGATACCTTCCCCTTGCTGTAAATGCAGCACTGGGAGTAATTAAGCTTCTGAAAGAAGTTTCATAATGAAGTCACATCACTCAAAACAATTAAGACAAGCATTTTGTGCACATTGTCATCTGCCTTCACTAGTGTTTAAAGGTCAAAGAAACATTTCATTAGGAAAAAAAAGAGAAGGTAAAAAATAGGTAAACTGCTGTACACTCCCTGGGTATGTCTGAGAACAACGAGTGCCAAGAATAAGGGCCCAAGCAAATGAACATGCAGAATCCCATCTATCCAGGTAGCAAATGCTGTGGACATGACTTACCATACTCTGATGGTGTCTGGAAACCTTAGTCACAGAGTAGAGTCTTCACAGGCTGAGTGCTCAGGGCAGCGAGGAGATGGGCTGCCCTGGTCCCAAACTGCTTAAGGTCTGACCACACCTGTGGACAATAAAAAGAGAGGTCAAAGAAGACTTCAGGAGTAGTAACCAGATGAAGATTAGCAAGAAATGAACCCAGCTAGCCCCTAATGTAAACCACTGTTATTGAAATGGAAAAGCTCTTCAGCTGGTAAAAAGTCACCAAAATGTAAACTTCAATTGTACAAAAAATACGCTTAAAATTCTGCCTACTTCTCTGCTTCTCCCTCTCATCACATTTCCTGCTGGGAAGAGTGGCAAAAATGCTATCACGTGAAACTTGTTCTCACCAGATTTTGCTTATTTGGTGACTGATTTTAGCACGGATAAAAGAGCCAATGGTGGAATCAAGTTTTAAAACAATTCCTCGTCTGCTTTTATCAGCATACTTTAAAAAATGTAATTAGACTTCAGCAGTAATACTCTCTTAATTATAGCTACAAGCCCCCTCAGATGGAGAGGAAAGCACATTCATCTTTCCCGTTCCTGAAGTGCACTAGTGATGAGAAATAAGTGAATTTATGGAGCTCTTACAAATAGCTGTCAGATACACTCCTACTTATTTTTATTCAGTTGGCTTTGTTTCTCTGGATGAATTTAGGAGAAATTTACTCTCAGGAAGAGAAAAGTAACTTTTTCTCTCAGACAGTCAGCATGAATGTTTGATCAGGTATAGTTATTACTTGGTGTTAATGAGCCAAGAGGAGGGGGAAACGAGGCTGGTGGGACACGGCTGGGGGAGACTAATTTCAAGGGTGCAGCAGCTGTACAATCATCACATAAAAACATATGAGTCTTTATCACTTTTTCTTAGGGTGCAAGGTGCTTTCAAGTCAGGGAACAGAAAATGACTTTTCCATAACTTGGAAGGAACATGTTTTGGAGTGGATGTGATTCCGCTCACTAGTGCCAGGTAGTTTCAGAGCAGTTAAAACGCTATCACCTGCAGTCATTTTAATTTACCATTGCATTATGCTCAGATACCTTCTTGTGCTATTTGCAAAGGGGCCTGCTGGGTGCACAACCTGACCAGTCCAGATGTACCATTTTAAGAGTCACCTCTCACAAGGACATCGCTACCATCTCAGCCTGCATCTCCAAATTGGAGGGGAGAGGCTGGGAACAAGTCACAGCCATCAGTACTGATCTCCATTTTAGAAAACAGTACACTTTTTCCTCAGCAGAGAGTAACAGTTTTTAAAATCGAAACATTTCACAGGAGGATGTCAATTGTAGGGATTTTTTGGGGTTTTTTGGCAGGAAAATGTTTAAATGAACCGCTTCTATTTTCTTGTTTGGTTTTGAAAAGGCATGAATATTTCATTTCAATAATATGAATGTGTTTTGTTTCTACTTTTCCAGTTCTGTTTGTTTCAGCTTGCGTGGCATAATAAAATATGCATGATAATATTGAATTTACACACCTCCTTCATTACATGTATCCAGCATATAATTTTGATAAGAAATTATATAGTTCAGCTATTATAAATATGAAATATTTTTATATTACTGAATGAGATGTTTCCATACTACTCGGGGGAACAGAGTAGAACCCATCTAGATGAATAATTTCTGAAAGTTCCGAATTCATTTTTACCAGCCTTTTGTTTTGTGCTTTCTTTCACTAGCAACCTGTGAAACCACTTTTTCTGCCAGTGGAAGGTGGACTGTCTCTCTCAGGCCAGTTTGAACCCAACAGAATGTACCACTGCCTGGATTTTTCCCATCGTGGATTGATTCCTAGGACTCTCTCAGCAGAGGATATGCCTTCCCCTTCTCAGTGGGTAAATACGATCTATGAGATGCCAACTGAAATTTTGGGTACATGAGCACAAGCACAGAAAAGGAGTTGCACAAGGATCCATCCTATATGTTGCTGCTCCTCCTGCTGTGTCCCTGCAAATCAGAGCTGCCCTCACTGAGGTACCTATTAAGTGGATTTGTAACATGGGAAAACTTCCAGTTCGGGGACATTAATTACTCAAAATTAATAAAATGGAGACAAATACATTCATCAGAAGACTGTTCAGTACAAAATGTGATGAAACACAATTTATCTCCTCCCTAATAAAATGAAATCAGAAAAATACTGAAGATAGTAGCATGAAATTCCACAGCTATATCAGCAGAAATGTACACAGAAGGGGAAGAGGCATACAGCTCCTGGTGGTTTGAATAAATTCTCTTAAATTTGCTAACTTTAAATTAAGGGAACATAGTAGCCCATGCTTTGGAAAAGATGCTTAGTTTTACTGTTTTCAGTCTTCTTCACTAACTACTGCAAAAATAAAAGGCCATTTCTCAGTAATATCCTGACCTTTTTCTTTATGACTGTGTTTTGATTATGCACAATATTGTCCTGTAAAATTACATTTCCTAATCAATAAGAACCACTAAAATAATTTCAAAGTATCATTTAAATCCAGCCCTAATTTGATTTCACCCAGCATCTGCTTAAGCATGCCACTTAGCATGCGTTTTCATTCCAAAAATTGGATCTGTCAAAATAGCATTCTGGAGCACTATGTTTATTGTATCTTAGTAATCCTGCATCACAAGTGCTCCCTTTACAAGTGAAAGGATTCCTTTCCCTCAGCTGCTTCCCTTGATAGCAGTCTGGTGCTGGTGAATAATTTGTTTGTTCCTTTTCACACATCAACGTGAGTAATGAATTTCCAACAAGTCTCACAGACTGCTTTTAATTGCTTCGTGAATGCAATCAGTAGCATGTTCTAGGGTGCTAGGATTTCCTCCATCTAAGGCCAGGGATACCCTGTGCTTTCCTCCACCATCATACTTTTAACTTCCTTGATCTGACTTCCAGAGTTGGAAGGGGAGGCTATCACCATGCACATCTCACTAGGGATGGGAGCAGCTGGTCCTATGGTTAAAGTATGGCCTTCAGGAAATTAATGCCATTGTCAGCAAATCTCCACTGAGGTACCAGCCACAAGTTTAACAAATCTGCTGGTGATATGTGATTCCTGGCATCTCGGTTGACAGGACAGGATCAGAAACCTCCACGGTCAAAATCAGAAGTGCTTCAGCTGTTTTGTAGTGTACTCAATCAGTAACACACACACCAGAAGCCAGTGCATCCACTGCACACCCCCACTGCTTTGTTCACGCTCTGGAGCTAATGGGAGCAGCAAAACTTGCGTGAAGGTCTGAAATAAACCTCTGGTTTTAAGTGATTTTGCACCAAGGACAGATAACCCGAGGCAGCTTCTCTCTCCTTGGTGTTTCAGGGGAAGCTAATGATTCTGAGCACCTCAATTTTTGGACATGAGACTTGATGCCATCCTCAAAGGGGGTGGAAAAGAGAAAGATCAGAGCACACATCTCCAAACATTAGACCTCTTTGAGGCATTTTGTTTTGTGTTTCAACAACCACTTTGCTCTTTCAAAAGACTCAGCTATGGTTTTTGACAAAGTCATTTTTCAGTGTAGCACTGCATTAAAAAAGCAGAAGAAAAATATGAACATCCAGTATGTTCAGAAATCTTTTATCATGTCTAATAATAAACCAAGGATTATTTTTCTTGTCATTCAGCTAAATATTTTGAATTGCAAAAGTTTCTAGCTGAGTTTGTTTTCATGTAGCTTTAAAAGCACAACCCAGACACTTCTTTAGAATGCACAGGTGAGCAACTGACATTTTCTAACCTAATTGCAATTATTTTGGAACACATTTTATACTGTAATTAAATATAGCATGGGTCAATAACAGAGAGACCCTAGAGAACCACCACTCCTCTAAATTCTCCACTATGCAAATGTAATATTTTGCATTTCAATTTTTTTTTTTGGTTTGTTGGTTGGTTTGGTTTGGTTACTCTCTTATTGCATTAAGCAACTTGGAAGAATGGCTGAACGCAAAAAAAGCTTTTAAAAGGGATATGTTCTTTCTAAATCTATAGAAAACCCTGTGCAGGTGAGGTGCACAGTTGGGTATGTAACAGTAATCCCATTAAAGAGGATTATGAGTTAAAAAGCCCTCTCTTACTCTCCCACGTAGGTGCAATACCAGCGTGGGCGCTCCTCATTTGTTTATGTGCAAAGTAAAACAGGTTAGCTTTTTTTAGCTTTGCTGCTGTAATACCTCTTCCTGAGTTGTCCCATTTACAAAATGGATCCTTACAAGACCTGGCTTTCACTGTTGTAATTCTTGACCCTGCTTCCCATCACCTGCTGCATCAGCGTGCTCTGGGCATTCAACAGCAGTCACATCCAAAAGTCACCTCCACAACTTTATGGATGGGTTATTGCTGCCAGTATTTGACAGAGGGGTCAAAAATCAACTAACCACAAACTCACACTCATCAGGAATTCTGCACCATCCCAGGGCTATATTCCTTGACTCATCATGGCATAATCTTTCTTCTCTGGGCAACCTGGTTGAGTGCTTCACTGTCCTTTGATTAGTACCTTCTTTCTTGAAAAGCCTGCAGAAGTTGGATACAATTTTTTCCCTGTTTTGGTCAGTTTTTTGGTCCATTTGGTCTCCTGGACTGCTTCTTAAGCATTTGATTCATAATCTTTCAGTGTCATGGTGAAAATGCAATTAATTCTTTATCCCTCAATGCTCTTCTGCACTGACCAGATATCTTTTTTAAAGTCTACCTTTGCACAGCTGGAAAATGCGAGCTTTGGGCAGAATTGCTTAGTCTGACCTACATGGAAAAAGGTGAGCCTAGAAGAATCTGAGTAGCACCTTTCTTCATGGGAAAATTTACTATCAAAAAACCCCCAAATGCTGTGCAAATAAGCTCATTTCACACCTGTTCTCTGAGAGGGGAAAAGCTCTTCATAATTGTAAATTTTATAATTTTTTTTTTCAAAGCCAAATGTCAGTTTTCATTCTGAAAAGCATTTAATTCTACATTCTATGATATACTGTCTTTATTTTTTAATAATATTGCTGAAGCAGACAAAATTTCCACTATTTTGTTATTTTCTTTTTTTTTGTCCATTTTCCTGGGCTCAGACAAGCCTTTTCATCATTTTCTCTCATGGAGAATTTTCAAATAGTCAGCTTTAGGTCTTAACTAAAAAAAGGTGAATGTCAAAAATCTCAGAATCCTGTCCTCCTCAGAGCACTAGAGCATTACATCACATTAGATGATTATTTGGTCTCTCTTGCCTTTAAAAGGTATTAGTCTGTTAATTATAAGTCAGCTCATCATTTCCCCTTTAGATTTTAGCTTCAGTTTAATTTACCTTCCTTTTTTCTTGTTATTTAGGTCATCCCTCTAAAACGGACTAAAGCTACATCTACTTACATCTACTTACTTTCCTCTTCTTTCTTTGCAAATATTTTTCCTCTTAATTATTTCTGTGACAGCACTCCATCTACTTTGAGTATTAGCTGTTTGTCAGAAGAAATCAGGGGCTACCCCACATTTTTCTTGTTGGACATTTATTTCAGGTGGACTTCAGGCTAGCCACTCTTTGCATTGTTACCTGCACCTTGTAACATCATCATCATCATCCTCGTAGACAGTTGTTTGTTGCCTTTACTGCATGTCTAGGAGGTTAGGGTATGTAGGATGGAGAAGTATCACAAGGCAGCCATTTTAGGTGTCTCTCCTATAGCAGTCATCCGAATTTTATCAGAATATCTGTCAAAACTGTATTCATATTCTTTTGCCTCCTTTGCCCAGTGTCTTATTTACACTTTAAGTCATGAACAGCCTCTGTTTGCATCCACAAGAACCAGGTCTCAGTCCTGTACCAAAGCCAGCTGCAAGACAGATCATATCACACCCGTAAGTATAGTGTTACTGTTGATAGCTCCTCACAATTTATAGTGCTCTCAATAAACTGTGGGCAAGAAAAAATGTCCGTTCAAGATCTGAAAACATTTCGTTGCACTGGTTGGTTTCATTGCAAGTCTGCAGCTCTCATCTGTCAGATACTGCAAGCTTGTCATACCGCAGCAAAGTATTGGTCACGAGCATGTTAAAACATTTGTGCAAACCAGCTGGCTTACATATGGGAAGTTATGCTATTATTCAGCAACACTGCCATTTTACGGTGCCTGGGAGGACAGCAGTGTGCTTAAACATTTCTGGTTGCACTGGTAGAGTTTCAGATCACTTAATCGTTGGTATAATCTTTACATAGCTTCACATAATCTGTTAGAACTACATTACGCCATGTCATTCCTGCTCATATTATTTTACTTCTAGTAATATGTCATTCCCATTCATTTAGAATCTCTAGAGTTTGCAGCTGAGAGCTCTAATTAGGTGTGTCTACAACTCTGGAAAATAGATCTTCTATCTTATTTTCATGTTTGGATTCAATCTACTTTGTTGAAACAATTGCTTTGCTCTGGGATCTATCAATGTTTTCTCTTTCAGGGTAAGAGTGGAACTTGGATCAGTCACAAAAAGTAAATGACTGTGAGCATCTTGCATGGAACCTACAGTTTGCTTGGTGATTCTCGCATTTGTCCAATGCACATGAACTCACACAGAGCAATGCCATCACATATCTTTTATGGGCCTATTTTTAGACATGGTTTTGTTCAGGATGTGAAGTATTTTACACAGGAATTTAAAAGCTTCTGCAGCACACACTCTGTAATTTCAAGGCCACCTAGGATTTCTTTTTTGTCTGTCTTTTTGGCACAATGCACACATATGTTGAGATATCATCCTGCCTGTGCTAATAGGAATATCTGGTAAAATTAAGAATTCTACTTTTTTTTTTTTCTGGAAAACAATACAGTGCTTTTTCCAGACACTAGGTAAATTTCCTTTTCCTTTCCCTCCTCTGTCCTCATCATGGCTGGACAGGTGAAAGCAGAGGTGAGCCTGAGGCAGCTCAAGGTTTAGAGCTCAAAAAACCATCTCCAGAGGTGCTGAGCATGGCAGGCTGATGCTTCCCTGCACCCCAAAGTAATTTTAAATGTGGCAGCCAGGTTCATTTTTTTTTTGCTGTACTGTCTGTGGTCAGTGTCAGGGAGAGCTGTTTGTTATGGATGTGTCCAAATGAAGGATGACTCCTGCCAGGCCTTTGACAGAGGCAAAAAAAAGCCTCATTTCCTGGCTAACCAGGAAAGACAGAAGTTCTGAATAAATTCATTGTTAAAACATGCTGTTACTTGGGTTTTGAGCTCATTTGTGCATGAACTGTCATTTGGTTTTGTAACTGTGCAGTGACTACGGAACTGACCTAAGAGTAGGTCTTCACTGAAGGTGATACACTACGAAAACAAGTGGTAATAACAGCCACTAATGCTTTGGACTGCACATTTAGTCTCTGAGTGCCCCAGAATTACACTCCTAACCAAATGGAGATAATGCTTGCACGTCTAAGGAGAGTTCTTGGAAATCTATGAAAATCTTTTTCCATTGCAGCTTGCTTGGTCAGGCAGTGTGTGAAAGCCTGGTGTAAGTTATGAAAATAACCTCCAAATACACTGATTCTCCATCCCTTTCTGAATCCTAGCACTGCCAGGTGTTGTCACATGCTGGAAAGCAGATGGGATCAGATCCTTTGTCTTTCTGGCCTTCCCTGTTACAAGAAAAGGATGCAGCACTGAAAATATAAATATACTTAATCAGGGTTGTTGGGTGCCCAGAACATCATTAGGAACAAAAAAATCCCAACAGCCTAAAGTGGTCACACACACAGAGGATTCAGCACCTACAACAACCTCCTTCCCAGAGCACCTCCCATGGGAAGCATCCTTCCCTTCCTATTTCCCCACACAGATGTCATCTGCAGCTTGGACATTGAAAACCAATCAGCTGCCAAAAACTGCCTTGGACACTTCAAACTGGCCCAAAAATGGAAGCATCACTTTTTGTGTCGCCTTCAGTCGATACAAAATAGGGGCATGCATTGGGAATCTGGCTGCTAAACTCTGATGTGAGAAGCTGTACTGAGCACCTGCTTTTCCTTACGTAGTATATCTTGACAAATTACATAATCAAGAGCATAGTGATCCAGAATGAATCTCACAAAGATTAAGTCGTGTTCTAGTACATCCAGCACGGAAGTGGGAAAAAAAGAAAGCCTTTTTAGCACGAAGACTACAGCAAGCTAAAGTCCTGTACACTAGGCAATCTCAGTAATCCACAAGGAGAATTCAAATAATGACAGAGTACGTGCTTGAATCTTGCAGTTTGTGGTCTTGAGGCCACATGTTGGGCATTCCTGGTATTTTCTGCTTTTAAAGAGTATGAGGATTCTCGTCTCCTGCTGCCTTAGTGTGAGGTGACTGCAGGCCTGCACTTAGCAGATCCGGAGAGAAAACAGCAGGGCATTCTGAGATCTCTGGGCCTGTAACAACCTCTAAATCATCACAGTGCTCCCCGAACTTGCTTAACAAGATTTTTCAATCATTGCAGGAGTCCAAGTGGAACACTTTATGTGCATTTTATTAAGCAGTGAATAAAAGCAGAATATGGCTCGCTCAGTATGTACCTCAGAAGGTGTGAACGCTTGGCCTGCCTGCCAGTTAGCTGCTTGTGCATGCAAGAGACCAGCTTATATTCATTCTGAATGCTTTTGTTAAATAATAAAAAAAAAGCATTGCCACATGTATGCAAAATGCTGTTCTCAAAGACTACTCACTTGGCCAAATCTGAGCTCATTTTCACCAGGCCCCCCACAGGGCTTTCTCAAGGAGGCCTCTCTCCCTTGCCACGCTGGTTCTGCTGGCACCCAGCTCTTGCAAACTTCCTATATAGCCTCTTACAAACTGAAGATTAGTCTGAACACCAGCAGAGGTACATTCTTTCCCCCTCTAACACAGCATGTATTCACGTTTGCAATATGGATTATATTCGCTCTGTGTTTGCTCTAGCTCTGCAGAAAAGTTCCAAATCAGGGGGAAATTACAAAAGTGCTAACAGGAAATGTATCTTTCAAACACACTGGTGATCTTCACTCCGGGCACCAGTAGCATTTAAACTGTCATAAATACAGTTGCACCTTTCCCTATCCATTGGATAAAATTGCTAAGGCAAGTGATCCAGCTGATTTGCAGCGATTAATACATCTTTCAAGCATGTTTCCCTGTTCTGAATCACAAGGATAGTACATAACCATACTGCTAGTGCTGCATACCTTTTAAAATAACAGCTTAATTCCTACCCTCCATGGGCCTAGGACACTGGAATGCAGATATCCATCCACCGTCCTAAACTTGGGCCGTGTACCATGGCTTGCCTTCGGCTGGGGGCCACAGTTCTTTGCTCCAGGGAGCCAGCCAGATTCCATGAGAGAATACTTCACCTCACCGACTTCATGGTAAAGATGACACATAGTAGGTAGGCACTCACATGCTTTCTTTGTCCAGGTTTTAGATGAGCTGTTTCCATGGAAATAGGTTGTTTCTGTTTATTGATGCCTGTATTCTGCTGGAAACCCTTGTTTCAACATCGTTTTTTGCTGGGAATGGCTGCAGTACACCTCTTGAGGGGTCTTTGTCCTTATCTTTTACTTTTCCGCCTAGTTTTATATATAAAAAGTTTTGGAAGATCAACCATTGATCAACAGAAATGATTTGCAATGCATGTATGGGTTTAATGAAAAATAGGACACAGCATTACACGCACATGCTGCTGATTTTAACAGTAGCACATACATGCTCGGCAAAGGAGGTTAAACATTTTTGTCTGCTTCTTCAATTTATCTGTTTATTTTAAGAGGTCTCTTTAAAAAAAATAGCAAGTTAATAGGAAAAAAAGCACTTTGTCAGAAATAATTCAGGAATGTCTTAACATCCTTTCAAAAAGCTAACCACTTCTCTTAAAAAGAAAAAAAGAAAAGAAAAAAGAAAAAGGGAAGAATTTGCTTTTTCTTTCTTATTTCCCCCAAGGGGAACAATAGCAATCTTTAGCAAGTTGCTGAGAGAGAGGGGGAAGAAATTCCACTGAAAAATATGGCACGAAACAAAGTATTTTCAACCACATCTCTTCACTAATAATGTTACATGTCACAGGACTGTAGCAGCAGGCATGTACACAGAGACAGGACCAGTTATAGAAAGTATATAAAAGAGAAGAAAAAGACACCTAAGAAAAGTGTATTGCTTCTTCCTTACTTTTTTTGCTATCTTTCTTATGACTGCATGCAATGTCTTGATAGTGGTGCAATATTAATATTAATATTATACTAATATTAATATTAATATTAATAGTATTAATAACAACAACAACAACACATTTTTCTACTCTAATCTGGGGAGTCTCTTCGAGGAAACTAGTGAGCTGGGTCTAATGATGCATTTGGGAAGAAGACTGGTATTGTTTTCATTTTACACATGATGAAAATGATAGATGAAGTGTTCAAATGATGGAAAGGGAAAAATCAGTTTCCCTTTTCACTGAGGAGGTTTGGCATCAAGTATGTCAACTAAGGTAGTTTTGTAACACATGAGGGGGCTGCATTTGGGGAAGAAATATTATGTCCTTGCAGAACAGCCCCTATAGTTCTCTCTGGACCAGTTAAGTTAACAAACTAAGTAAATTCATGATTTTGGCAGCACAGAGGCGCAAATATGAAACGGATCCCAAGATAAACACTGTGCTACAACCACAGGTATCCAAACCTGCAGCTCCTTGACAGGGGAGATGGCATGCAGGTTTTGTTATGAAACAAAGGGATTTGGGGATCTAACTGCTTCTATTCAAATAAATGTATTTGTTCCAGAGGAATAGAAGTGGTGCGATGATACATTGTGGCAAAAAAAGTACATTGCAATTACATTGTGATGCTCCCATCATAGTCATTAAGTACTCAGATTAGCTTCACTGTCTCTCTCAACTGCATCAATTAGAATTCTACATTCAATTTTCTGGGGTGATTTTGTCGGAGTGGCATGGTGAAATGGTGCCTTTACCTTCCATATGCTAATTTGCTTACTTGTATTTGTACTGCCCCCTTTTATTAGCTATAGTCACCCTCATTACTATTGTCCAGACCTTGTCCATGTTATATTAATTTGCCTCCTTCCACTGTGCAATGAGCAAGCCCTTGATATTTGATGCAGCTGAAAAAATCAAGCACAATTCAGCTGTGATTTCTCTTTAATCTGTACTTCCTGGCCCCGTCTCCTCTTTCACTTTGTGGAGATTTCTTCAGCCACATCTGAGCATTGCCAGAATAAAAGTGGAAATGTTTTGCTGAAAGCAGCTTTTGAATACATGCTGTGAATTTATCAGCTCTTCTGTGCCAAACCTCTTGAGGTAAAACTGATCCTGCCTATGCAGGATAAACATTCCCTGTTGACATGGTAAGTTAGCAAGCCTGCTGAGTTATCCTGGGTTATTATCTTCCCTAGCACTGGAGGTGGAGATCTGAAGTAGACACATGGCACCACATCATTAGCCTTCACAAGTTTGCCATTGGTCTGTGAAATATTCTGTTATTAAAACACAAAAAGCAAAAGGAAAAATACCCCAGAAAATCTACTTGGATAACTGTGGAGGATGTGAAGTTTTGCATTTTTCTGTGACAAGCAGACAAGCAGTTTTCTACATTTATAAATCAAAACAGCAATATTTGTAGCATCTGCTTGACTGTTTTAGCCATCATTATAACAAATGACCATTCAATCAATACTAAAGAGCAAGAATTGTCAGCTTGGCTGCAGAACCTCTTTCTATCCCACAGATTAAAATGGTTTGCTTTTCAATGACTCCTTTGTACTAAGGATTTGAGCTTTGCTAGGGAAGCTGTTTTGGGGTGTGGGGTTGCTGCAGAGCAGATGCTGGGAAGCTGAGCCCCAGCTCTGCTTTTAATTACATGGGGACAGAGTTTAGAGGTTACACAGCTCCTCCTGTCTTGGGTTGCTGCAGCTTGGCAGCATCCAGCAGCTGCATACGGGACCTGTCTTTGCCACTGCTGAAATGAAGCCACCCGTCCAAAGACGTGAGACGTCTCTTTATGGAAACTTGAGTCCAGTGCCGGTATGAAAATGGACACTCCCCGTGCTTAACCCAGCTGGCCACTGGATCCAAAAGGAAAGGGGACACGTTCTGAGACATGCAGCCTTTTAAAATGCTGTCATTTGCAGAATTTTGTCTGTCCTTGCTGTATTTTCTGCTTGTGCTCTAATGAACTTCAAGCACGTTGAAGACAGAAGAGTATGTAGCAAACTGGCTTTGTTATAGGCTGCACTGATTTCCCGGTGGGAAGCTGTCTGCAGATCATTACTTGAAGTTCTTGTTATGTACCTGAACTGCAACTTGTACTTCCAAACCTTAGTGAAAACACACTGCCTTCTTTCTAAAGTGTGTTTCTATTTTATTCATTCATTAATATTCCCAACAACTTTTAAAGTTGGAATATAAAAGGAAAAAATGAAAAGATTCTTCAACACTTCTTTGTTTTTTTTCATTGTGATATTCAGATCTAGTCAACAATAAAAGATTAAAGGTGTGAATGCTGTGAAAGAACAACTTTGTGAAGCTGCCTGACAGGATTTGGAATGCAAGAGCCCTTTTTTACCTTTCTCTGCTCTCTGATTTATCTTCAGCATTGATGTGTCAAAGTTGCCCAAGTCACCTTTTAAAAAATTTTTTGTAGGGCAGACTGAGAGAAGGCTGTGTGCATTTTATTCTCTCCCTTAGGGTAAAACCAAAGACCTGCTGTAGTTAAGAACCATTTTGCACTTGGTTTCAGTGAATTAATGCTACCAGCATTAGATAATCCTGCCCCTGGATGTCAGTGAAGTAGGGGAGATCAGCCACTGGTCTGGTTCTTTCCATCCATCGGCCTGTCCAACTTGTGAAGCAGATAAACAGGGATATCCTGAACTGGGAGACCTGTTTAGCCTTTGCAGATGCTGGGTCAGGTTCTTGCCAGCCCCCAACATCCCATTTGCCAGTATTCTTTTAGCTTTCCTACATGGTGGCCCAGGACAAAGCAGAGTTTGAGTCTGATGCTTGAGATGACTTACTGTGGGCTTCTCAGCAATCTGAGCAAACTGAAAATGGGCCACGTAAAATGTTGCTCTTAGCAGATATTATTTACAGTCGGTCTGACAAGATGAATCCAAAGTATAAATCAAACTTTGGAACACAAATCTCGTTAGTTGCCATGTTAGTAAATCAGCTCACCTAAATAATCTTGAGCTTTTGACAATGATGCAGCCTTCTGGATTGAAAATTCAGCTCCTGCTTGTGCAGTGAACTTGATCTGCTGACATTTCAAAGGATTGAGATCCTATTTCTGATGGTTCAGTTTATTCTCAACTATAAACTATTTTGAGCAGCACTGAGCTGAATACAAACAGTTGATGTTCAGGTCTGTCTCCCCTGACTAAGTAGAGTAGGTTAGGGAAACTGTGTAATTTGTACATGTTTTCCAGAAGAAAACAAGAAGCAAACACAGGAATGTGGGGAGACAAATAACACAGCACATATAAAGAATGTTCCAGAGAAATGCATTTTGTTTGTTTTAACTTTTCCATTTGGAAGGCAAATCTGATGTTTTCAATCCATACCTCCAAGCTTATTCCCAGAATGAAAAGCCTCTGTTAGAGAGATGTGATTTCTGCTTTTCACTGAAGGTCTGGTATTGTTTGACAATAAATTGTGTTCTATACAGCTTCAATTACTAACCCACTCAAATCTGACAGCCCTTAATTATCTGAGACATGATCTACTAAAATCTACATCTGGAAACCATGTCAATTTCTGCTTTTGGCATTGGAAAGTCTGACTTAATGTTAAACACATACTCTTAAATGCAAAGCTTTGGGAGAAATTAGTACAGCTGAATACCCTTCTGCAGATTAAATGTTAAAATAAATTGCACAGGCCTTTTATTTAATAGTTACAATGTTTCACCACATTTCCATGTGCTGTATTCTCTCCATATATCTATTGGTTGATTTTGCATCTCCCATAGATCTGACGCTTGTTCTTATGGGATCCTGTCAGCACAGCTGTAATGCAGAAATACTCTCCAGGACTCAGAGCCTGGCTGTTTTGTCACTTCTGACTAGGCAGAACTGCAGTTTCTGATAGATTTGCATCTTTTCCAAAGCTTGTCAAGATGCTTACACTTTGAGTAGCTGTGGGGGGAGGAAAAAAAGGTTTTCTGTTACTGTATTTTATGCATATAGCCAGGGATGCTGCAAAACTAGTACCCGTTTGGTTTAACGAATAAAGATTTGACCTCAGCAAATCTAAGGTACTAGCTGAGCCAACAATTAATAGGTTTCCTCATCAGAACACTTAAATATCTCAAAGGTGGATGCCAATAGGAGGGTGCCAGACTCTTTCCAAGGGTGCCCAGTGACAGAACAAGGAGTAATGGCCATAAACTAAAACACAACAAGTTCCATCTCAACATGAGGAAGAATTGCTTTACATTGAGAGTGGCAGAGCACTGGAACAGCTGCCCAGGGAGGTCATGGAGTCTCCCTCTCTGGAGACATTTAAAACCTACCTGGATGCATTCCTGTGTCACCTGTTCTAGGTTACTCCCCTCTTGGCAAGGGGGTTTGAGTAGATGATCTCCAGAGGTCCCTTCCAAACCTAATGATTCTGTGATTCTGTGATTTGAAGGCTAGTGGTAAATAAATAAATAAATAAGTAAATAAACTCTCAGAAAAGCAAGATGAGTAGTGTGCATAGCACATGGAATAAAGTTTTCCAGTCCATGTGCGTTCTGAGTATTTCTTTCTGTAATAAGATGCTAAAATACATTCCTGGAATATTCACCAGTGGCATGGTTGGCAAAATTGGCAACTGCAGAATGTGCCTTCAGATTGAGGGGTTTTTACCCCATACTTAAACTGGTAAAGAATTCCAACAGTTTCAGAAAATACAATTTTCCTCAGCCTAATTAGACTAACATTTTTAACAGCTTCTCAGTTTATGTTGATAGTTATAATAATGGTAACCATGATGATGATGATGATGATAATGGTAATAATAATTGTAATAATAACAACAGCAACAATAATGATAATAATTTGTTGCTTTGTTATGAATACACAGCTACTTGCCATGCTGATTAGACCATTTGCTGATAAGGAGAAGTTCAAACCCAAATGGCCAATAGTATCTGGCAATGCAGATACTACTGCAGTGTGAACAGCTATCATACAAATGAAAACCATCAAAGCCTGGCACTGGGTGCTCTGTCCAGCCTGACAGAAACCCAGTGAGCTTTACTGCTGAAGTCCTTGCAACACTAGCTAGAAAACAGTGCAGAAGAGGGAAAGGACGAGGCTCTGTGTGTGATGTAGTTACAACAGACAACTTTTGTCTTGCTCACCACATTCTTACTGAAACTCCTAAAAGCCTTTAAATATTTAAAGAGGAGCAGAAGTGTTTACGACACAGAAACTATTTTTCTCAGGGACCTGTTTATGGCAACAAGGAGTTCCTGAAGGTAAATCTGTACAGTCTCTTCCATCATTATGAAGAAGGTGAAGGATATATTGGGAGTGATAGGAACATCAGTATTGAAAAAGTGAACATTTAGTGTCTTTCTAGCCCCACAACAAATCTGCTGTGAAGGAGTGATTTGTTTCACTCCAACATTCCTTAAAGTTTTCAGGGAAAGTTCCTCAACATGCCCTAATTCCTGGGTAACAATGCTGTTTTGGTGGGATGTAGCTCTACACCACCCTGTTTCCGACCATTCTGTGCTCCCTCAGAGCAGACATTGCACTGCTTACGGATCCACATGCCTACCAAAATGCTTTTTTCCTTCTTTGGGTTTATACATCCCGTTTTACACATCACATGAACCCACTAAGGTTAGAGCAGTCGCACAGCAGGACAGAACCAAGCCACAAGGTTTCATGCAGCAATTAAAGCAACTCTGTTGGAAAGTGTCAGTTGCTATCTTTGGTGACTGAAAAAAAAGAGAGCATGTATGTTATTTGTAATGTTCAAATTCTATTTTGTATTAATTCATACAGGCAGTTTTGCTAGTAGCAAACAAAAGAGACAGAAGTCAGTCCTAGTGAAAATGTGATTTAACTAAAAGGCAAATGAGATCTTTTGAAAAAAAATTTAAAGATTTTGTCTATCCTTATTTTCCGTCAGGGTATGCTGGGTACATATTTTCAGATCTGTCCTCAGAGATGCATTTTAAATGAAATATGTGATATTAATATAAATCTATGTGGTGTCAGGAAAAAAATTTTAAGGTAAAATCTCACATATTGTAACGTAAGTGCAAAAAAATGCCATCAGTGTGTCAGAGAAAATATCTGACCTAAGATCCAATATGCAAAGCACATTTCTTTTGTAGCACTCTAGCACAAGTTTGATGGTATTCATGTTCCCCCAGAAGAAGACAAACCAGGGCTCTGTCATATTTCATAGCAGTTAGTGTGTTTTAGTGAGGCCTCAAGATTAAAAATATTCACGTGTCTCCAATTAACAATGACAGTGTTATGTTCTATTGTTTCATATACTTGTTTATTAAGGGCATGATTTCAAGTAAGATTTGGCACTTCCAAAGACTTTCTTGCTCTCTTCTGAATCTTGGAAAACTGCTGATATTGAATCTGTAGCATGACTTTTGTTTTCAAAGCAACAATTTTATATCATCATCGTGGATTTGTGACTTCACTGCAGTCACTGCAGCTGAAACGAGGGTTGGTTGTTAAAGGCCAGGTTTCTGAAACAACAGCAGCCAAACAGTTGAGGGAAAAAGACCTGAACTTCATTTGGACACAAAACCTCTATTCTTCTGAAGCTTATTGTGATGAGATATAATTATTTACTTATTAAAGAAACAAAATAGTTAATTTGTATCTCATTAACAAAGAGCAAAATCAGCTAATGATTTCACCTGTGAACCTTGTTGTAAAGGGCTGTATTTTCATGGTTCCTCCCTTGTTAACATTAACAAAAACAGGGGAGGTCAGATTAATTTCTCTCTAGTCCCTAGCTAGCATAAATGAAAATATTGAAAATGTCCTATTTTGTCAAGTCCTGAAGCTATCTGGATTTTTTTGACTGATCTGATTCCTTTCTGACCTTCCTCACTTGCTAGTTATTTTCCTCCTCCCTGTTTACATGCAGAAAAATTATTCCTGCTTCCTCCCATTTCCCTAGTGAGCATAGATGCAAGGAAGTCATTGAGATTCCTGGTTCTATATGCTTGCCCTGTCTTTCAAAGCCTACAGTGTTCGCTCAGCAAGATTACTGCTTTATATGACTGCAGAAGCTTTTATTTGTCTTCACAGCTTGTGCAGGCCTGGTTTCATTTCCACTGGTGGTTTTCTAAGGTTGTACCTTGTATTCCCCGACTGACATGAGGTTAGTGTTTCATCTACAAGGTTATTGTCTTCATACCCACTTCTCTTCTCCATCAGTCCCTGCGTTTCCCTGATCACCTGTGTTTGTTGTTTACTACTGGTAGTAAAAGTTTTTCCTTAATGTGTTTTTGCTGTGCTGGATGCTTGAAAAGCTGCTTCTGAGGACTCAGCTCTCCTTTTTTCTGCCTTATTCCTCTTTTCTCTAGCAGCTGGTTTTTACCAGTACAAACTTTTCTGCTTTTCTTGCAGATTTTAATGGTTGAACTGGACACTGGCTTTCCCTTTTGGAGATTCTCCTGCTCTTTGTTTCTGGCAAGCACAGACTGACACACGAAATCCTCCTGGAGTTATGTAAATGTTCAGTTCCACCAGTGCCTGATCTGTAAAATATTATTCTGATTCCCTATTGCTTTTAGCTGTGTATCCATATTGAATTAAGTGGTTTCTGCAGACAAAAATGAACAAAATATGGTGACGATTAAATAGAGAAGGCAGAGGGCTGTTTCCTGTCCTCCTGCCAGCTCTTTCCTCCCAGCCAATGGCACTTCATGCTCAGAAGTGCCAGAGGCATTGCGAAGTCCAGCAAATATCCTGGGGCTAAGCACCACAGTGAGTGGACAGGATTTTCCCCGTGTGTTTTGATATAGTTCAGCTTGAACCATGTGAGATGATCTACAGGGTGCCCTGGCTGTGGCACACACGCACTGAGGAAAGCCATGGCTTGTCTGGGACTATACACAGCATAGCTAAGGAATGCTTATACCATCTAATACCAAATACTGTAGCGAGGGGATTGACAGGAAAACACTTTTTTATTAGGTGCATCTGCAAAAGTAGAAAGAAGGAAAGCTGTTCTGTGCATAGGATAAGATACTGCGCTCAGCCTTTTCCTTCAAGAGATGGACATATAGTTCATCAATTCTGTAACAGTGTACAGGTTAGGGCTGTCAATAAAGATATGCAGCAGAGTGGAGAAGGAGAGCTCTCCCTTTGGAAACTTCCCTAATCACTTGGCAAGAGGCTGTTTGAGCTGGAGTAGCTGAGCTGCTGAAAATTTCCATCTAGCAGAAGGGAATTCAAGTCCCAGGGACTGGCAGTAGCAGGAGAGGAAGCAGACAGGGTGGCACAGCATGCAGAGCACTAAGGTGGCAAAGGTGTGAGTATTGTCTGTCCTCATGGAACTAATTCTAAGTTTTATATGAAAGAGTTTCTGAAACAAACCCGGGACGCTGTTTCCAAAAAACTAGTTCTTAACAGCAAAGTTGTAAAGGTTTTCTTCTGCTTTCAGTTTTGCACCTTTGTTCCTGCACTATCTAGGCAGCCTAAGCATAGCTGCCTAGGAACCCAAATTCTTCCTGGGGTGGATGGGGAAAGCCATCAGAAAACAAGATCCACCTTTGCATCTACTGGATTTCATTCTTCGTGTTCACATATAAAGAAAGCCATTGCACAAGAAGGGTGAAAGATGACTGAATACTTGTGATCAGCTTAGAGGTGAAAAGACTCTTTTTTGCAGATTGTTCCTTTTTTTTCCCCAGAAAGTAAGGCAATATTTCTAATGTCTTTGCCTGTAAAAACAAGAAAACATCAGCCATAATAACTTGTAACTTTGGAGTACAGCAAATGTCCACATCCAGCTCACTCCTTATGTGATGGCTCATTTCCACAGCTTTACCAAATACCCACTTTTTGCTGGAAAGAGTACTGAAAATGGTGACTCCAATCTGCAGCCATGCACTAACTCTGCGTGAATAATCTGACCTAGCAACTAGAATGTTTTTTAAATTAGATGGACTCAATGTTTAGCTTCTGGGCAGTTCATTTTTGATTTACTCTGAATCCACAAATTGATCTGTGAACAGCCATTGCTTTCACGGAGGGATTTGATTTGTGGAATTATGGGCTAGATTCATCATACTGATGACAGATAGATTTTCATACTTTGGATTTTATTAATGGCATGTTCTTCGCTTGTTAACATTCAAAGGAGATCAATCACAAGGTATTCTGCTGCTATTGAGTTTCTGTAGAAAAAGGACACCATATGTTGAGGCAGGAGTAGAGGTCAGTGTGTATCAGACTCAGAGAAATACAATACCTTACTAACAGGAAATAATTGGAAATGGGTCCAAATTTCAGCCAATTCAAGAACATCACTGTTCTCTTGGAAAAATCTATGTGGACTGAAATGCATTACTCTCAATGCTTTTTTGTTCACAATGCCTTGATTATCTCTCACCCCCATCAAAGAGAAAAATGGAAAAATTTGTGCAAATATACCTTTACCAAGCACTCCTGGTGACCAGTCCTGTGCTCAGGTTACTAACCCCTGCTTTTCTCCAATTATGGACTTACACAAGTGAACTCTCCAGTCTTAAAAGCCTAGTGTCCTACTTATTCTCTGGAAAAATCAGCTGCCACTTCTTTGAGCATGCATCATTTTACTCATTGAACCTGTGCCACAGTAATCAGTACTATATGGGGAAATTGTATTACCTTTCAGTACTTTTTATACAGCTCATGATGTGCATTTTCTCTTCAGTATTTCTGGAATTCAATACTGTGGTTTAAAAAGTTACATTCTCTATTAAAATAGTTGATTGAATGAACTGTGTGGAGCTCTGCCCAGCTACGGATGAGCACTAAGCACTGAAGCTCTGCAGGACTGTTTAGTGTAAGGTCCCTGAAATAAATACCTAGTATTTTTCAATACTGTTCACTTTGGGGGAACTCCCTATTACAAGAAGCCAAAGCTTTTCTTCACTGACTCAGCCAGCCCTTTTCTTGGGAGCTTGTGACGAGGTGAAATGTTTACTTTGCTGTTTGCAAACTCTTCAGAGCATGGAGCCGGTTTATTAACTTCAACCTCCAGCCAATTCACGAGAGCACAGAAGGCACAGGACACTGGGAGGTTGCCTTAACAAATGCAGGAGGCTGATTAATACATTGTCCTGGCTTTAATGTTAGCAAGTTTCTTAGCAACAGAACTGCTTCAGATGATCACATCCCTCATTTGGGAAGACTGGAGTATTTTGTTGTCCAAAGGACACTTAAAATAGATTATGGTTTGGGGTTTTTTTTGTGTGTGGGGGGAAACAAGATGGCAAAAAATAAGTTGTCAAAGACTGGTCTAGTTCCTCTGCACAGCGTTCTTTTAACTGTGCCATTGATTTCCCTTTTGGCCTTTTTGAGAAACAGACCCATCATTTTTTTCCCATCAGACCTTTTGCTCCTATTGAGACTGATGTCTTTTCCTTGCTCATTGATTCCCATTGAGCCAACAGTTTTCTGTCACATTATTTGGGAATTGCATGCATAATTTTGAAAGAAAAGCTGGAAGCAAAGAATAGCCTGGCACACAGAGAAAGTGGAAATACATAATAGGTATTTTGTGCTTGATCAGAAGCAAAGGAACAGATTTCATTCCTCACACGTTTTTCTGTACCTCAAAATTTTTACTGAAATAAATGTCATTGGACATTATATTCTTATATGGAGACTAGAACTACCTTAGCAAGTGCTGTGAAAAAAATGGTGCAATCTTTGTTTTCGAAGACATTAGGCTGTCAATTTGAAAGCATTACTTATGGAAAATGGAAGTGCATTGGGCCCTTTTTGAAAGTCACCTTTCCTGGAATCAGGGAAAAGCCTTGAGCTCCTTGAGCAAGGACACTGAAAAGTTGGCTTGATGGGATTTAGCTGTGCAGACACATGCAAATGAGTGTTTGACTTTGTAAGCCTGACCATCTATCAGTTGAATACCGAGGCAAATAGAAATTTGAAATATTATCAAGTTTGGACATACTGTATTTCTTTCCCATTTTGGAAAACGCAAGTCAGGCTTTTCTTATGGTAAATTCCTGATCATTTTACAAAGGCTGTGAAACAACATGTAGAACATAAAATATAAGTAATTATTTTGTAAAGGCATGATTGCAAACAGCAGGACAGTGTTTTCTAAAACCCCCGGTGCAGAGGCAGCTCTGCTCCTTTCCAGAAATCCGATGTAAGAATTCTATTTGCCTCAGCAGGATCAGACCAGACCCTTGCTGGCTGTTTTCAAAATCTTAGCCTGGGAGTCTTGATTTCCTTTTCTCTACGGGAAAGAAAACAAAGATGCAACAAGAAGCCAGTCACGCTTTCTACAGAAAACACAATTTTTCATGGATATATAGCAGCTGTAAAGAATGCACCTTCCAGGGGTCAGGGTTGAACTTAAGAGTGCTGCAACATTTCAGGCTCAGTGAACTTCCTTGAACTACCATTTATAAGGTGGCATCCATAATTTCTCCAACCTTTTTTTCTGCTAAACAATACCTTTACTATTCATATTTCTCCTTAGAGATGTACATTTTTATTAAAGTATGAACCTGATTTAACATCTGGTTTCAATACAAGGTGCTATGTGTATTATTCTTATCTATTACTATCGACACAAATTTACGCTAGCAAAGACTTCCTTTGATTGAAGCCATGTGGCTGCAGCCTCAGGAGTGCATCAGGTGGCAGTGAAAATGCAGATCATCACTATTCAATTTGAGGCTGTCTCCCAAGCTCATATCAGCCTCTGCAATCCATTGTTCTGTGGGTGTATTGCAGGATTTGGGATGTGCTGAACATGACACGTACCTTACCTCGTAAGTTCTCATTTGGCTTTTGGCCAAATGATACTGTAAGTGGAAAACACTCAATTAGATGAAGATACATCTTAATGAACTGCCTGCTGCACATCACCACTTGGAAAAATTGTATCCTAAACACTTGTTAAAAAATGCAGTTTCACATATGGCAACTTAAAAGACAGTCTTTTTGCTCTTTAGTGAAGAAGGGCTGGGTTTTTACAGGCGCTTGCTTTCTCAAAGATTGGCCACACTGCAAAGGACACATGTAAACAATTTGAGGATGGGATGAACCCTCTGCAGTTTCCTGGGTTAGCCCTTGCCCTCCCTGTTGGTGCAGATCAGGAAAAGTGCACACTAGGATGTGGCAGACACATTCTTTGTTCCAAGCACCAAGAGGTACAAAGGAGGGGGAGAGTCTCATGATGCTCCCAACCCCTTCAAAGTTCCTGAGCACTTGCTGGAATCTGCAGAGGTGGATTGCATCACCCACCTCTCTGTAAATAGCAGTGCCGCTGTCAGTGTAGTCTGCAAGCACAGTGGGGTAAACAAATGTTTTATCTTTTTATCAAGTGTCCTCTAAGTTCAAATTACGTCAGCATGTGATTCATACAAAAGCAGACAGAAGACAGAAATCCAGTAATAGAAATCCATCCCTCCTCCTCTGCTAAGGCACAGTGACCTTTATGAGTTTCATGTTTTACTACCTTTATTATGTGGGAGAAAGCTGCAGTCTTCTTTCATATCTTATTTTGAAAATTCTTGAAGAAAGGGAAGATTAAGTATAAGCAGCAACCTCTAGAATTTACAGATCACAGGTCAGCTGTCTAATATCTCCTCAACAGAGATCGTGAGGACTATTGTTTTCATTTCTTGAATAGATTTGCATTCTTATTTGTTCCTTTCATTTCAGGGGATTCATTCTCCCACTGCTATCTTGAACCTTCTGCACAAAGCTTCTTGTTACAGTTCAGGAGCCCCCTTGCCTGTTCCTGATCTCAATGACCCCTACCTGGAGGGAAGGACAGGGCTGATTCTCCTACAAGTAAGAGGAGGAAGAAGAGTGAGGAAGAGCAATGACACGGAAGTTTTCAAGTGAGACTACCGATAGCTCTTTCAGTGTTTTTGACATTGCTCATTGCTAGCAGTAGTTGAGTCACAGCAGAGCCTGTGCCAGGTCTGCCAGGGAAGCATATTGCTGGTTTGTAACATCCAAAAATCTCTTTGTCCTTCATGTCCTTCATCTTTAAGTGCTATTCCCCCATCCATGTTTTCTCAGAAAAAAAACAGACTTTGTGGGCATTTGAGTTGTTTCTTCCTTCAGCAGACTGAGTGGTTCATATGTTTGTTAGGGCAACTGGTATAGGCCATGAGTTCTCCTCCCTAAAAAGAGGTAACAGAGTGGAGACATTAAATAAGAGAGTTACCGTGGTGGTCTTGCTGAGCTCCTTTAAATGCTTTAGGTGGTTGCTTTCATACCTTTCTGAGCACATTTTAATTCCAGATTCTACCACGAGACTGAAAAAGTCTCACTTGAAACCTGAAGGAATCTTGGATTTATTCTTAGGACCTGTAGCTAAGACACAGGCTCCTTTTATTTTCACTGTTTATTGGGTTTGCTTGATAAAGTTTTTGTAGTGGTGGGGCAGGGCTGCAGGGATAGATTCTCTGGGAAGCTGCCAGCAGCTTTCCCCCAGTTCCAGCAGATCTCCTTATCCTGACCCATGAGCCTTTTTAAAATTTCTCTTCCCCCATCTATTTGAAGAGGGAGGATGAAAGAGCAGCTTTGGTGGGCACCTGACCCATCCAGCCAGGGTCAAACCACCAAACAGCTCTAAAATGACAAGTCGAGATTAAATTTCTTTGTTCAACTTTACATAGCCTCAGTGTCTCAACTTTTGATTTTGTGCCTTGGTCTGAATGCCCAGATAGACAAGTCTTCATGCCAACCCATTTCATCTGGGGACAGAAGAATCCACAGCAGCAGTGGATTAACAATGCCCTTACCTTGTACTGTTACAACCGACAGCAAAGCTTCCCTTTAGCGTTGCCAAACTTCTGCAGACTTGAGCAGAAAATGCAGGCACACTTGGGAATACGTAGGTATAATATTAAGTGTCTGAATTATAGATTATTCAAATAATTAACTCAACCAGCTACTTGGTGATCTACCTTGAATGATTAACTCTCTGGAGATGCATGCAGAATCAGATTTGAAATGACAGGTATGCCTAATTACAATAATTGCCAGCAGAGCATTTTATTACAGACTTTTGTGGACTATTAAATGACTAGTTTTAGTGATAAACTAGTTAATCAGCAGAAGAAGCCTCTGGTGAAGTTGTGTAAATGACACTAGACTGGAAATGTTTCATGGTTTGGAGCCTGTGGCTTTGCCATTGGGACTTTCTGAGGGTATTGATGAAATTTACTCTACATATTGTCGAAGGAAATTGAAAGCAAGAAGGCAGAAAGGGGTTCTCTGTGTATTCATGGGCCATTGGTTGCAGTGATATTCAAAGTTTCTGATACCTGATTTCTCTGAACATCTGCACAAGTAAGTTTTTGCTTTTAAAGTTGTTTTCCAAAAAAGATACATAAAAGAACAAGCCTGCTGTGACCGTGTGGCTGTTGAGACTCAAGAGACTTCTTGTGTGGTCAAGTAGAGAAAGTATGGTCAATTTGGGGCTTAGGAATTTCCAGAATCACTTACAATTGTGGTAGAACCTCTGAGGATCTTCTGCAAAGTGCCTTGCTGAAATCCCTTTCTATGATTTGGGTGTCCAGCTCCAATAGATGCTCCTGGAAATCTGAGTCATGTCAGACAATGAAAGCATCAAAATTAATGTGTGCCAGTAGGTAAGTAATACAACATAAGTATCAATTCATTACAGAAAAAACCACTATGCTAATGATAGGAGAAAGAGACGCATTTGCATCAGGAACATAAGTACTTTCCATGGCATTGCTTCCTCTACAGGATGTTGATCCTGCACAGATTTTCTCATTAAACCACAAATTAGTAGAGTTGTATGAAAGACCTAAAGGACCTGGGAAGAGATACTAGGGTTTTTATTGTCTAGCACATCTCCCTTTTATCCATATGCAGCTTATTTAATAGGATTTAATAAGCTCAGTACATTTTAGTTCTCAGATTCAAATAATAGAAATATACCCTGGAATGAAGCAGGGATTGTAAGGGATTTCACACTCTTAACCTTGTGATCCTTGATTATTATAGTGTGGATAATAAATTGGCTAATTTTGTCTACAATATAGTTTGTCAACATCTGCAAAAGTAATACATTTAAAATTAGAATATTCCAATTCTTCATTGCTTTTCATTTTCTTCTTCTTTTCACAGAGTCTTAAAATGTATTTATTTAAAGATTATTTTAATTATTTCATTAAGCTCTCAAAACATCCCCATCTGATTTTTTTCCTGTTTGGAAGGAGAAAAAAGGTATTTCCTACATCAGAGCTACAATGATAGGTCAAAGAGGATTCTCCTACATAGGAAAATCAATAGCATGCAGAAGTAGTCTGAAATGAGAGAAATAATCTAGATTTTGAAGGTCAACAGCCTGTGGGGAAAGAAACGCGTGCAAGAAATACTGTTCAAGGCATTTCCATGTATGTATGTTCTGGAAGGTCTGGTCAAGGATGTTATTCTCCAGTGAATTCCCAGAACAGGGGGCAGTGATGAGTTGTGCCTGCCCAGATGACTCTAATTAATAACTCAGTTGTGACTACACAAGCAACTCCAATAGGTGGGCAGAGAGTGACAAATGTAGCCTTACAAGAACACGGCCGCTGCAGCCAGACATGAGCTGTGATGTGAGCTGGGAGGAAGCCGGGGGAGGAAAGGGACAGAGAGGAAATCAGTGCAAGGAATGTCTCCAGCCTGCCTGTGCAAGAGAATATTGCTGAGTAACATCCCCTAAAAAAAAGCTGGTGGTGAGTAGGCTCGGCTGTGGGGATTGATCAGCCTTTTTTTCCCCCATCAAAGGAATTGCTGCATTTTAATCCTGCCTGCAAACATCTTAAAATTATTAACGTTAGCATTAGCATATTTGACTTTCATATGTGACTTGATAGGCTTTGAAACTCTACTATGTCCTGGTTGCAACATGAAGACTGTGGAAATGAATGAAAAAAGAGGACAGAGAGTGAAAAAATGTGGTGGTGGTGGCGGTGATGAAATAAAAAAGAAAGTTTTGGTCTGGGCAGATAGAAAACAAACTTTCATTGAACCAAAAATCCAACAGGAAAGAGAGGAGTGTATTCATAACAAGTTGGCAAGTTTTAAAGTAATTGAGTTCTCCTAGGGCTTCAGATTGTTGATTTTTTCCCATTTTGAATTATGAACAGCACTCCCAAGTAAAAAGTGGAAAACTCTACTTTAGAAAACATTGAAGTGCTTTGATGTTACAGCCTACAATTTTTTCCTCAAAACATTTTGTCAACTTCAGCCCAAAAATTCATGAAATCACATTTTTCAGCTTATTATCTTCTGAAAAGAATTTGCCCAGCTGTATTTTCAGACTTCGGTGATGAAGAATACATCTACATCCTTCAAGTCTCAATGCATGTTTGCTGAATTGATATCTAAAACATTATTAATGCACTGCAGTTGCAGCAAGTTTCAGACATCCACCACACTGTTGTATTCCAGAAAGAACTTCTGGTTATAACAGTTTCTAGGGATAGCAATTCTCAAAGAGGCCCATCCTGAATTTGTTTTCCTCTATCTCTGAGCTTCATTACCTCTAGATTTTGCAGTGGAGATGAGGGTCAGTGTTACATGAATTTAGTTTACTGAAAACCAACTTATTTTAAATTGCCTTCTGCAAGGATGACAAACAGACCACGGATTCCCCCATGGCTGCAGTACAGAGGACCACTGACCAGCTGGGCTAAGTTGCAATTATATTTAAGCACAACATGTAGGAACTATTGGAATGGAGACATCACCTCTAACATGAGGAGAGAAGACCAATATTTGCATTTCCAGCTGTACTATGCCTGGTGAGTGTGACCATGCAATTGCAAGCTATACACATTGTTGAGGTAGCAGCAGACACACAGTCACTTTGATGGACAAGACTATTGAAGCCTGACCCCTCTCTTGAAGCTGGCTGGAGCAGATTTGGATAGAACCATAACAACACTGCAGAGAATCCCACCTATTGTGTTCCATCATTGAAACAAGAGCAGAGTATCTCTGTTTTGCACAACTTCCTAGGAATTTGAGAAATGAAGTGAGTGCCAACACATTGTATTTCTGAACAGTTGCTTTGCTGTGATTTAAAAAAAAAAACAACACCAAAATGCTCTTTGCTTCACCTCCACCTTTGTGCTCTAAGATAACATCAGAGCCTGCTAATTTCTTCAAAACCTGTTCATACCCTTTCATTACCCTCAAAAATGTCTTTATTTGCAAATTGTAGAATGCATGAAATTATATACACTTGATTTCTGCTAGTACTCCATACCTGTATTTTATCTGCCAATTATAGCAAATAGAAAATCTAGACAAGCATGAATGCAATAAGATAATGTCTTTTAGCAGTAACTAATTAAACCATAAAACAAAACATGTTCTATTTAAGGGATAATGTTCATGGCACTTGAACAGATCAAGCAATAAGCTGTGTTTGTAGTTGATTAAATGTCAAAGTGAATCTGAAACATCTGATAATTGCAAAAATAATTTCCTGCAAGTATACTAATAAGATGAAAAGATACTGTTTCATATTTTGTGAGGTACAGATGAGAACACCGTGGACTTCCAAGAAGAAGGGAAGGTTTGCTCTATAGGTCTGTTGGTGAGCTGTGTTGATGAGGACAAGCATCACCTGAGCAAGGAGTGTTATATACACCCGTGACAGCATTCTTCTGTTCCTGTACTGTGGTAAAAGCCGTACTGATTTCAGCATGGATGGCTTTGGTTTTGAGAAATGAGAGGTTATATTAAGCACTCCTGTCAGTTACTGAAGCAAGGGCATGAAGCACATTGTGACAGTGTATGGACAGGTCAAGCAAATAGCTCTCTGCATCTTAAATTTCTTCTCATGAGTATAGTCTGATAAATTAAGCTTTGAGCCTTTGCCTGTCTCAGTCTCAAGTGCTGCTGAGGAGGTTCACCACAAAAAGCTGAATTTTAATCCCAACATAAAAAAGTCCTTATTGCATGGCATTAGTTTACAAAGGCTTGTAGGATGTGCATTCTTTAGTATAATTATTGTCAAAGATCGTGTATGGAAAGGAGACGTTTCATTTACTCTTCTTTTGCAGAACTATAAACAGCGCAGTGATTTATTATAAACTTGCTGTCCTTCCTTGAGTCACAGATCTCAAGTTTCCGTGTATAAATATTAATGGCAGCAATCTGTTTGGTGTAACGTGTAAGCTGTTCGATTACACAGGCCCATATTTTCTGGACCCAACCTCATTTGCTCACGCTTGAGATTCCGCACCCTGTTGCGTTGCCGATACGTGTCAGACTCCTTTTAGAGGGAATGTTGTGCACTCTGGGGCTCACGATTGGCTCTCATCCTTCTCCTGTCATCACGCAACTCTATAAAGTGTCTTGAAATGGGAGAAATCTGGCTAACAACATCTCAATGCCAGATAATTATCAGACGGTAACTACCCACGCTGATTACCACTCAAATTAGAGAGGGAGTTTAAAGATGAATTTGTGTGTTTATGTGGGGGTTGAGCTTGTGGCTCATCTCTGCCCAGACTCTTCAGCAGTAGGAAGTCCAGGTATTATATTTCCTCTAGCAGGAATGCTAACTGAGAATTCCTAGCTAGAGAATGGAAAAAAATGGGCCTCAGTCCAAACTGTTTTAAGAGGAAGGAAAAAAACCCAACGTATTTCCTAACTTGGCTTTGGTTCATGTTTAACATCAAGGGGAGCTATTGCTGCTGGAGACTCTGTACTGAAAGATGTTGCATTCATGCATTTTGCACTCCCTCCCTTCTGTTGCCTCTTGGCCAAGTGCTGGTTCATTTCTAGGCTTGTAGCAGTTCAGTATACATTACTGGAGGGAAGGTCAGGTCACAGCACCCAACCTGGTGCTTTTTTGCTCACTTAATGGGTAAATGCTCTGACTACAGACTGGAGGAAAGAAATGGGAGATACACTCAGAGAGTCAGGTGGGGAAAAACGCAGCCAAGCCATCACTTAGCCCTTCAAGGATTTCCAGCTGCTCAGTGCTTTACTTTATAGAAGAAAGAGCATTGACTATCTTTGTAGTTGAACTCCTCACAAGTATGGATGACTATATTTTTAAGTTATCCTTCTGATATAGGGCACAAATTTTTAACTGAGACTTCTACTGATGTTTTACCAAGCTGTTGCATCTATCAAGGGAAATCAGAATATTACCGACAAAGGTGTGAATTCTACACCCCAGATTTTTAACTAGATGAACCTGTATTCAAGCTGGATTCTTCCAATCAAAGCAACAAGGGGATTTGTGGACAGATGCAGAAGATAAGCACCACCACTGTATGCTGTCCCTTTTACAAGAGAGTTATTTCACAGTTTCTACTATTACAAGAGCATCCAAGCCTCACTCCAAAACATACCCATTAGGCAGAACACATATCCATTTCCAGACCTCAGAGGTGTGGGTCCCAAGGTCATTGGAAACGTGATTGTTTTTCTATTAGCAAACAAAGGAATTAATCCTCATTGGCTACACAATTCTCTTATTCTATTGTTTAAATGATTCCCTCGTTTCTAATGCCAATTAGTCCTGTGCTCAGTCTTTCTCTTCTTTTGAGTTGGTGGGTTTCCTGTGTTGAGTGGATGAGTTGTGTTCTCCCCCTGCTGGAATTAGCTGATTTCAGCACAGCTACTGAGTTGCCCTTCCTTGAGGATTCTTTGTATCCATTACTAGTGTTCCCCCAGCTTTATTTACCTCATCCTAGGTCCGAGATAACACTCAGACAATAGTACCACCTTTATCTTATCTCTTATCTCAAGCTCCCATCAGATGGCCTAAGTTACAGTCCGAATTCCTGGAATCCATGGAGGCATATTTGGGTGGGGGGAAAGGAGGGGGAACAGGTGAGGCAGCTTTGGTGGTCGAAAATGCCCACCACATCTGTCCCACAACTCAGGGTGATCTTTGTTTGACACACTTTGCCACGGTGGGAATTTGCAATCTTAAGAGTGTTTGAGACAGGCAATTGTGATCTCCTCACTCTGGAGAGAGTGGAAAAAAGCACAAATATAATTTTGTGGTGGATCAAGATGACTGTCTAAATTATTGCAATATTAATGATCACTTCAGTTGGAACGATGAGACTGGGGACACAATACGCCCAGTTTGCCTTAGTGTAGTTGAAACAGGGATGTAGAACATGTCACTGTTCTAGTGATTTCTGGAGCAATATAAAAGAAATCCAGCTGACACTGTGCAATTAAATACCATGTTGGCAAAACTGAATCAGGACTATTTTTACTACCTTTACATGTGGGTATCTGCATGTTAAGATGGTTAAAACCATCACATCTCATTTCAAGGTGTATGATGGTCATGATTCAGGTCAGGTTTCTCAGCTGACTTTAGATGACATTCCCTTTTCTGCTAGTTATAAGATTACAATATTTCCCCTTACATAGCAGTCAAAAACTTGGAGTATGTTTATGAATTTAGGATTTTTAAATTTATTTTTTTAGGAACTTCTGCTGGCATAACTTAGTTTATAGCCCTATTAGCTTGGGTTGCTAAAGTGTTACACAAAATAACAGTAGCATTCAGACAGATTTCTGAGGTGCAGAGCCATAAATTTTGACAGCATTTTATTTGATGAAAGTAAATAGTGTCATTTTCCACTTTATGAACTCCATTTGACATACACTCTGATCTTAAAAAATTTATTGCATTTGAGAATGGAGAAGATGGGCTGCTCAAATTCTCCATGACCAATAATTTATTAAATCTGTCTCCCATTTTTTCTACACATACAAAAGCCTGTTCTGCTAATGTCCTCCAGTGTTTAAAGCAAATGGGCTATATTTGGGGTATTCTATTATCTAAGGTATGTGATAAATATTAAACATTAAAGATGTCTACTGAAAGGGCAACAGGATTTATTATTAATCAAAAGAGTTAATCAGTTTTTCCTCTGCTATGTCAATCCTTGTCTATTTAAAAGGGTTGCCAATGTTTCAGTTCTCTCATCTCATTGTTAGTGGAGTTCCAGATGTTTCTGTTCCTGAGGGGTTTCAGAGAGTTTCATCACTTCTACATCTAGCTCCCTGCAAAAGGGGCAGATGCTTTCTCTGGTTCAGGGCTCAATGCTCCATGTTGATAACATAATAATGCTAACCTAGAACACATCCCCATCTGCAGTTCCCACTGCCCCATCTGCTAATTTTCTCTTCTTGACATGATGATATTGTGCAGATTTATCTGTACCCATCATAAGCAGAGGCAGCCCTAATTCCACGAATTCACTTCCCCCTGATGGGCAGAACACGAGGCTCGTTAGTTACAAGGTAGGTGTTTCTTGCAAATCACACCAGAAAGTTTTCAGGAGTAAGAATGATGTGGTCCATACAAATGTGACTGCTGGCAAACACTACTGGAGGCAGTGAAAGATTTCCAGCTGGAAAGACTTAGTGCCTGTTGTTTCTGGAAACCAAGTTGAAAATACAACTTTTGTTCCACATTGTGTATTTCTCCCCAAGCATCCGGGTAGAGAATACAAGATCTGATGAACCTCTTGTAGAGGTCAGTATGGCAACACCTTTGTGAAGAAACACTGCTTTATGTAATTATGCTTTATGGTAATACTTTTGAAAATAAACAGCAGTGTTAGATGGGGAGGAGAGTTATGAAAGTCAGATTTCTAGTTGGTACTTCATTTTTTTTTTCTGAAATATAACTGTGCTCCGTGCTCCCAGCTAGCTTTTCTCCCTCAGGGGAGAAGAACACCCTCACATTCCAACATGCTCCCCCAGCCAGGGTTAACCTAAAATTCTCAAATAGAAGGAAAAATTTCTCTTTTTAACACAGGTCTGTTCACAGAACAGCATTCAAAGAGATATTGTCCCATCATCCACCTTCAACACCCAACTCAAGGAGATGCCTGACTTCTTTGACACCTGGAAGTGTCACTTGAGTAGATTTAGATATTCTAATCTAGCTGAAGCCACTCATGTCATACAGGGGTTTTAATCCTCATGGCTACCCATGGTTTGAAGTCTATTTACATCTGTATTGCTAAACTAAAATAGCATGAGGAAGGGTAGAAAATTAGAGGGAGAAAGCAGTAAGAGTATCTTAAATATAGCCTCAAGTCTGATGCAAAGACCTCATTGTGGAGATAAAACACTCTTGTTGTTTTGCTGTATATTTTAGGAGAGAATAATGTCTTAATTCTGGGCCTGTAAACATTTGCCTTTGGGATGTTTAGAAGCCTTGGTCTCTGCCACAACATAATTACACAGCACAGAATAATTATTTTACAGTCAATTAAGTAAACTAAATGTGCATATTTAGGAAACCTGATTTAAACGTCATCTGTACCATGCTGCATCTCGACCATGCCACAGTTCTTCCATCTGAACCAGAGGCCAATTACTTTGCTAATTAAGTTCAGGGGTTCAGCCAACTTCTGAAGAAGTGCTTGAAACTTTTGTTTTGTCATGGAAATTATGCCAGCCACCATAACAGGGCTTGGCTCTTGGTTTCTGCTGATTCCATAAAGCCAAAGAGGAAATTCTTTTGTAAAGTTCTCTTTTATTAGCACTACAGCTCGAGCTGAATGCCTCCAAATAGGAACCCTGAACCCTAAACTTTTCTTATGCAAAGAATTATATTTTTCAATAATGCAACCTATCAGTCAATAAACCCCAACATTTTTGCAGCAGACCGAATTCATGGCATGCACAGGTATTCAGTTTTTGGTAATGACTGAATGATAGTTTATGAAAGCTCTTATTAAGAAAAATAACATATTCATTTAGAAGTCATCCAGTGTTATGGGAATTTCTCCAAACATTATTATAGTATTAGAAAATTAGAATTATGATTAATATTATGGCACACACAAAAATCTTTCATCTTTTCTGGGACACAAATTCTTTTCAGTCTATAACTGATGTGCATGTGAAGAGAAGAAATATGTCAATGCAGGAAGGAAAGTGGGTTTTGCTGCTTTCCCTCCAAGCATTTTGACTGCACTACTTACATAGAGAATGTCTGATTTGGTATTAGACTAAGAAAGAGATGCAACTAACTTCAAACCAAAGCAGAACAAGAACAAACCAAAAGAGTGAAATACTATTAGTACTATGAATACTACTACTACTAGCAAAAAAAAAAAAAATTAGGCTAAAGGTATTTAAAGGTAAATAAACGTCAGACATTACTTGAACCAAGTCCCAAACTGTCTTGTCACATAGAGATCTAGTTCTCCAGCACTTCCTCCAAAGCTATTTAATTTAAAAAAAATCTTCTAACAAAACACCTTCCTTCCCCACCTTCACCTTTTATGCTTAATATCTACTAGGTTTTTTACCCTTATAATTTACAATAGGCAAATACAGAAGTGAATAATACAATACAAAAGGCCTTCAACAACTTGGGGCTGTTATATTTAGCAAGGCAGATGCTCTCTTAGCAGCACCTGTCTCCACTTAACATTGAAAATACAGCTGTATTATGGGGAAAGAGTAGGAGAAATTGTAATATTCCAAGTCTCCTACCCTGTTCTGCAATCAGTCCCAGTAAATCTTTCCCTGAAAATCTGTGTCACATTAGATGTTTGTGAAAATATAGGTATCACTTTGTCAGGCATGTCAACAGATGACAAGGATGAACGTTTTTGATTTCACTAGGATGCTCTCAGCTTGCATAACCAAAGACTGGTAACTTCTTTTAGAGTGTCTGGAATGTTCCCTCACTTGTTAGCTCCTCAAACAAAACATTCTTTTCTTCATTCAAGTAACAAATTGATTTAAGGCATTTTCCTGAAGCAACCTGGGCTGTCCCTGTTTTTCATCAGGAGTTTAGCAGCCCAGTAGAATGAGTATTCAGTGTGATGAATTGGGTGTGGGGTGAAGGAAAAAGATGAATGAGCACAGACACTGTCAAGACTTCTCTGGTAGAAAATGTTAACGATGTGCTTGGAGTTTCCTGATAAGTCTGTCAGATGGCCCATTACTGGAAAAAATCTTCCCTTCTGACACCATGCCGATGTGATTCTGGAGGTAGAAATGGGAAGTAGTGGCACTTATGAAATACAAATTGCAGGTGGTTTTGCTGTCTGGGGTTCAGATAAAGCATTGAAACAAAAGTTTCTCTGCTTTCACTCTCAGAAATGCAGCCACTGTACCTAAGCATGAACAAGGTGGACGGAGTTGTGCAGCGGTTCAGACTGATTTGCAGGAGTACAAAATCAAAGCGTTGTGCTCCTGCCTGTACAATAAGAGCTTTATTAAGCTACTGTATGAGGGAAATAAGATCAGGAGCCAACTCACTGGACTTGCTGAAAACACTTCATAATTACTTGCAAATTTTTTAATATAAGTTAAATATTAAGAGAAGCTTTGAATCCAGTTGCCCGGAGCAAACATCTCCCAAGCTGAGTAAAAAAAGGAGAAAGAGGCTAACACCATTTGCTGATTTAGGTGTGAAATTATTTCTACATTCTTTTAATTTTAGGCAAAAGATTAGCAATATCTGTCACAGATTGCTGAGGACTCTCCATTAACTCCAGAGGCCAAAGCACTTTTGCTTTGAGTGGATATGCTATTTCTGCTCTGTAACATTAATTCTCTACTCAAAAGCAATAAAATTCCTCTAGTTAACCTTGAAATAAAACCAGATTGATTATTTCTGACATGTGGTATTGAAATCAACACCCTGCTGTGGAAGAGGTGTTGAAGAAGGGCCTCTATCTTAAATGAAATATTGTTTCCCTTGTGTAAGGAAGAGATTAAAATCCAAGAAATGCAAACTCTGGCAATTTGATAATCAAGAAAAAGAGATAGCAGGGGCTTGACCTTTCAGCCAAGCACAACATCTTTTCTAGCAGTAGTATTTGTTGAAATGCTGCCAATTACTAAAGACTAGCCATTGCTTTCATCCAGCTGCCTTCCTGCCATCGTTCAGCAGAGGCAGTGTAAATACTGGCTGAAGAGAGAGGAGCTGAAGTGAAGATGGATGATCGCTCTAACCCCCAGTCCATGCTAGAGGAGTCTTGTTCCTGGTGTGGAGGGACCCTTTTGCCTTTGCATGAATGCAGCCCAGCTCCAGCTCTTGGATGGACCCAGTTTCCAGGCAGGAGTCTAGCAGCACTGGCATTACAGTATGAAAACAGCCATTGTCCATTCAGATAAAGGAACACAGCATTCCCATTCCAGCTCAAAAGCAAGTGATAGCAGAAGGAAGCCCCAGACACCTGCCTGTGTAAGTGTAGGAGCAGCTCTGGAGGGCTCAGTAACTCCAGAACATGCTGTAATTTTCTCTCTCAAAGTTGGTCTGGGAGCATATGAGCATCTTTGCAACTGTGACTAAATAATATTCCCTATAAAAGACTTTGTCCTCAGAAAGGAGTCAGAATAGTCTACATGTGAGCTGTTCAAACGGCATTTTTAAAGTGTAAGGCCTTGACGGCAGTGTACACTTTGTAGAGTCACTGCATCTTTTCTACCTGCTAGAGCACGATCCAAGCTGCATCAAAATCATACTTTTTCTCACAGGGTTGTGAAAGAAACTCTGTAAAAGAAAGACTTTGCATGTAAACATCCCAATTCCAAATCGGAACAGTTGATATTCACCCAGAAACTCACTGGATAAAACTTTGTAAAGAAAGTGCACTACAGAAAATCAAAACTGAAATAAAACTTGGGGAGTATTTGGCAATTACAGTTTCACACAGACACAAAACATGCAAAAGATTGAGAAACTTTCAGAATCAAGAAAAGGGAGCTGATAAATGCTAGAAATACAAGTGTCTGTGGGATTTATTCTGCTCCCCAGTAAGTATGATTTTTAGCAAAACAATTATACACTGTGGTGTTTTTTTCCCCACAGGACACCAGATTCCTCCTCCAATGCACAGGAAGGATAATGTCTGTGGATGGATCAGGCTTGTGGAGTGAAGGAGACTATTGTTTGTGGGTTTGCCTTCTTCAATTTGATTAAAACCTCGCCAAAAAAATTCTGGCATCTCTGTACTTTTTAAAAATTGCTCCACCAGATGGTTATTATTCAGCTTGTGGGGGAGGCACTGGGGGAGTTGTTTAGGAATCCAGAACTTTTATGTGCACATGTCACCAAATTAATAAGGACTGTTTCTCTCAAAGAAGAGCTTGATTGGTACAATGTATGGGCTGGGAATAGCAGTGCAGCGCCTGTGTCTGCTGTCGTTACCTTGTTTTGGCTGGGTTCCATCAGGAATGTGGGATGTGCCACACAGACATCTGGTAAGAGGCGAGGATGTAGGACAGAGAAACTGCACTAAGGATGTAGGACATAAAAACTGCACCAGTGATTCAGCTAGCCCAGGACACCTGTAGGTGTTGACTGGGGACTCTTGCAGGGATCCCTGAGATTCCTGCACTTCTTGACAGTCCCCTGCCACCACTCACCCTGCTACTGGATGAAAGTGAAAATGGAGAGATTTCCAAACTTGCTTTGACAAAATGAGAGCTCAAACACATTTCTGGATTTGGGCCAAAGGTCAAACTCTTCTACCAGATCCCAGTGAGGAACATGAAAGTACAAGTGTGCTATCCTGCAGATGGGGGATATAGCCAGGAACTGGCTTCTCTAAGTTTAGATTTTCATAACAAACCTTTCTGCTGAGAAATTCCACAGTGTCAGATTTTGGGGTTTTTTTTTGTTTTTTTTTTTTTTCTTTTATAGCACACTCAGACTTCCATTTTAGCACCTTTCTTACTCGGAATTTTTCTTTTTTAAATTGGAGGAGGAGACGGAGAAGTTAAAGATTAGAATTTTCATACTAAGGTTTGAAAAGACTGAACATCTCTGTGCATAGGGGAGAATTTGCAGGTATTCTCTTGCTCTGAGACTGTTGCTTAGGTGGAGTTTCTAGTGAATGAGTTTCTAATGAGCCAGAATAATTTCTTTTAGAGGTTCAAATATTGCATGTTCTGTATGTAGCCTCTAATGAAGAAAACTTGCTTACCTAAAATAGAAAGAAAAATTACTTAAGAAATAAAAGCATTCTAATACAGGTGCTCAATGACATCTTGGGAATATGTAGACTATTATTTTTAATGGCTGTAGAGTCATGAGTGCAGAGCTGTTTCCTCATATTCCTGTGACAAAGACATACAATAATTCTGTACCTCTGCACACAAAAACAGTGACCAAGGATTCATATAGATACATTGCCATGTGCTTACCTCTTCAATCACTTCCTCAGGAAGTTGCACCACAGCCCTGTTTTAGCTTGGCTCAGTGAACAGGAGCCAGCAGGTGTTGAGTTTGACAGATTTGTTCCCAGCCAGGCTTTGTCTGTGTTGGGGTCATGCTCTGTCTTTTTCCTGGGTCCAATCCTGAGCTGCTGAAACCAGGAGTTATATCTTAACTTTAATATGGGCTCAGGCAGAATCTGTAGGATGATGTGTCAGAAAGGGATCTAGGTACTCCAATAGCACTAACAATTATTATTAAAGGTAAATTTTTTCTGTAGACAAGGACTATATTCTCTAAAGAAGCTGGTCCCAGTTGTGGGTGCTGAGTGCATCTTCAGTTTAACTTTGCACAATAAATTTGAATAAATGTGTGAGTTTGGGGGCACTTTCAAAGTGCTCATCACTGTTCATCACTAAAAAGGAATTTTAAAGGCATAATGCTACTGTCACCACAAATATTGCACACTCACCTAACATCTTTCAGCCTAAAGAGTATAAATATGCTCAGGCTATTCATGGAGTGCTTGAATATCCTGATTAACAAGTGAATGCATCAGTGAATTCTGCTTGGCAGAAATGTGTTGGCATCTCTGACATACATCAGTTGCTGAGTTACTGGACAGTGTCTGCAGCTGAGCCTTTGAGCACGAGCTTCAAGATGAATCCCTATTCTTACCTATTATCTCATAAGAAGTTTAATATCCACACAAAGAAGCTAGGGTGTCACTTTTTGAACTCTTATCTGGCAGACCCCAAATCACTGTTTACCTACTTTTGCAGAATAAAGGCATAAAACAACCCTCCCAGGATAGGTAGGACAGGTAGTTATGGATTTTAGGGGTTGGTAAGCATTCATCCCCATGCTTCATAGGGCACAAATTTTCCTCTCTGAACAGTGGAAAAAAATTGAGATTTTATATGCATGGAGGGATAGAGAACTGTTATCATTATGCCCTCATAAACTTTTATTTTATAAAAGAAGATAAACGACCAACGTAGACAGGAATGAAACCACACACTAAAGGAGCAAGAACAACAGTAGCGCTGACTCATAAAAACATGTGATTCCTCCATATTATGTGCCACAGACATTGCCCTATATCTGTTTTACAGTGCATTGCATAGGCTCCTGAACTCAAGCAGTACCTGGGAAAAAAGGGCTGCCAACACAAGAGTTATCCAGCAGAGGAAAGGGAGAGCAGGTTGCCAGTGGATAGCTGCAGGTGTTTGTCTAAAACTGGTGGAGGACCAGGAGGAAAAAAATCACGAAAGGAGAGGAGAGAGATTCATATGCTGTGACCAACCAGAGTAAAGAGGCAAGCAAAAAGTTACCTAAAATGTGGAAAAGAGAAATACATTTGGTGAATGGAAAATAGCTGCCAGCTGCAGACTGTCAGAGTGAGTTTTAAATATTGCTGAGAGCACATTGCTCAGAAGTTAACTGAATCTTCTGGGCATAAAATTTCATTTAGCACGTTGCATTAAAGTGCTGCAGCATTCTGCAAGTGCGGCAAAGTTTCTTATGCAGGCTTGTGTGTTACACCCCTTGTGATATCTGGCAAGTTTGTGCATGAAGGAATCTGACATGCATCTCCCAGGTTATTCCTCCTTCCAGTGAGGCAACCATATGTGCATAATCAATGGCTAAATTTTATATTCTCTTGGCTTTTATTTCTTTTGTACTTTCCTTATTAGACTGGGAGCAAGTCTAGAAATAGCTAGGAAGTAATGTTTTTCCTCTGTGAAAGTCTCAACCAAAAGCAATATATTTTGTTTTCATAGCCAATTGCAACTGAAATATATGAGGCTTTTGCCATAAACCTGATGTACTTTGATTAAAAATACAATTAGTGCAAGTTTCCATTAAAAAGCTATTTTAAATAGAAAAAAATTTCCTCACACAATTTCTTAACCAAATCGAATAAAAATTAGTTTCTTACTATAAAATGGATTTACCACAGCACTTGTCACCCTGAAGGACTTCAGACTTAGAAGTCAGGCCTTACTGGGCCTGGGATTTAACAGCGTACCAAAGACAGTGGATGGGTTTAGGTCAGAAACATAATCTTTCCAGGGATATAAAAGAGGATATTTAAATATAAGAATATTACTTCAGTTGGAACCTCAACCTTGGCACAGGCTCATATCTTACTTGAAGCTGGATTCTAATTGTTTAACATGCCACAATTCTTTTTCTGAGTAGTCAGCAAGTAGGTGAAAAGACGAGCATTCTAGACCTGTTTCCCTGTCATTCAGAAATGTGCCAAGTCTTGTTAACTTGTCCCTTTAAATGTTTATCAGAAGGGTTAAATATCAGTTAAATGCCCTTGAGAAAGTCAGAAGGGATAAAAAACCAAAACCTGTTTGGATCTGAATTTTAAATGCATGATAAAGCACTGATGGATATTTTATTAGGGTTTTGGAGATTTTTTTACCTTTTTTTTTTTACTGAGAAAATCTGACAAGAATTTTAGCTGGGAAGTTTTCAGAGGCCTGTTAATTTACTGCTCTGTTTATCCGTGCCTTCTATGTGCAGCTGCAGAGCATTATTGTGTCAAATGTATTAAAATGAGGCACTGATTTAGTTAGAGAAACTCTGCAGGAACTGATGAAAGCAATCTCTTGAAAAACGAGGGAAATATGCTTCTCCAGAGCTCTTAAAAGGGACATTTTGACAATGCACCAAACAATTTGCAAACACAGATGAAAACCCACAAAGCTGCTATTTGGTACTACCTAGGTAGTTATCCCTCTGTAATGTCATAACATCATAACTCAATACTCTCATCTCATTCAGAATCCATTCGCTTGTGTTTAATCTGAGGTCTGAGTTCAGGCCTTGCTGATTTCACTGGGAGTTAAATCCACACCTAAGTTCACAGCAAATAGGAGAAACACAAACACCATTTCGAGATGCAGCAGATATGGAAGAAGGTGTATGCAGTGAGGTGCCTATTGGGCTCGACAATATTATCCTTGCACTATAGGAAACATGAACCTTCAGGTAGGCACCTTTGATCTTAACGGTGTAAATTAGACATTTAAATAACTCTTGGGAACCAAAACAACACAGTGCTAAGGTATTTAGGCAGCTAATGGTACAATCCACACTGCCTGGTAGGATTTCTAAGCCTGGTAGTGTACTTAGTTTCAGCTGGTTTAAAAAAATACCCAAACATTGCAATTCAATAAGTCGCATGCCTTCTAGCAGCAATAATGTTGTTTCCTTATGAATGCTTCCTTATTAAAAGTGTCCCATTCAAATAAGTACCATATGATTTGTGTAATAACATGTTGCACACCTGTTCATTGTACCTTCATTTGGAGTAAGGGAATGTGAGACACTGTGCAATACTTTAATTATCTTTTCCTCGTTGTTATCTGAAAAGACTACAAAACATTTGAGAAGAAAATAGTCTAGGTGTCTAGTCTTCATAGTGTGTAGTAGAGCACTGTAGCAGTGCTTTAGGTGAGCACACATGATCATACCTTGAGGAAAGAGCCAGGAGGGACAGCACTGCAGTGAGCAGGTGTCCAGCTTTTGCAGGCAAGAAAAAGCCTGCAAGCCCGTGTCCCGTGAGTTTTGGTGTATTAAATATCGCTGGAGTTTTGGTGTTTTAGGAAGAACTCACATGGATCTTACATGTTATCCTGACCATGATCAAAATCTGAACAAATGCCGGAGTGCCCTCTTCTCTCTTCTTCCTTCCTCACCAAATACTATAAATGTGAAGGCTGCCCTAAAAGGCACTCTGCCATCTCTGAAGTTCCAAGGAAGGAGAATTCCCCTTGGCTTCGTGCATCCTGATGCCTCTCTGCAAGCCCCTACCCACAACTTCCTACTGCCTGAAGGGTTAAAGCCCTTACACTCTTGACTTAACTTCATGTAGGCACAAAAGTTTTACTTGTCAATATAAATAACTCAACCCTCTTAAAATCCTGTTAAATTCTTTTCCTCAACAATTTCCTGTGACATTGAATTCCATGGACTGATAATGTGCTACTTTAAAACACTTTCCCTTCTGTTCATTTCACATTTTCTGCCTGTCAATTTAATCAGCTTGTCTCTTGTAATTGTGTTACGGGCTGGGACTGGCTATGGAGGAGTACCAGATCTATTTCCCCAAAACTATTCATTATTTTGGGTGGTCGTTCTTATACTCTTCCTTTCTAAGCTAAATAGCCTTGGTTATTTTAATTGTTCTCAATATTTAATCTCTCTTCCACTCCCTTATCCCCTGTCCTTACAAAACTTTACCATCTATGCACACAGGAGTTTGGACTTGAGACAGACTACACCGTGCACAGTATTAAGGGAGGGCAGAAAGTATCATCAAATTATAAAATCCTAGTCTATTCCAATATTTCTTTTAGCAATCCTTGCAATTTTTATAATTTTGCCCAATCACTTCCTTGTTCTGAAATCTCAGCAGCATGCCAGCCTGCTAACGATAAGTGTTAGATCTGTTCCTGAAATACTCTAGGTAATTTAGATCTCTAGGTAATTTAGATCCCAGCAGTGTGTGAAAAATAATTAAGCTTTTTCTTGCACTCCATATCACTTCACATTTATCTAATTTAAATTGTAGCTGCTACCCAACTGCATTGCTGATAGGTTTATTCAGTCCTGTTTGAGTGTAGATAACAGCTACCCTGGTTGCTCTTGCTTTGTTAACATTGAATTAACAGAGCCTTTCTTTACTCCCCAGAGGCAGAGCTAAAGGGACGATGGGGTTAGTTTCAGATACTAAAAAGTGAGGTGTTAGATAATTATTTGGCCTGTAGTTTGCCTTATACAGAACATCTGAGGTATGTGCCATCCTTACTTGTCACACAAGTGTTACTATCAGTGTACCTAGGGAAGAATGTGTGAAGTTTTATTGTTTGTTTGGGTTTTTTTTAACTTTTCCAATTTATTTATTATTTTTTGCTATGGGAACAGTGACAGGACAGTTCTTAAATCTCCATGACCTGTTTGACCTAATCTTGGAATCATGTCTTCTTTCACACTCACCTAGCAAAACTTCCAGTGAGGTTTCTTTAAAGCTATAAAAAAGTTGTGTTTGGGTCAGAGGAAAAAGCGGGTGATAGTGTCTAAGAGCTAATGCATAGACTAGCAGTGTATGCTTCATTTCTATATTAACTAAGTGAAGCATGGATGTTTTAGCTAAGGTTCTTTTCAGATTTTGAATTCATTGGAGCTTTAATCTAAAACATCCGCTGGTAGGTGCATATGAGTTAAAAGTAAATGTAATGGTCAAATGAAGTAAAGTGTTGTAAAACTACCTCAGTGTTTTTCACATTGTCTGTTACCATAGCATCTAAACAATTATGGCATAGCAGCACTGGCAGCTGGTGCTAGCTTTGAGAATAATTCTAAATTCTTTGGTAAGAAACTTCTGGATTTTATATTAACAGGCTTTCAAGCCGTTCTTATTAGCACCCACCTACCTTTTTTTGCTTGTGTTCAGCAGACTTTTGCACAGACCTGACAGGATTTTGTAGTCAACAAAAAGAGAAGCACCAAAGATGTAGCCGGTTTTCAATCTGGGGTCATTGCACTGCTGCATGGACTGCATGAAATACATGTTCACCAGGCTGTTCAAAGTGCAGCAAGTACCCTAATACAATGCAGTGCTTGGTTTAATTGCCTGAAGTACTTATAAATATCATATTCACTGTTAATGAACTAAAATGCCTTGCTATGTCAGCAGTTTGATCACTGATAGTGAGATTAATTGGCAAAATTTGTTTGTGGTTAGCAGTATTTAGGAAGCATTTGATGCAGATTAGGTTGAATGAGATTACTTTGACATTGCTACCTTCAGAGTATCTCAGCTTTTTAAAGAAATTATTTTTAAAGAATTGGAAAGAAATTATGATCTGCTGAGATGGATTGAGATAAACTGTAGGTCCTTCAGTAACCTTGCAGTTCCTAAGGTTACGTGTCTTTCTTCAACTCACCTTCCCTTGAAAGCAAAACAGTCAGGTTTTTGTCTTATTTTATCAGGAAAATTTAAAACATGCAATTTAGGCATATGAGATACTATCTGAAGCTGAAGAACGCCTGAAATGGCCAAAAAGGACTGCTGGGCAATGCTTCAGTCAGACAGGACAACAGGGCAGAGCTAGACAGCGTGGGGTGCCAGTATTTTGTGTATCAGACTGCCATAATCTGTCATGGATAACAGCATGGTGATTGAGCTGCTTGTGCTTAGATGCCCATTCCTTTCGCTCTGTCCCAAGAGACCATCAGAAGAGGAAGCTCTTGGCTGGGAAGCTGCTGAAACAGGAATAGGTGAGCCAAGGCTGCAAGAATAGGAATAGCTAGCCTGGATGTAAAAAAAAATTAAAATGTCCTGTTTTGACTCTAGCTGCTGCAAACTAAAAGAAATTCAACGGTTCCTGGTCCAGTGATTAAAGCAAGACCATCTGGATAGAGACTGACTCCCAAACACCAGTGTGAGTGCCAGCTCACACATCTTTAGTAAATATTTGTGGATGGATTGCCCAACTCATCCAAGATCTCTACTGGAAACATTCACTGTTCTGGAACTATAGGAACTGCTGAACTCAAGGTATTTACTCCTGCATTTTTTGACTCAGTTTTTTCCTCAGTCTTCTTTCTGGTGGAATTTTGAGAGTTGAGAGGGGTTTTTTTAATCAGAAATTATTGAAGAATTGCCTTTTCTTGTGAAATACCTTACACTTGGAGCTTGTAGGAATACCACCATTAAGCATTTTCATGCCAGTGGGTTGGAAAAAGAAACCAGTAAATCTCACCCTGTGAAGGAACAACAGTTCATTTATTTTGTGAAGAAGCTGACTGGAAAGAGAATGTTTGATAAGAAAACTGAGTCCTTGTATTAACTACAAGCAGCTAAGGGAGCACCATGGATACCTTCAAATGGTACTTCCCACCTGCCTTACACAATATGGCATGGTCTGCCTCTGCAAGGAAATGTCTCCACCATCTAAAGGAGGAGCCTGGTTGACAAGCTTAGCCAAAATCCCACCTAGGGCTGTTAGAATAACTACTTTAGGATAAGAATGACCATTTAAATATTCAGCATAAACATGTGGTATCACAGCCTCTTTCTGAAAACCACCCTTAGAAGTGCTTAAAACACAGTCCTTACATGGTGATTAAGCCAACAAAGATCTATAATGTCTGGATCAACAAAGACTGCATTGAACTGGGTGATGGAACTTGAAGGAGATGCTGCATCTCCTGGCTGCAGGACAGAGAAGACTTCCTTCATAAACCACACAACCTAAGCCCAACTTCACGAGGACCAGCCTAGTTTTGGCAGATGTTATGTGTTCACGTATCAACACCATACATCATGGAAGCCTCCAAGACTACTCTGAGTATGTACAACATGGAGAGTAATCCTCAGAAATCCAAATCAGTCAACTTCTTTTCATTTTCACACATAACTTCACTTTCCCTATCTGACAGTGAAGGCACAGCTGCCTCATGCAGAGGATTTTGCAATAAGTTAGTCTTGCAATGAGCCACCTTGAAAAAGATATTTTAGATGTCTATTCCATGATGCTCCTGCTTATACTTATGCTGTACCTCAGATTATATAAATGACACCTTTATCATCTGGAGTCTTTCCCTGAAGTTCACCACAAATGCAGTAAGCGTCCCCCTGCCAAGAGGCATCTCCTTCAACAGCCCTCCAGCCCTCAGTGTGGATCTTTACTAAACACTACAGGAGCACTCTGATGGACAAACACATATAAACAGATCCGTAACACATGAACATCATGTGTGAGGACTGCCCACACATCTCCACTCTTACAATACCTTGTTCTCCACTGGATCATTACAAGACCTGGAGCTTATTTATCCCATGTGTAATATACTTTAGCAAGCACATTGAACATCCACAAGGAAATTGCATGTGTGAAACCAACCAATCAATAAACACCAGAATGAGTGAATAATTGATGGAAAACAAACACGCTCAAAGATCTGAGAAAGAATATTTCTTACAAACCCTTCATTTAATTTTTGCCTATTCAATTCTTATCTTCAAGGGAAACTTGAGAAATGCTTCAGAATATGTACCTGGGAACTAAAACTCATAATACTGCTGGAAATAAAGAACTGATTAGAGAAATACTACTTTTATAGCACAATTCATAGCACTTCCTGTTTCCGTGACTGCTAATTCTTGCAAGTTCAGTTGATAATCAATTACCCCTCTCCTTTTCTCACAGGAGATACATATCTTTTCATTTGTTTTGTTGCAGGCATTTCTGAGGTACCTGGTGCATTTTCTCTCAAATGATCTAACTGATTAACAAATTCAAAGTGGTTGTTCTCAGCCTCCATGTAACTCCAAAGACCTCTGCTTTTCTTACAAGCTTGAAGAAGAGCCTGTATACTTGAAAGCTTTTCTATTTTGACTATACCAGTAATTAAAAAAAAGACCAAAAAACAAACCTCCTTCTGGTTCAAATCTTGCCTGGCTTAGGAATACTCTTTTAGAGTCAACTATATAAGATGCAATTTAACATATGCAAGTCACGGGATCACAGAACAGTTAGGATTGGAAGGGACCTCTGAAGATAACCTAATCCAAGCCCCAATCTTCTAAATGCTCAAACATATGCAAAAAGTATTGTATAAATGTTACACAGTGTTTATCAGTCACACCATTCAAACAGAATTTAATCATCCAAAATTAAACTTCTTTCCTTTGCAAATATTTCTGAACATGAAAACAATTTGTCAAATTGGATAAAGCTGTCTGTGGCCTATGCTTTCAAGTACAGTGAAAACACACATTATTTTTCCAGTGGTTGCACTTATTTGCTCGGTTCTGATCCATCTTACTCTTTCTTCTCTGTGGTTTGTTTAGTGACTCAGAAAAATCCCAATATGGTTGGCTTGATGTTCTTGTAATGGGTTGGGTAAACTGTATTTTGATTTTTTGCGTATTTTGTGGCTGGCAGATGTGTGCAACGTTTATCTGAAGCAGCCGTGGATACAAAGGCAGGTCTATCTGTTAGTTGTTGTTTACATGGGGATATTGGTGATGGCCTTGGTGGTAGCATTGGTTCCGGGCTTTGAGATTTGAGGCTTGGCAGACAAGTGTCTTCTTGTCTGTGGGGAATAGAGAAAGTGTGGGAATAGGCTCCATAGTGGGAATGCCCTGTCTTGTGCCTTTATAAAAATGCTTTTCCTGCCTGCGTTTCCCTCTGTAGAGCTATTTGTTTGAATGATTTGTTGGTACTTAAAGAGCAGGCCAGTGTATAATGCTGTCTAATGTCATCAATTTTCTACATTTCAAACACATTTGGATAAACCTTTCAGGGAATAAATATAACACCAAAGCCCAGCAGTTGCAGCTTAAATCACTTGTACACAATGTGGTCTATTTTTTCTTAATGTATCTGCACTTGCTGTGAGGGAATTGGGCTAAATTTGCAACAGAGAAAGTACGCTGCATTACATTTACAGGTTTCACAGCCTTGGGCATAGGAGAATTGGAATTGAAATACTTTTTCCCCTTCCCATCTCCTGCATTGACTGGTCGTCTGAAAGAAAAAAGAATATCATTAATTCAGACAGTGATGAGTGTTGTTAGTTGGCACATCCAAGTCCAGAATATCAAAAAGATGAGCAACATATAAATCGTCCTGCCCTTAAATATGGTAAAACTTAAAACATCCCTGAACTGTGCACTGCACCAGCTGATGGCTGGGATGAATCAGAGCAACCATATGGCAGGGAGGGAGTTGAATGATGAAGCAGGAGGCTTAATTTTCTAAGCTTAAGAAGGAATGTCAAATAATCACTAAAATAAATAAATAAATGAGTAGATAAATTGATACTGGAAACTGTTTGAGTTCAAGAGAACAGTGTTTTGAGTTGGCTACATACACAAGCATATCACATAAACACACCCAGTGTTTTTAAAATGCTGTGCTCATCTGCTCTTTTGAGCAGCCTGTCGAGCACATTGGGTATATAAATATCCTGCTCTGTGAAACAGTCTGTCTGCTGCTTATGATTCCAGCAACGATAACATGTGCTGGTTTGTTGTGGCACGGTCACCTCAGGTGCAGTGGTAAAGCAAGGGGATTTTGTGGCCCACTTGGGATTTTTGTGCATAGGAAGGACTTGCTGATATTATTTCATTAGGACACTAGAGCAGAATATTACTGTGCCCCTGAATTTGGACACAGCCTTTGTTGGTTTAAGACTACAGTGTCCCTTTCAGAGTACTTTACTGATGCAGCAGTTTCTGGGCTGCTCTGTGGTCAGCTATCTATTAAAAACATAAGGTAAGGCCTTTGACATTTTGTTGGCAAATAACAGACAGACATTTCCAGCATGTGAGAGTAAGCAGGAAGAAGAGATTAGTCTTTTGATGGTTTAGAGCTACCTGATTTGAACTTTAAAAGAGTCCCGTCCATTCAACATCTGTTTAAAGAAATAGCACTGGAGTTATCTATAATTTCATGAGGATCTACAGTCCTTCCTATTAACTATTTCACTTTATGGAAAAAGGCTAGATGTACCTCTTTGCAATTTCACTGAGTCCTTTTATATACCTTGTGCAACACTGAATCACACTGATGTTGCTGAAAGGGAGTGGGGTGGCTTATTTTGCTTATTTCCGGGGAACATGCTTCCTGAGCCTGCAGGGCATCTCCAAAAGCGCTCCTCTTCCTGCTAGTCTCACAAGTCATGATGAGGAACAGCACACTTCCCACTTTCTCCCTGAAGCTAGGAAGAGCATGTTGTGTGATGTAAAAATATTTCCAGACATCCATAGCTTTGTAATCTCAGATCATTACTTCTTTTCTCAAACCAAAAGCAAAATCCTAGGGTTTGGGGTTTTTTTCCACAAGGTTGTTGTATGAGCCAAAAATTCTGTGTTAGATGAAGTACACTAAAAGAAAACTCTAGATTTCTGATATGTTTTAATTGTCAGAATGTCCCCTGGTAATGTAGGCTCATTTACACTATGGACCCCTTGAGCTGCAGGAAACAATATATTGGAATTAATTTGGGGTCTTTATGGCATTTTGAGGAACTCCTGTGATCCAACGCTTCATATTTTAATTTCTGCACAGCATGTGCATGGCGTTTGCTACCATAAAGAGGTCAAATTAAGTCAGTAACTGTATGGGGGAGACTTGCTGACAACAGCAGTCACGAAACAACTTCCCCTGTTCTTGGTCCCTTGCCCTCACAGAACAAACCCGTACAAAGAAGAGGCAGACTGGTTTGTTCTTCTCTCAGAGAGCCATTGAACATGAAACGAACTCCTAGTGCCATGCAAAAGTCACAGACAGCACAACTGTTATTAGGGGATAATGGTCTTTTTGTAGTCAGCAATGGGCTCAGTGCTGTTTCTGCTGACTGTGAGCCCCGCAGTGTAAGGCATGATAAGCCTATAGCACTATCCATAGCCTGCAAACAGAGGAATGAACCTATGACCCTCCCTCCCTTCACTGCCGCAGAAAAGCCACCTTTCTCATGTAAATTTGCCTCTTTTGTTTCCCCTTGTTAGCAGCAATGATGTCATATATTCAACCATCTCTTATTTTCCAAAGTGTATAAAGCACTCGTGAATGAAAGACACACAGCGGTTTGAAAAGAAAATCACAACAGCCGGTCAGAATTAGAGTCCAGCATTATTAAATACCGTGTGTCTTGCTCACACTACCCTCAAATGCATCCCTTTGGGTAACTCTTAGAGTGTGCGAAGGTAGAAAAATTGTCACCTCCAGAGCACTGGGATCTCTAAAATTATTTTTTTTGATTTTTCTTTTTTTTTGTGTGTGATTCAATATTAACTAAATTTTCTCAACCAAGATATAATGTACTGCTTGTCAATATCGGTTAAAATCATGTGGCTTCAATAGGAGAGACTCATTGCAAGTGTTTTCTTTTGGCACCCAGTTGTACTTTTTGATTTATTGAAGCAGGATTGCTTGCCAGTTACCACTGTAAGACCATATCCAAAAAAAAAAAAAAAAAGACAAGAACCTGGAAAGCAAAACCTGTGGTGTTCAATTAAACCCTCCTTTCTTTTAAGGGAAAAAAATCATCCAGGAAATTCAGGAAATATACGAGAATATTTTGGAAAGCAACTTAGTTTTAAGTTGAAGCTGAATGGCTAATTAACCACTGGTTAAAATTCTACTCTGGTAGGTTGACTTTGTTGTCTTGCTCTTCAAGAGGGAATAAGAATCTGAAAGTTGAGCGAGAAGAGAAAAATGATAACATTTCTGTAACATTTCTGTAATACAACAGGGGATTTTACAAAACATTCCCTTGTTCTATATGCCAGGATCCAGCCAGAATTAGCATGTTCTAAAAATAATAAGAAACTCTGTTAATTATTTATGTCTGCTTACTTGACTATTCATTAGTATGTGTTTGTTGTCACTGCAAAGACAAAACTCAAAAAATCACTGCTACCAAACGTATTCTGGTATTTTATTTTGTTATAGCAAAAAATGGACCAGAGTAGGCACAAGCTGTAGGGGAACATCTTTTTCAGCATGCAGAGGAGAGTATGGAAAACAAATAGAGGGCAGCCAAAGATGTAATAAACAGAATTTATGAACCAATACATGTACATCAGTTGTATTTGTTAGGGCTCTGAGCCTTCAAAGATTTATGCCAGGGGACTACTTGGAGTACATAAAGTCTTTTAGTATTGCTGCCTATGTTATCTCTGGGTGTTGAATTCAGATGTTTAGGTGTCAGTTGCAGAAATGAAAGAACGTATCAGTGTACAGATAGGTAACAAACAGTTTTATTATTTTTTTGTTAAAAGAGTGCCTCCTGTCAACTTATACTTCTTAAAGGTAGGTCAGGTCCTCAGCTGGCACAAAGCAGCACAGCTCAGCTGAGGTAAATGAGTCTTTCAGTGTATACAGAGTGAGCTTTTACTCCTCAACGATGGCCTTCAAGGCAATGGAGAATATAGTGATTGAAATTCCTGTGCCAGGAAATACCAATTACCACGGAAAAAAAGGAAGAAACCCAGGACTCTGGAGAGAACAAAATCAGAAGAGGATAATAATATGTGGAAAGTGAAGATGGATTTGTTTGAATAGGGCACCTGTCTTTTTACAGCTAAACCTGGTCATGAAATCAGTACTCATCTGTGTGAGTTCCCAAAAGATTCACATGGGGAAGTATACCAGGTAACCCCCTAACACGTGAGAGAATCAAATGCATGTGAAGTGTGCATGATTCCACAGAGTGCAGAAGATGCAGATGAATATTAAACTTTTATTGCCCAACAGAGCTGCATAGCCATCAGACTGTCTGCTTCTCAGAAAGGTGCTGGTCTGCATTAAAGGACTTTTTGCCTTTTTTTTTTTTTTCCACTTTATGCAGCAAAGCCTCTAAGACACTTTTGACCAGAAAAAAGAAACTGAAAACAGATGTGACCTTCTCTCCTAATGGTTTGGGCAGTCATCCTGGATAGTCAATGCTGAGTGATGTACAGCAGTTGGGGAGCGGGTGCATGCTTTCTAAGTAAGGATGTTCTCTTTTTCACATGAAACAATCACTGCATAATACCATGAAAGTTAAAGAGCTTATGAAGTACACCAGCTTGCATGATTTCGTGTAATGATTCATTCAGGAAGTGGAGCAGTTTGCAAAGTGTAATGTTTAATCTGTCAATTACTAGAAAGTATTCAGTTAGACTACAGAAAATATTAATGAATTTATGCTCTTTTAAAAATCTTTCTTAATGTTTACTCTTCAAGCAGTGACACTTTGAGTGTTTTACATGATGCTGAGCTTTAAACTTTGAGTTGTGTTGTTCAATTGCATTTTTTTATCCACTCCAGTGGGTCCACTTGGAGAATAGGATCTTAAAGGAGAGCGAGTGACAGTTTGAGCTCTAGGTCCTACTTAAGTTCATCTAGTTGTTGAAAATAACAGTTAGAAAAAACAAAAACAAAACAAATCCCACCTCATGTAACTTTTTTTCCCCCTCCAGTCTAACTATCCATTTTTCACCATTTCTAATGATTGGTATCGAAAAAATTAATGGTAGAAAATAATTGGAACACATGCTTGCAAATGCTGAATATTCACTTGAAATATTCTGTTCCATTTATCCAGACATGATCACCAATAACAAAAGAAATGGTGTCATCTTAGAATTAACTTTCTGATAACGATATATTCTGGGGATGACGATGCATTATGATAAGGTATTGGCCACTGGAAGGAATGAATTTAAAACCTTTTGGTATTTTCTGACCAAGTGGACAAGGCCTGTTTATTGTGACTGTGCTTTTTTTAATGTCAGAAATCCTTTTATTATCATATTCAGTGTAAAATGAAAGGCTGAGTGATAGCAGCAGCTCAGAAACCAGAGGGTGGAAACCAGAATAGATGGAGGAAAGGCTGTCAGCAGGACATCTAAAATCCTAAGCTCTAAGGGCTGAATGCTGCAAAACCTCCTGTCTCTAAGGCTAGACCTGCAAAGTTAGATCTCAGCAAGGTCCAGTGCCAAAACAAGCGAACAGCATCTGCCCTTTGTCATGTAGTTCACTAGAATCTATTTTTCCTCATTTTTGTGTGGTAATTTTAATTTAATTGTATGTAGCTGTAGCCATGTATATTTTGTTACATATCCTCTGTTATCTAAAGCTGTAGTGTAGGGGAAACAAAGGGAAAATAAATGACACCTAACAGCTTCCCGAGAAAACAGTCAGTGTTTTTACAAGAAGGAAAGGGAAGACAGAGACATAAAACAGAAAACAAAGATTTTTATGATGGGCTTTAAAATAAGAATCATAAAAGTGATGATAGGAGCAAAGAAGTCAAAAAAGTTGAACCTGAAAGAGAAAACAATATTTAGGAATGACAACAGAGAAGAAAATACGCCAAGGTCATATGAAAAGGATAAAAAGAGAAAGACAAGGAGACAGGAAAGGTTTGTTTGAGCACAGCAATTTCTATCACAATTCAGGCAGATATGCAAAGCATAAGGAAGAAATGCAAGAACAAAACAAATAAATACAGTAACTAGAAAAGCACAGATGTGCACAATTGTTTTATCTCCACTGAAACTACAAAGCAAAAAGAGAGCTTTTGAAGAACAGCTTTTTTAAAAAAGAACAACAGAAACCTGCCTGGCAATTCATCTGACTTGCAGAAAGTTTAGAAAGGATAGTAAAATAAACTGTGAATGTGTTTCTGACCAATCTTGATCTCTGGCAAGAATGTATGCCTGCTTTTGCTTGAAAATGTCTGGTTAAATCCTTATGTGGTAATAATTTTCTGTACATAGAAGACTGAAAATCTGTATATAAAAATGGAAACTTGGTATTGTTTATCAGTTGTGCCAGCAAACCAGAAATATTTCATGTTATACTCAGTACAAGCAAAGATGCTGCATAAATCTCTATGTACTTCCAGAGTAGAGGAAGTATGTTCCAAGACTTCATGGATACACTGCCGTGTATTTGGAGCTTATGATCACATTATAAGGAGGTAATTTCCAGTCTACTTCTTATATTATGACACAAAGAGCAAGCTTTTCCTTTTTCTTTAAGAGTGCAATTTATGCCAACCCCCCAAATAACTTTGGACGATTGCCTTTGAATACTCTCTAATATAGTGCCTAGCACGATGTTGATTTTACATCTATTGGAATAACACAAGGACTACATAACAGGCTTTCTAAGTGAAATGATAGGTTCAGTCATCTGGAAATTGTTGTAAGGTTTATATTTGCACTGCTGATTTTCCTAGAGTATTCCTATCAAGCATTCAGTGCAAAACTTCAGAGTACGAGAATAACCCATGTACACTTGCTTGTCTGTAAGTGTGATATGTCCAGAAATTTCTACTGTTTTGTTTTGTTTTGTTTTTCTTTTTCTTTTCCCAAAGGGAAAACATTTTGAGTCCTGTAGCAGTCACAGGCATACTGAATAGCCTGTCTCTGCTACTGCACAGCCCATCTCTTTAGCACTTCATATGAAAAGATTCATCCAAATCTCTGGGTGCTGTGTCATATCCTGAAACATCACTCAGCAGCCACTGCTTCTACCTGAATAATTCCCCAAACTTTTCACAGCAAAGACTTTATCTTCAGATACTGAGTTCCCATTTAAACAATGCATAATGCCTATTTCTGTTTCAGCAAGATCATTTTGCTTTGGGCAAAAACCTGGCCATATGCATGGGCCCTAAATTATTAATTATCTTATGTCCAAGCAGTACTGATCTTCCCTCCTCCAGAACTGTTGTTTTCTCCTGAACAGTCTAAGGTCCAGTGTAGATTGGACACTCCTCTAGGAAGTAGAAAACATGTCTGAGAGGACCCCATCCCAGGCAGGAGTAGAAAGCAGCAGTTGCTAGTTTCCTGGGTAGAGGCATGATGCTTATGTTTATTGAACAAAGCAATCCATGGTTGAAAATTTTTCACAATTCCAAAGTTTTCTTTACGACGTCTGGGCTTGTTGTTGCTCGGCTTAGTGGCAAAGTTTACACTGATGTTTCTACTGCTGGACGGTTGTCCCTTGATTGAGTGCTGATTATCTGCTTCAATCTTCAGTTGACCTGATTAATTTGCCTACACCTATTTTAAACAAAGGTTATGTTGTAAAGGACGGGTAGGCAATGGCAACCTAGCCTCAGACATGCAATCCATGTGCTTCTGTCATCAGCACAGTTGTTTATTCCCCTTTGAACACACCTCCCTGGAAGTCAGATGTGGATCACATTTACTGGGCTGCGCTGTACAGTATCGAATCTGAATTTCCTGTGCCCTTTCTATTTGAATCAGCAGTCTTAACAATGAAGTTACCCAGAGCACCCGAGGGGACAGGCAGGGATAAGATACAAAGCCTCATTGAGAAGGAGCTATCAATTAGCAGACACACATTTATTATTCAAGCTGCATTATAAAGTAATTAAATGTAAGCGGTCCTTCATTCAAAGCTTCAGGGGCAAGTAAATAAACTTAGAGGAAGCCACAGCTATTAAATGAAGACATGACATGGGCAGTCAACAGCAGCAAAAGACTTATAGAAAATAAACTCTTTCATATTAGGCTTGGGGAGGGGGCATTGCGGTAGACTCTGAGCACAGAAACCTTGCTCTAGACTTTGGAGGCTCTTGCTCATGGCATCATGCAGTTGAGTTTTGTTCTTAGCAAAGGGCTGGGGTTATAAAACCACAGTGTAACCTCTGCAAGCTGACAAGACTTATTCTCTGGGCACAGGGTGAATTTTTCAAGGCATTACGAGTAAATGATTAGTTTACATGTTCCAATGAATTAAACTAGACTGCTTAAAAGACAGGGAAGTTTCATGGTGTGGGCATGCATAATTAGAGCAGCCATGCAAGATAATTTCTCTTTGCTGATGCCAGGGGAAGACAAGGAAATAAACCATGGTGTCTTTACCAAAGTGATTTGGTTTCATCTGGGTCAAAGGTACTCAAGTGCTTTTGTTGAAATGACAGTGGTATTGCATGATATTCCAAAGGGAGAAGTTAAAATTTCATTTGTGCCAGGAGTATGCACTGCCAAGTCTTGGTGTGTTTGAGCTTTCTCACATTTAACACTGAATTTGCTGGCCTTGTTCATTGTGCATGATAACTAAGGAGCCTCATGTGTTGCTTCACTTATTCTAGAGCACATAAAAGAATTTGGAGCTCTAACAGCTACTGGCTCAAATCAAAATCTTTCAAGCCCTTAATGGGGGAATTATTTTACACTTAGCCCTTACAGTGAAAGCTAGTACAGAAATATAGTTCATGCAATAATCACTCTTGGTTACATCTGAAGAAGCTTGTGGGGTTCAGTCCCATACTGCTCCGGTCAGCAACCTCTGCCAATGCTGTTTGATGCTTTGGTTCCCTACATGAGATTTGAATCTTCAAAACTCATCATGGGATCAATCCCAGCTGATTTTACTCATCTTCATATTAGACACGCAACCTGAGATGTCCTCTAGGCTCCTTTCGTTGTCAAGGAAGTTTGCTAGGCGCCTCTCTTCAGAGATTAATTTACACATTTCCCTAGGACTGACTGTGGATGAATCCATTTTGTTTCAGCCTGGAGAACTTATTTTTTAGCAGGCAGAGACTGGGCTAGAGGAAACACACCCTTTCCCTCCATCTCCCTTGTGCACTGTATTGGAAGAAGCTGAAGGCATTTCTCATTCTTCCTGAAATCTTCCCCTTCTTCAGAGTGCTGCTTCTACAAAGAAGGCAAATATTGAGGAGAAGCACCTGTATTCACACTTAGGTTTCACTCCAGCTGCTGGGAGAACATTGCAGGAACCTTATGCAGCATACACACATCTGGCAATATTGGGTCACGGATCCTATATTCTCTTCAGCACAGTCATAGGGACATAATCTTATTGTGTTCTTTATCCTGCCTTTTTTCCTGTTCCCAAAACTTTATTCATGCTGAAAATATTTATTTTAGGACTTTTCCCTGTGGCATTTTCATATATACTGGAAAGCTGCCACATCTTTATTATTTTCAGATTTACAATTAGTTTAGCTTTTGTCTATCTGATTTTTTTTTAATGTGGATTCCTGTCCTTCTACAGTACATTTTATCTCTATGAAGCCTGATTTCAGGCATATTTTCACCCTCCTCCATACTCTACAGAAGCAACAACCTTTGCTTTTTTCAAGATGTATTTTTAGCTCTGTCTCAAGACTGGATGCTACTTTTGTTTGTGATCAGTGCAGGAAGCAAGAAATCTATCATGATCTTTAGTCCAGTATCAGCTGAATTTTTAAGGCTTCTCATGCCCTCTCAGTTTTGCTTTGACTGTGATTTGTGATCTGGTAATCTAGTGCACTGAGCACTGAGCTTTGTTTCCAACATGCTGAGACTGATCTCTCTTCTGTGGACTGATACCACTTTACTTTTTTCTTCTAAGCTTCACTCAAGGACATCTAGTAATATTTTCTGTATGACTCCTCAGAAGTCCTTGAGAAACTAAGGCTAAATTATGAGTGCTGCAAACTCTCCCTTTTTATAGTAACATGGCTTGTGTGAATGTAAAGTCCCTGGACTTTTATAAAGGCTCGAAGTGTTGCTTCCTTTGGTTTCACGTACAAAACTTATCTCTCAAAGCTGGTATTCTTTCTGGTCATGCTGGAAATTTTGGGGCCCACTTCTGGTAAACAGAATTGTTCTTTCTTACTTAAGATAGGGTGTTAGTCAAATTCAGTGGAACAGCCTTAATAATGCAAAATTTAACAAATCATCTTTTCACTCAAACATCAATTAATTTTCATACCCAAACAACCACTGGATTTCTCCAGCTGCACTGGAGCTTCTCCTCACTGCCTCCTCCCTGGTGGTTCTCTTTCTCATGATTAGGCAGTGTTTTTGTGGCAAGATTTAGGGTTTCATCACACAATAAGAATGAGTCTTCATCAGAGCAGCAGATTCACTAATATAAAAACCAACCAAAGAGAAATGTAAAGGGTAAGAATGTGGTTCTGTCTCCTAGTTACTCTAAGTAACACTGGTGCTGTTGTTAGTGGACTCTGGGAACAAATTTCCTGGCAAAAAGGANTGATTAGGCAGTGTTTTTGTGGCAGGATTTAGGGTTTCATCACACAATGAGTCTTCATCAGAGCAGCAGATTCACTAATATAAAAACCAACCAAAGAGAAATGTAAAGGGTAAGAATGTGGTTCTGTCTCCTAGTTACTCTAAGTAACACTGGTGCTGTTGTTAGTGGACTCTGGGAACAAATTTCCTGGCAAAAAGGAAGATATTGTGGGAGGTTTCTGGCCTATCCAGGTAACTTATTAGCACACCACAAGCCTTTGACCTTCATACTTCTACATGAATTAGGGTTAAAGACCTCTAGGTGGTTCAGCTTTCCAGAGCCCCATTGTACACCAGCCCTCAGCACTGAGTGAGGGCTGTGTGTGAGCCACACAGCATCACAAAAAAATCAGGGAACCCATAAAGCTAAGGAAAAGAAAATCCTGCTTCACTGTCACTTTACTGATGTATTTTGGCTCAACCCTGCTGCCATCATCAATGTCCATAGGAAAAAAAAAGAGTGAAAAAACCCTCAAAGCACACAACGTTAAGTTTGATCTTTCAAAACAATGCTATTAGAAAGCTGATGGCATTCACAATCTTAACATTACAGCCATAACTGTGCACATGCCTCCACCTTAAACAGAAATCACAGGCACTATTAAAGCTCAAATTCCCTGTGGTTTCTATAACTTTTTTTTAGGATTCAAACAATTGTTTCTTTTTGTCTGGAATCCTCCAGGTCTGTGATGTCTTAAAACGCTTAATATATTTGACATGACACATTATTCTATGTCATTCTCTGTTGCACACACTGCTTCTTCAACTAGTATGGCTAATTGTCACAGGGGGAGAGGCATCAAGAGGAAATCCAGGAAAGGAAATATGCATTTTAATTTCACCAGGGTAGTAACAATGTGAAGCAAGGGCAGGTGCATTGTATGTGTGACACTCTGCAAAAGTAAAGTCCTTATACTAGACAGGAAAATGGACAATTTGGGGGTGGTTTTTCCACCCAGTCTGGGACATCTGGGTTTTAACTATACAGGAACAGAATACCTGGTATTACAGGAATTACCTGTATAGTAAAATTAATACTCTCCCCAATAAAGTCCCAATTTTTTAAGGGTGCTTAGTGACAATAAGTGGAAATTTTTAAGAGGCAAACTCTCCCTGAAAATGTAGTCATACAGAGTGCCTTTGAAAGTAGAACATCTTTTTTCTTTTCCTATTTTCTTTTTTTTTTCAATCGAAATCATGCATGCATAATAGGGCAAGGCAAGTAGATGGGGTGACAGGAGTGCCTTGTAATGAAGTATAAATCAGGAGTCCAGTGCATCTGGATGGGCTGTGATATCTCTTTCATGAAATCACTGGCAACGGGGTAGCATATAGGGAATATGAAGCAGGAAATCAGCAGCAGGTTTTGTTCTGTGATTTGCCTCAGCGATACCATGACAATATTGGCTGCATTCCCACAGGGCACAAATAAAGCAGCAGTTCAGGAAGCCTGACGTTAGTTCACAAAAATCTGATGATACCCACCGAATTTCCCACTGCTGTGATAATGCAGCTCCAGCCAGCTGCTAAATTTCCTTCTTGTAAATCCTTTCCAAAGTGTAGGGCGAAAGAGTCCACAGTGAGCAGAGTCCAAACCAGACCAGTCTCTTCCATTCTTCAACCTGTAATATATCCAGCTGGGCTTTGGAGGTGAGACTGAAGAAATTATGATTTGTCCAAAGTTTAGTATTCCCTTGTCAACCACTTACAAAGACCTTTTGTGCCTTTATGCTTCCAAAAGCTTTCAGAGGCAGGTATAGACTAGAGCAAAGGTGGTGCTGCCTCTGTTAGAGAGAGCATTTGGATAAGTTCTGCCATACCACTCAGCAGTATACCTCATATCCCTTGCCAGGATTTTGGGGGAAACTTAGGAAGAAATCAGACAGTTATTTGCTGCCTAAGTACTTCTAGCCCCACACTTTGACCATGTGTATTCATAGGCACTATGAGCATATGACTGTGACCTACAACTGAGTGGGTTAAGCTTGAGATCTGTATGTGACAAAGATGGAAAGGAGCACTCTTACATAGTCTGAATTGAGCTGGATTTATCTTTCTGGTCTCTGGACAAGTTGGTAAATTTTTTCTCCTTTTTTTTTCATCCTGCTACATCTGTTTGTTTTTTTCCTCACTTTACCATATATATTTTCATGACTTGACTCAAAGCTTTCAAGAATGATGATGACTTAGAAGAAAAGGTTTTAAATAATACAAACTCATGAATTTTGGATATGGAACATTCAGATATTTCTAAATGACACAGGTTTTTTTTCCGTTTGAAATTTTTGGCCATTTGGAAGGAGAAATGTAGGCACATGGGCTGGGATTGCTGGCATCCCATCAACCTGTCAGATCAGCAGAACTCTGGCTTGACTCTGGTCATGCAGAAATGCCAGTCAAATGGTAACTGCATTATAATCCATAAATCTGACTTTTGGGATTGCCTGTGAAGGTAGTGCCCTCACACAGCAAATCAGACACTTCACAAAGCACTGGACTCAAAAGGATAAAACACAAGAACATATTTCTAGCCAGAAAACAGTGGAATAATATGTGCGTCTGCTCTACCACTTCACCAAACTCTAGGATCACTATCAGTCTGCATTGTAAATGCAGCAATTTTGATATCTTTGGAAATGCACAGGAATATCCCAGGCAAGTTGCTGAAAGACAGGGATTATTAAATTGTTGTGCTTTTTAGCAGGTCTGAGTGCAGGACTGTGTTTGCAGATGGCAGGATCACTGTTCAGAGTGGGCTGTTACCAACCATATGTCTAAAAAGAGCCCTAAATCCCTTATTGGGCCTTAGATTATTCACTGATTTTGCCCTAAAGTTTGTATTTTCTCTTTGTGAAAAGCATGTACTTAAGACATGCACGTTTGCTACCTTTTCTTACTGGTATAGCAAACCAATATTAAGCTTTGTAAAAATAATGATTTATGAAATGTAATGAATGCTACTCCAGCTTTAAAGTAAAATTATTGCAGCAAGAATGATGTTTTTTCAAGCTGGCTCTTAAATCTGGGATAGAAACCCTTATTCTCACTTGAAATGGGCATGCAAAATTCCCAGGCAAAAATGAAAACAATCAAAAGTCAAAAGAAATGGGCTATTTTTGAATGATGAAACTAAAACCAGAACAAGCGTGACAGTGTCAGGCTTCATTGTGAAAAACAGAAAACATAATCTGACAAGGGAGTGGCCCATCATATTGCTTTATTAGTTGATTTTTGGTTGGGGTTATTTTTTTTAATTTGGAAAGTTAGCTTTCCATTTTTAGCATTCAGAAAACTATTTCTGAGTGATCACAGTAATGTCATACAGATAATTTTGTAGGTCTACTCTTACCAAAATGTACAGCCAGAAAGAGCTACTTTATACTGCTGGTGCAAGCACTATTTGCAAAATTCTCTCCATCTGTCAAATGAAAACAACTCTGAATGAAATGGGTTAGAATGTATTTAGTTTTAAATATGCATATGCGTACATTCTTCCTTACCCCCATAACTGTGCTGATTATCCAGAGGAAATCTCCTTGTTTTGTAAAGTGTTGATTTTTTTATCAACTTAATATCTCATGTTTTCCAGGTGGGACATTTTGAGATGGACTTTGAATTAATTGTAGGATGAGAGATGTGCAGAAGATACACTCTGGATTAGATCTGGAGACCAAGACTTGATTGTGTTTCAAATCAACTTAGACCATCATGTGACAATAGTGTGCTCTGTGTCTTGACAAACTTAAAAACAAGGTGGGCATCAGACATACAGCTGGACATTTTGTCCCTGAAATCAACTTCCCCAAAAGATCCCCAGCCAATCCAGTTCAACTCCTTAATTAATTTAAACTCTGCATTCTGAATACAGCCACCCGATCCCAAGGTGATAGTACTGAAGATGTGAACTGAAGAACAGATGGTTAAAATCCAGGCAAAATTTATTACCATAAATCCAGAATAACCCTAAATATTCTTTCTCAGACTTTGCAGAGGTGTCCTTATTCATTTTCAGCATGATTGGTAAAATTTTCAGTCTAAGATTTTCCAATACAAATGGAAGAAAATTATTGGATAAAGTTAAAATAGGCTTTAATGACCATGAAAGCAGCCTATAACTACACTGCGGAAGAACAATTTGCTATTTCTTCAAAATACATACCAGTCTGTCTATCTGCCAACTCCCTTAACATAGAGTATATATAAATTTGTGTATTAAAAAGAAGTACCTAAGAGTTTGCTTCTGACAGGTGCTGAATGCCTGACAGAAGAAGCTCAGAAACTGTCAGGATCCTACTCAAAATAGATGATTTTCACAGACAGCAGAATAACTGTGAAAGAACATTCCTAACCTCAAATAAATACCAGTTTACCAACTTCACTTTCTGATCTGAATTGAAACAACACAGCATTGTTTATACATAACAGATGTCCTATAGTTTTAAAATTTTTTGTATTTAATCTTTGAATTTATAGACTAAAAATTGTTAAAGGTTAAGTTAAATTGTTGTTTGTTTGTTTGCTTTTAAGTGCAGTTTCCCATAACTGAAACTAGGGGAACTGAAAAATTCTCATTAAATGCTTATTAATTTGCATCTTGTCCCAGAGTTAGGATTTGAGATGCAATGAGAACATTTCTTTTGACATCAAAGTGGTTGAGAGGAAGTCCTGGCTAACCAGGTAGGGAAGAGTCTCCATACTTCTGCTGACCCCTTGTAGTCTGAACTAGAATCAGATATTAAGTTATTAAACAGATATTAAGATATCAAACACTACTGTTACCAATACAGATCCCTGAGGGACAGCACTCATCACTGATCTCCCTCTGGACACTGAGGTACTGACTGCTCTCCAGATGTGAGCATCTATCCAGTTCCTTATCCATCGTAGAGCCCACCTATCAAAACCTTGTATCTACAATTTAGAGGAGGATGTCATGCAGGACAGTATCAAAGGCCTTACAGAAGTCCAGGGGGATGACATCCATAGCTCTTCCCTTGTCCATTACTGGAGTCACTCCATCACAGAAGGCCACTGGTTTGGTCAGGCAGGACTTGCCCTTGGTGAAGCCGTGCTGGCTCTCCTGAATCACCTCCCTGTCCTCCATGTGCCTTAGCACAGCTTCCAGGAGGATCTGTTCCATATAATTGCTTTAAAGTTGCCTTTACAGTCATTTTACATGTTTACCAGGTCAATTCTGAAATTCAAAATAGTTTTGTGTGTGCATGTATACTTGTTTTTTTGTTTGACTATTTTTGCAGACTGTTGGAAATAAACTTCAGATTTCAGATGATATGCATGACATATCATGCAATTTATGCAGAAGAAAGTACTCCAACATTCTTTCTTTTCTTCAGATTAGATACGTGTTTATTGCAAAATCTTAAACTGTCTGTGTGTGACAAGGTAAAAAAGAAAATTCACACAGTTTAACACATTCTCCACTAGATCTTAGTATTTAATTTTATGCAGATTAGGATATAAACACAGATAAATATAACAAGACACATCCTTGCTGAAGGCTATTAACATTTCTGCATACATGAGAAAATTAACTGGCACCACAATAACTTTGTTGGGGAGCTATGCCCAAGTAACTCCCTGCATATTTGATTCTGAAATAAAAGTGACTTTATTCTAGAATGATTATTCCCTCCTGGAAGCAGAGTAATTATTCTGGAATAAAATTGCTTTTATTCTGGAGCTGAATGTCTGCACTGGGGAGTTATTCCAGAATAGTTAAGTTATACCAAAATAGCAATAATGGAAGTTATTACAGAACAGCTCCACTGGTTAATTTCCCCCGTGTAGAGCAGACCAAAGGTTGAGTTACACCAGAATGTATCCTACATAATTATGTGAGTGATTGCTGTAGAGTAAAACAGATTTTAAAGGGAATTACTCCCATTTAAGACAACTCCTCATAATCCTCCTCCATCTCCCCCTTCCCTGCTGCCCCAAATAAAATCCCAGTTAATTAAGCCCTACAGCTAAGAAAGTTTCAATAAAATAAAAGAAAAAGAGTGAATTCCAGGGCAGGAAAGTAAATTATTGTAGCCAATCCCATCCAAATTAGAAGAAACATCCACAGTTGACACTGCTGTGTTTACTGCCTCATACACGTGTCATTCATACTGCGTTGTCCTCCTTTCCACTCACAGTGACAGCTATCATCTCTCTCCAGAAACCAAACCCTCTTGTGTCTGTTCTTACTGAGCTGCGGCTGTTTCAATGGATTTTGCTTTGTGTCCTGGGAAGTGTCAAACCCCAGAGTATGCCATGTGAATCTGCCTTTCTGAAGCAAATCTTGCACTTGATGCCTCATCCTTAGCTAGTGAGAAATGGGGGAGGGAGGAAAGAGGGAAATTCTAGCACTTAAAAACAGGTACTTTGAGGCAATACAGTGGAACAAACTAAAGGTCTGTAGATATGATAAATCTCAGCTTTGTAGGGAGGCAACATGATAAGGATAAACTTGGGGATTTTGTCGAGCCTCTACCTCCTGTCAAGCTTTTTTTTGCCTTTCATTCCTGGGACTGGATAGTTGGGTGAAGTCCAGGATTTAGACTTCATTAAAACTAAGACTGTTCCACACAATTAGGGCTGTGCACAGGTTCTTAAAGAAATAAATATCCACTTGCACTCTCTTCTGTTGTGGTGTACACTGGCTGTAGCTCAGGCCCCCCTGACTCCTCAGGGGTGTTAAATGAGCAGCACTGGCAGGGGCACAGTCCTGCTCTGTGGAGCTCTGGCATGGCTCTGGAAGCCTCTGCAAGATTTATATTATCTACACAGAAAAACAAGTCAGAGTAAAGGTCTATGAGGGGAGAGGTGAAGGGGAACTTGATGATGTCTGTGAGTATCACAGTGGGAAAAAAAATCTTGCTGCAGCAGGCTGCTCCTGGGTCTGAGATCTAGGTGTTTTGACTGGTGTGCCTAAGTGTCTTCCCTGCTCATATTCTGATGTGGAAGCTCCGCTTCCAAAACCAAGTAGTCTAAACCTTTTGGGCTATCTGGCCACAAGCCCTTATTTTATGCGCTGGCAACCTGCTTGCAGTATGTTAATGTTTTGTTGACACCGAGTCTTTGCTGGCTGTCATTAGTTTCAGTAAGATGAAATCTCACTTGTGAGAGATAGACAGTGCATACCCACAAACATGATGCATGTTTTATTTTTGAAGTCACATTCTCATCTGCACCCAGCTGTTTTTCAAGTAATTGGATTAATCCTGAAAGACCCCAGACCCTGGGGCTTTCATGATGTCCCCAGTCAGTTGTGTGTTTAAAAAATGAACCCTGGAAAGGTGCTTTGTGGCTTGGAGGCCTCTGACTTTCAGTGGTGAATTGAGTGCCCCTGTGTGCTGCATTCTAAAACTTCAGAATAGCTAAGAAAAAGAGTAGAAAAAGCTAGTTAAATTTGTCAGCTACAGTCCTCAAGACCTTGTTTTGCCCTGTAAGGAGGTTATGTGACTTTCTAGCTTTCAGATGACGGATTTCAACTCTGTAGCCTGTCAGCCTGTGAAAACAAGACTTGGGTGATGGTGCTGTTAGTCCATATCTATTTGTCTATTGTCCTCTGATAGCTTTTGTACACTTTGATTGATGTCAGTGAAATGTGACTGAGGAAGCCAAAGTCTCACACATGCACAGCAGCGTCCAGGACAGGCTGGTCTGTCAATTTGTGCTGCCATTAAAAAAAAGCATGCTAAGTTTTATTTGCAGTCTTCAGGAAATTTTTAAAGGCTTGCGACTGAATGAATAAAGTGAGACCTTCAAGGACTGAATCACATTATCTGACCCAAAGGGAAGTGGTTCAATTATTCTAAATAGGAGCTGTTGATCCCTTTGGAAATCCTGCCCATTTAGAAGCCTGATAAATGCACAAATCTGCTCCATAGTTTATGTTGATTTTCACTTCGGGTTTTGTCCTCTTTATGTTTGTCTCACCAGCTCTCTGAATGTTGCGTGTGCACATTCCTTTCCCGATTCCTCCTCCCAGAAAGTCAGGCAAATTGCACATGGGTGCTCCCAGCAATGTTCTAACATAACATTTATCAAAAATAGATGACCTGTGTTACAACTTTGTCCATTATTTTTCACACAGTTGTTCATCAACGTGATGGTAACAGAGAGTACTACTGTAGAAAACACCCACTGTTTGGCTCTCCCTGTAATCTGAACTCAGGAAATTTCATAGTACCTTTATGTTCTGAACAGGAAACAAAGACTGTATTTCATCATCAGAATATTGCTTCTTCATTTTAAGACTTCAACACAATTGTATTTAAGAAAGTTTACAACTCTAGTGTTATATTAAGAGGTCATAAATTTAGGGCGGTAACAACTACTTCAGCTTATTAAGTGTCCTTGCTATGTGTACATACTACTTTTGGGTGGTGAGGCAGAGATAATAGGTAGGAACTCATACCTCTGCAATCATACGTTAAGTGATCACCAAATTAAAAGCTGATACACTAACAAGTCATAAGAGAGTAACAAGCCGGATGAAGTAAATAGTTTCCAGCTCATGACCTTGCTCAGTAGCCTTCCCTTCATTAGACAAAGGAGATTCCCGGAAATCTTGCAGTGGTTCTCCAGCCTCTACTCCTCATCTCCCACGTGGCCTCAGACACTTTTTCTGCTGCATTTTTTTGCTTTTAGATTAAAAACTTGTTAATGCTTCAGAAACATTGTTTTATGAAATAATTAGTTATTAAACTTTAAATCAATTAAATAATAGATATACTGTCTACATTTAAACTCCTTGTCATGGAAAAACTCGGGTGAATATTTTCTCTTTCATTTATAGTGTCTCTTCTGAGAAACTCCAAGTCTGTGATGCCTTATCCTTTCTTTGATAAAATGTCATTCATGCCTTTGTTTTACATGGTCTTACATCTCTAGTTTTACCTTGTACCGCTCTCAGTGATTGAGGGTCTGAACAGCCGCTTCTGGGGTAACACTGAAGTTTCTTTACCCTTTTATACTTAACATGCTGATGCCAAATCAAGATAACTTGAATTACCATCGTATTTCTAAACCTCCCATTGACAAGTGATCCAGCAGTTCTCATAAATTCAAAGACTTAGATTACTTGGTCTGCTATGACCTTTTTCTATGACCTCCAGCACAAAACAGACCATATTGTTCATACTTTTACTCACTGGACTATGCCTTTGCAAGGACAAAGCAACAGCCAGGAAAGCAAAGCAAGAGACTTCCTGCTAGGCATTCTTCTCCAACTATTACCCTTCTATCCATAAGCCGTAGGTCTGAGGACTTTTGGGTTCTGCCCTTTAATAGCTTCTCAGTTAGCAAAACCAGTTTTAAGTAGGGCGGCACTCTTCCCAGGACAGATTTTGATGGATACTTGCACATTAAATGTCAAACAGAAGAGAAATTTTCTTGCTGGGGTCATTTGATATGGTATGTATTGCGCAATGCAACTGCTTATCTCGGGTTGCAGAGGTTATTTGCTGCAGGGAAGGCTGAGAATGTCATTAGAGCACTGTGCCCTGAGATAACCTGCAGCATATCATTAAACCATCTAATGATTCTATGGCCCATTGACCTCCATCACTCATTTGCTAACAATGTTTGTTATTTACAGGCACTAGGGAAATTACTGTTGAGGTATTACTCAACCTTCCCTTGCTGCTGCCATCACAATACCTGGTGATATCCAACAGGAAAATGTAGAAAGACAGTAAATTTGCTTTCAAGATATGGTCTGGCGTGTATGTGAATTAAGTCTGTAGGTGTATTTATTGAGTCCCCCCTGTTGTCATCACCCCCACCCTGCCGAAATCTGGTATATAGCACTCACCACCGAAATAATATGTTCACTAAGCCATGCCTTGCCATCCAGCTTTGGTTTCCACTGGCTGAAATTTTCTCCTAAAAGCATGTTACGCAACAATCTGGAATGGAGATAAATCCAGTGATAGAAGAAGCTGAATACATACATAATTGGTACTTGTACTGAAAATGTCACTTAGCCCCCAGATTCTTAAAGTAAAGCAATGGGGACTCATAAATTACTATCTTTTTCTGCAGATGTGAAGTATTTGCTACCCCTCATATTAAAACATTTCTTTTATTAAACAGGGTATTTTCAAAGGCACTTCAGGCTATTAAACAGCTAAACCTTGCTGGAACTGAAGTGTACTGGCTTGGATTTTTGTTTGTTTGTGAGATTTTGGAAGATAAGTGAAGATAAGGTAGTTGTTTATTTAAACTATTTTGCAGTTAATATGAAATAAACAAAACTGGTGGTGTTTTCAGAAATTATTAAGCTTTCCTAGTGGTTAAAGGTCTATTCAGCAAGTTAAATTAACCTGCTGTTTTTCCCAAGTATGAGCAATTGAACTTTCCTTTGCGGTAAATGAGGGCTAATGAAGAACGTGAAATACAGATGGAATAATATTCCAATCACGTGCTTGCTTGCAACCTCACAGAGAGGGGTAGAGCTTTCACTGCCTTCAGTGAATTATGACAGTACAGAACAAGGCATTGTGTACTGCTAGAATTAATTAGCATTACTGGCTCCATTTGAGGGTGACCAGATGTCCACAGCCAAAGCAGGACACCTATCTCTGGTTGCCAGGATTTCAAAAGGACAACAACTTGCAAATCAAGAAAAATTATGTTTGTACTGCAAAAATTACTTCAGCTTTTGGGATTTTCCCTCGCAAAAGGGAGTAATAACATAAACAAGTGGTGTTTGTGCTTGAGAGAGTCTGATTCTGTTACCATACCTACTGCAGTTTTCCTTTTTAAAGCAGGAGTGAGTTTGCAGGGTTCTTCAAAGTCTCACTCCTTATCGCTTTTTCAATTTCACTTCTTCACCATCTGTAAAATAGGGTTAATAAATAATAATATTGTAAGTGTAACTGTGTGAAATGCAAAGGAGTATGTCTGGGGTACAGACCGAGCAAGAATAAATAATCAGGCCAGCTAGGGACATTCAGGGCATCAGCTCAAATCAGTCTATAGAGTACCACGGTTTAAGGATAGTATTAACAAGGCATGGTATTAAGTGACCAAAAAGCATTTTACAAAGCTGAATAAAGGTGCAGCAAAACAAAAGGTCAGTTTTTACAGTCTAATAATACAAAACTGATCATAATCCAGGGTACACCAGCAGCCGGGAAAAGCTTAGCATGGTGATAGACAAATGAATTACTGCAGCTAAATGACATCAGCAGAGCTACAGGAACTGACTAGAGCAGCGTCCTTTGCCACCAGCAAATGCTATCTAAAATGCATTAAACGAACGCGTTAATCTAAACCACAATGAACTTGCTACGCTGCAGTAATTCTATTCAGTTTTGTGTCACAACCCCTCCAACTTTTCACTAGGTTTTATTTAATCCGATGCAGATTTAGTCACTGACTTCAAAACTCCAGATCCCCAACACAGGGATTCAGTGGAGACACCCAATTTAATGTTGCCTTCATCAGATTCCAGAATGAAGACCCTCATAATCAAATACATCTTGAAGAAATACTGACCCAACACCAGTCCCTTCATTCTCTTTCGCTCTGGTCAGTCATTTAATAGAAAAGCTCTCTATGGTTGTCTCTCTTTTGTTGATCTTCTTCAAGATGTAACATGATGTGCAAGTACCAAGTTCCTCTGAAATATTTTTGCAGTGAAACTGCCACCATACCCCTCCATAAAATAAAGCTACTGTTTTTAAACCAGGAAGCATCCTGGTAATCAATCCCCCCTGCTTCTGAGTACAAGCCTGAGAAGAGGACCCAACAGAGCTGTTTTAGGACTTGCAAGTTTATCATGAAGATTTCAAAAGGCACAGAATGATGGTCCCTACTAAGTCGTTTAAAGGGTTAAGTTTTCTCCCTGTATAAAGGGTTCCTTTTAATCTGGGATAGTCTTGCTTCATTTCTCAGCCGTAGAAGTTCATTAAGGCTCCTCCTGATCTGTTAATAAGCCACCTATTCAGATCTCTTTATGCTTCCAAGTGTGAAACTGCAAGCTCATTTTGAATGGAACACTGGCTACTTTCTCTGTTATCTTTTACATCTGCAGTCAGTGAAATCTTATCAAGAGTGGACATGTAATTAACATGAAGAATAATGGAGTAAATTACTTTCATCCAAGCAGAAGCCCTGTGAAGTAGTGAGATGGTAACAGCACAGACCTTTCCTGCAAGGGACCAGCACAAGGATTTCTTTGTAAACAGGTGTTTGGTGTAGCATCTTAAAAATATAATGGCAAAGATGTGATAAGAGACCATCTTCTGGGAAGGAAAGTGAGGCAGGCTTTTGTTGCAAGTGGATCTGACTCAGCTAGTGATGGGAAGTAGGCTTCTTGGGAAAGAGAGCTCACATGGTGCAAAGAAGGAGCTATGTCAAAGCGAACGATCCTAGGCTCCTTCTATCCTCACAAGGTGGACAGGCATGAAGAAGAGACAGAATTAGGGAAATAGGACAGCACAGTATAGAGGTTATACTATCAGATTTCAGATCAACCTTGTATAGAATCATTTCTGTGGGCTCTGTGCCTGTTTATTTTTAACTGCCAGATGTCCTTTGAGGGTCAATTTATAAATCTGGAGAACCTGCAAGATATGGGAGGTGAGAGACAGGTGTGGTTAAATTACTAGACTATCAGGGAGCGACAGCCCTAGACTTTACTTGTGGGTCAATATTGCAATATAATCTTGTGTCTACCAGGAAGTAATGGGGTGGAGTGGTCATAAAGGACATGGAAGGGAAAGATGGCACTCGAGTGTTCTCAAACCAAAGCAAGACATGGGACTGGCTTCCTGGAATTTGAACACATCAGCCTGGTAAGCTTGTAAGTAGGAAAGACTTATACAAAACCATATATATGTCAGAATATGTCAGAAATCTCCTACTTAATAATTACCTCCAGACTGTGACAAAACTACATCTTGTCTTTGTCTCAGCTTAACCAAGGAGGCTAACAAGTGTGAGGCTCACCAGTCAGGTCCTCCCAGTGAGGGGTCCAAATCCAAGCCACAGCAATGTGAGAACAAATGATCATCTTTTAGCTGGGATTTTATCTATTTTGGATGTTAGCTCCTCTGGATGCCATCATTAAATGCACAACAATCTGCTTTTCAACACTATGCTTAATAATTGGAGAGCGCTGATGCTAACTATGCTGGATACCAGACTTCTCTTTGGTATCCTTCAGTACTTCACTGTTTCCTTGGTAGTCAACAGAGGTGATAATTGAGTGTAGAGTGGGTTTGCTGAGGGTTTTATTTTTAAAAAACTTAGTAGTTATTGTCTATTTCTGTCACAGCTTTTATGGTGTCTCAGTGATGGTTTGACAATTTTTATTTTCAAATTGACAGTTCCGCTAATGATGTACTACTCGGGAAATCTGTAAATCTTCTGGTGAATAAATCCTCTGTATATTTTTGTTTAATGTATTTGGCAGCATTTTAATGGATTTAAAATTGCATTTATTGTTCGTGATACTGTGTGACAAGGGATGGATTTCAACCACTCCTTTCCCAGGAAACAGCCTTATTACTTGATGCAGAAATACTGCTTTTACATATAGGCTACTTATCACAATTTAAACTTGCCCTCTGACAGTGATTCACATAAACCTTGTGTGCTCTGCGGCCAAACTGGGAAGTTCAGCAAGCACTGAGTATTATCAGATTCTCATGTTTCAAAGGAAAATATATGGATTATGATTACATTAAAGCTATTGTTCCTGTTTCCTGCTGTATCACCTTAATATTGCCCAGTCCAAGAGCATCTCCCACTGTGACCCACATGGAGCCTCTCTGTCTATCTACTCTTCACATGCATCTGACTGCAACAGGGAGGAGGGAGATGGGAGGAGAAGGGCAGGACATCCAGCATCTCTCTGCTCTTGGGCATGTCAAGGCAAGATTTTTTTGATGAGTCCTAATCAGTCTGATTTGTTATTCAGATCTGGTTTTGTGTCTGAAAGCGTAGCCTAACCTGCTCAAGCAGGCTCACCAAGCAAGTCAACATCACGGGAGTATGTCATGGAAAGGCGACGATACTGCCAGCCACAGGATTGCACAGTAGACCATTCCACCAAATTCTCATCCAGGTCCCTTAAAAATCATTCTCCATCTTTATGTAACACCCTGCTTCATACTGAGAGACTGCTGTGAGAGGCTTTGAAGACAGTAGGGGTCCAGGGATTGCCCACAGGATTTTTGATTAGCTCCCATAAGTTAATCATGAATCATGATTGCTTCAACCCACACTTACCTATTCCTGTCAGAGCTACTCTTAGCAGCAGTTTTGTGCTTTTCTAGCTTCCCACAGAACTGAACTGTCATCAGGGAGACATACAGTCCTTAACAGACCCTCTTATCAAATGAGTGTCCCTAATTTCTGTACCACAGCAAATGCATTCACTACACAGCTTCTTCATAAGTCATGTTCCATCGGATTGCTGGCCTGTTGGGTAATTAGCCAGCATGGACCAGTCAATAGATATTAAATGGGCTTCCATGCTTTTCTCTCTCTTCTCCTTCCTCCCTGACTGCACATCCAAGGGGTGCTGCCTGTGTATAACCATGGATTCTACTAATGTGTGGTGGCACATTAAACTCGGGACACAACTTCCTCTCTCCTCTCTACCTGTGGTTGCCCCATCACCCCCACTGGCCTGAGGCCACCAAGGGAAGAGTGTTCCATCCAGATTCCTGTCATTTTTATTCACCACAATAAAAAAACCCAAACCAAAACAAAAAACCCCACCAAAACCCCAGAACAAATGAATGAAACATTTTCATTCCAAAGTGTTCCAGAAAGGGCATGGGTAGTGGCAACATTACAATTCAGTCAGAAGATTTTATTTTAGCTTTGATGCTTTTCTCTTGTGATTTAGAACTGTCTGTCCTCAGTAATCCTTTATTTAGTGTGTGGGTGCAAGGGTAAGAACCCAGACAAAATCTATTTTGCTCCCCTTCTTTTATTCCTCCTGGTGAAACTTGCAGAACCATTTTTGGTTTGTTTCTTTTTTCAAAAAGAGAAAAATAATAAAAGTGTCAAGAAAATCCCTTCACCCTCTAATTTGAGAAAAACAGGTGTTGGCCTGTTTTTACTCCAGTGAGGTAAAGTGTTATCGCTGAACAGAGTGACTTTTTCTCTAAAATAGAACTCTGATGTGGACATTATACCAGCATAACTAAAATAGAATCAGATTTGTTTTCTCCTCACTCGCAGTAGCTACAGCTGCCAACTTTTCTGTGCGAACAAGCCATCCTAGTGTCATACCTGGATTGTGGTTTTGCAGAACCCTTTAAGACAGCTGTCCTTGCCCATCAGTTTCAAAGCATTTCTGTGGTTGCCTAGACAAACATACAGTAGGGTGGCAAATGTAATCTAATCTGGCTATACTGTCCCACTGCCACTAAAGACAGGAAGCTACATAGCGTGGAAAACCTCTGGCTTGCAAATACTCTACCAGAGACCCTAGTGAATGTGAAGTCATGAGGTGAATATCAGTTTACTAGAGAAATCTCTGTTTATAATGCCAGAAAAGCTGATGCTAATACTGGCCTGGATGTTCACATTTTCATCTGTTCTTTCTCTTTCAGAGCATCATTTTCTCTTTTTTTGTAGGTCAGGTGATAATAATTTACGAGGGAGTTGTTAATGTGAAAGAAAGTATTACATCATAGAAGCATAGAATTGTAGAATCATAGAATCATCATAGAATCATAGATTCATGGATTCATAGAATGGCTTAGGTTGGAAGGGGCCTTAAGGATCATTTAGTTCCAAGCTCACTGCTGTAGGCAGGGACACCTTTCAGTAGACCTCTTCACTACATCATATTTTCACTAGATATACATCCTCACTCTGTTTTTTCCAAGGAAGGAGGCTCATTATGAACTGTCTAGTTTCAGTGTATTTTTGGTCTCCTTTTTTTTTTGTCTAAAGCTCATTTGCTCTTTTTTAAAAAAAACAACCTCTTAATATTTCAGGATTCACACTACCAATCCCAGTGTCCCAGACAGAAGTTAGCAGAGGATACGGTATAAACTATATCAAAACTCAAATAGAAGCATTCTTGCAAAATTTGCTAGAATACAATCATCATTAAATCATCCATGAAGATATATCAAAATTTTTAGAGAAATTATAACTTTGATGTTATTAATTGAGACTTTAAAGAGACTAATTAGAATTTGTTCTCTTTGTCACTCGGACTGATACTCTCTCGTCTTGGCTGAAAATCTACTCTTGGAACACTACAAAATATTTTGAAGAAATAATAATAAGAAGTGAAATTGGGGTGAGTAATATCAACTATGCTAAGTTTAGTGATATAATTTCTCTCTCCCATCAAGAGCTACTCATACAAGTCACATCTGAGGAGGTCAAAATCATGTGATCTGTTCCACTGAACACAAATCTTTGACTTTCTGCTGCAGGTTACCCATGAATTCCTTCGCCCTGTATTTAGCATAGTGCTGTGAGCACTTGTTCTCTACTAGAACAGATTGTGAGGGTTGAAGAGATTCATATTTCTTGCAAACAGCCACCCATTGTTGGAGGTTACTCTCCTTCCTTGTATCCTGCTATGGATGAAAAGAGAAGTTTATTCTTGGCAGAACTCAGCACATGGTCAAATTTTTCCACTTTCCCAAGAAAGGCTTTTGTGTCTAAAAATGAGAATAGTCTCAAAACTGAGACAGGCCATTATGTAATGAGATCAGAAGGAAACTCTTTCCCCTGTGCTTGTAAGCTTCAATTCTGTCTCTCACTAGTTATTTTTAAGGTGTGTATCCTCATGACCCAAGGCAATCCATAAATTGTACATTACTAAAAGCCTTGAAATGGCTTGAGATAACAGACTTTCCTGTAACAAGAACAGACTGAAAAATGATTTCCAAGAACTTTTATAAGTTCCTGTATTATTATTTAATTATTCCATTTCATCTATAATGGCCCAACCGTAAGACAGGAGTTCAATTGTAACTGTTTAGCACCTTAAAGCAGGTCTGTCTGTATCGAGAACTGAGTTATTTTCACTTAACATGATTTCTCTAAAATGTTAGGCATCTTATCCAAACTATTCCTTTCTCCCATTCCCTTTATGATCTGTGGACAGAACAACCCACTGTGCCTCAGGTAGGCTGAATTACCTCTGTCATTTTCACAATTCCTTAAACAAGTGTCCAAAGAGTGTCTAGCTGAGGTAAAACACCAGTTTTCAGATGATAAAGCTTAGATGACATGAGTCCTGTCCTAAAGGAACACAAATTGCATTAAGAATCTTCCAAAGTATTTTTAAATTCTTTATTATTAAATGGTATTATTTACTTTTGTGAAGTAAACTTACTTGTCAGTGTTTTATAAAAATCTGGGTTTATATGAAGAGAGTCTTCAAACACATGAGGTATTTTTCTAAAACTGGTGGGATCTTTGAAAAAGCTCTTGCTTTCCTTCCTAATTCTCCCTTTGCTGCTGTTTAAAAGAGTGGTGAAAAATGTGCTCGCTCTAACTTGGACAGAGATAGTCCAAACTAATTCTATGCTTTCTTTCCAAGTAGTCTGATCCAAAAATCCATTGAGGTCATTGATGTTTAAATTGGTTTTGGCCTCCAATAGAAACATATAAGAGCTCATTTTGTAGCTTCAGGCGTTGTGCTAGTACCAGGCATAAGTGCTATTTATCCTTTCCATGCATAGAAATCCAGCTAAAAGAGGCAGCCAATTATTTTGGTCCAATTTTTCATGGTCTTCATGGAAATGAAAGAAGGGAACAAAATCCACTTATTAAAACTGGCCCATCTCCATTTTATTCAAATGGGTCACAGTTCATTTCATATATTCCTAAAAAAAATATACTTCTGTTGGGAGAATAAGCAGGAATAAGATTTATCATTATCTACAATGACAAACCTGTGGATGGACACCAGTTTTCAATGTACTTTTGGAATATTTTTCTTCTAAAATATTAATAAGTATGTTAAAATTAAACTTTTACTGTCTTATCCTCTTCCTGGACTACAACAGTATATTCAAGATGACTAAACCATTCCTAATTCAGTTCTGCAAGATTCAATCAAACACATCCAATTAAAACATTAGGTGACAAAACATAAAATAAGTTAAAAGATTAAAAAAAATCTCACTTCCTCCTCTAAGATTAGCCATTTGAGAAAAGGGTTATTAAATAAAACTCAATTAGTGACACAGTAAAACATTCCAAATACAATCCCTAAATGTTACCAAGCTGAATGTTCAGACCTTGCCACAGATGAGTAGACATACTGCTCTGGCATGGGTTTCAAAATGTAATTATAGATGTCAATCAAGGAGCCTTTATGTTTGAATACTTGAATTTTTCACTGTCTCCCTCTATCCCCCCTGCTCTCTCTTCATTTTTTTTTAAATCTCCAGTGATCTTATTAAGTAATGGGTTTAAGTTTTTGAATCTATCACTGATCATAATGTTGAAATCCTAATAGCCTCAGCTTGTCATCCAAGCAGACCTCCATCTTCTAATGGGATGCTGAAGAAGAAACTGCTTCTTCCTTACACTGCCTTTTCTATAGTTCTTGCATAGATGAGTGTCTAACTTTATTTTTTCCCTAAACCTTCAATTTCTCCATTACAGTGAGAGACGTGTATTGCTTCTTTCATAGAATAAATATTCAGAGGTCTAATCCAAAACTTTGTAAAATATTATTTGAAAACCATGGTCTTGTGAGTGTATTTGCAAATGTCTTTAGCCAGTGTGTGTGCTGTCAGTACCTTTGAGACAAATTCTTTTCTTTCTTGGACCTGATTTTAAGCTGAATTTTACAAGGAAAGCTGGCCAGAGAATGAGAACACTACATTTTTGTGACAGTATTGGAGGTTTCCAGTGCAAGGTACTGCACCTGAGTCAGGGCAACCCTTGGTATCAGCACAGGCTGGGGGATGAACAGATGGGGAGCAGCACTGCCCAGAAGCACTTGGGGCTGCTGGTGTACAAGAAGCTGAACGTGACCCAGCCGTGGGCACTCACAGCCCAGAAAGCCAAACACATCCAAAGCAGCGTGGGCAGCAGGGCAAGGGAGGGTGTTCTGCCTCCCTGCTCTGCTCTGGTGAGACCCCACCTGCAGTGTTGCATCAGCTCTATGGTCCCAGCACAGGAAGGTCATGGACCTGTTGGAGTGAGTCCAGAGGAGGCCACCAAGATGGAGATGGAGGGATGGAACACCTCTCCTATGAGGAAAGGCTAAGAAGAATTTGGATTGTTCAGGATGGAGAAGAGAAGGCTTCTGGTGATCTAATTATGGCCTTCTGGCACCTGAAGGGAGCCTACAGGAAAGATGGAGAGTGACTACTTACAAGGACATGCAGTGACAGGACAGGGGGAAATGGCTTTAAAGTGAAAGAGTGTAGATTTAGATTAGATGTTGGGAAGAAATTCTTTTCCAGGCACAGAAACAGATTGCCCGGATAAATTGTGGATGTCCCATTCCTGGAAGTGTTCAAGGCCAAGTTGGATGAGGCTCTGAGCAACCTGGACTGCTGAAAGATGTCCCTGCCAATGGCAGGGCTGTTGGAACCAGATGATCTTTAAGGTCTCTTCCAACTCAAACCATTCTGTGATTCTATGAAATTTGTCCTTGTTCTTCACTAGAAAAAAGAGTCAAAGAGAGAGCCCAAAGGTGTGTGGGAATGAGGAAATTCACCAGCCTACACTCCAAGAGCCCATACTCTGAATATAGGATGTAAAAGTTCCTATCAAGAAGAGAAATTAAAGAACAGGGATATATCTGAAGGTATCACAATAGCTGGAGCAAAACTTTCCCTGAAGTATTATCTTCTTAGCATTTTTCTTCAAATCAATGAGATTTATATGTGAGAGCTGGAACTGTAACTTTTATAAAGCTTTGAAAAGTGTTTCAAGTATTCTTTTATGAATATTTTTGTTTCTTTTTAATTTCACTGCATGAATAGAATAGACAACGTTTTCTAGCATTGTCAAAAAGCCATTTAGGCAGGATATTATTTTAGTGCTCTGTTTCTAAACTCAGAGCTATATGTTCAGACCTACTTAATGCTGACTGTAATTGCCATGATGAAGTCTGTGGCTATGTCCTTTGAAATAGGATGGCTTCCAAAAGAGGAGCAATGATTGCCTCCTGACACAGGAAACCACAAGCAAATATTGCCATGATATACACACATTATTGCTGACCATTCATGTCAGTGTTCTCTCCCTCCATGACACTGCTATCCGTACAAAAAATTTCCCTCCTTTAGACCACAAAAATATGCTCTGGTGAAATGTTACATCTGGATATTTGTCTAGAGTTGTCAGAGATTAAATCTGGTTAGATTTAACATGGTTAGAGCCACAACAGCAACATCAACATAGATATCATATCTGGACTGCATTTTTTATACTCTTGGACACAGCTGCAAGGATCTTGGTGAGGGGTTACAACTAGGTTGGGTTGTTCAGGTGCCTTTCAGTCCCCTGCTCATCTGTCAGTGGTGAGATAGAAAACTGATAAGCAGGATGTCCACAGCACTAAGGAACTGAAGAGTATTTCATATATGTTCTTGTTTCACCTTTGAATTGAAGTGAAACCTTTCAATGCTTTCCATCTAAGGCCACAGTAAAAGTGGCAGGTCCACTTCTTTCTCTTCTGGGACTAGAAGATTAGGTCTGCTCTCTCCTTTTTCTTCTGGTGGGAAGTATCTGGCTTTGCCTCTCAGTTCTGTCCTCCATGTAAGATATCTATTGGCGATGTTTTGGTTTTTTTTCAATGGAAACAGTTTTTCTAAAAGTTGTTGTTGGGTTTGTTTAGGTATTAATTTTGGTTTTTTTATACGTACACATGATTAATCCTAGTTTTGATGTGCCACAGAGACAGGCAGCCTTCTCTTACCTTAGGTGATAATACACTGCCTGCTTTTCTTCTTTTCTTCTGTTCTCTCCACACACAAATACCCACAGAGCTAAGCCATTGTAAACAAGAGTGTAGGAGCAAGTGCCTTGAATAACCGCTGAAGAGGAAAGATTTACTGCTGAATAGATGTGCTGGCTGCCAGCACTGAGACTCATTTTTCAGCTGTTCTTCAGGCTGTTAAATTATCAACAGGTGTTCCTAATAGGGGAAGTGGTATGTTGTTGATGCCGCAGTGCTGATTCATTCTCACCCTGGGTGCACAAACACACGTTCAGAGGGAGGTACTGTGGCAACAAGGTTGTGGCAGGCAACCTGCAATGTCTCTTCTTCCAGACACCACAGCTGTGCTCTCTGAATTTGCTTCTCCCAGAGGTCCCACTTTTAAAGATCTGTGCATGTATTGCCATCAAAGTAAGGGACAGGTAGAAGCCCATCACTGAGAGGCTGGTTACTTGTCTTGGAGTTAGTCTAAAAATTTCAGGGAATCCATGCTTGGAGGCCAACTTCTTGAGGATTAGATGCACAGATTGGCATAACTCTGGGCTTAAGTTAAGAAATCTTATACCACTTAAAGCAGGGAACTGAACCTAAGTTTCCAACTTTACAGACAAGAGTCTATTTTAATAGTAATTTAAGTTTCTTTCACATATAACACTGGAAGTTCTATTAAATTTTTCATCACAAGCAATGTCCAAATGTCGATGTCATAGAATAATAGAATGGTTTTGGTTGAAAGGGACCTTAAAAATCATCCAGTTTCAATCCCCCTGATGTGGGTAGGAACACCTCCCACCAGACCAGGTTGCTTAATGCCCCATCCCCTTGAATATTGCCAGGGATGGGGCATCCACAGCTTCTCTGGACAACCTGTTCCAGTGTCTCACCACCCCCACAGTAAAGAATTTCTTCCATATATCTAACCTGTATTTCCCTTCTTTCCGTTTGAAATATATTTTGTTAAGCAAGATTATTATTTTCAGGGTAGCCTTGGGCCATACACATATCAAAGAAAAAGGGACTGTCCAAACCTGCTTGTAACTAACACAAGCCAGTATCCAAATATACTAATCTCTTCTGTGAACATGTTGTCTGAATCAAAGTAGGCAACTGGACTGCAAAACAGGCTCTTTCTGATGCTATCTACCTGGGTAATAAATCAAGTAACACTACATTATCTGATGGTCTCTTCTTGCTTTAAGAAACAGATCTGTGATTGTGATGCACTTTAGGAAAACCATGGCATCATCCCATTACACTCATGCTTTAGACGACAGATGATTACAAATCGGCTGCCTCCCCGCATGTCCAAAATCCAAGATATCAACATGAGAAATGAGTCTCATATGTAACGTATATTTGAGTATGTGAATGGTGAGAAGGTTACTGTGCTTTAAATAAATGTTTTTAAGAAAGGCCACTGGCAGCAGGGAAGCAGTGGCAGTGTGGGCACTGTCTCGTGGTGTTGAATCTGATGATTGGTCCATCCAGGCCTGTATTTCCCTTCAACAGCAGCTTTTACTTTATGTTTCACAGGGAGATAAGGCTAATGATCAGATAGGCAGGCCTATATCCCTTCTAAAACACTTTGTTGTTGATACGGTAAAAAACCCTGAACATTTCCCATACCCATATCTTACTTTGAATGCTTCTGAGTTACTGATTCTATCAACACTTTGTAGCAAGGAGTTTCACAAGGAAATGTGTAGGATGGGAAAGCTTTTCTCATGATCAGCTTTCAATTTTCCTTATTTAGATTTCAAACCTTGTTTGTGAAGATTTTCTTCCCTTTACAGAACATTTGGACACTGTGGGTACCTTCTTCATTGCAGATCCTGCATTTTTATTTTCTAAAATTAATAACATGAATATTTGACTCTCCTTAAAGAGACATTTCTTTACGCTTAGTTAATTCCCAGGGGCATCTATCTTTGGCATATAGTTCTTTGTGAAGAATCACCTTTGAAGAAGCATTTTTAGAGTAAGTTTTCTTAATTATCTTTAAATTTTTGTAGCCGTGCTTTTCTTGGGTTGGGGGAACAGTCTAGCTTTTTTTTTTTTTGGGATTAAACAGCAGATTTAAAGCCTAGTAAAAATATAAATTATTCCTACTGCATATGTTACTTTGTCAACATTGAATTTCCCTTCCCAATCCAGTTCCCAGTTTTTTAGTTTGCTCATACGCCTTGGAAACTTTCATAAGGTCTGATCTAGACAAGAGAAGGTGAACTTTTTTTGGTGGGATGGTTTATTCCCTTTTTCCAATTTTAGAAAAGTTTTGGTTCTTCTTTAAGGTGAGATGAGTTTGTACAGTTAACAGTAATTTGCTCTCTTCACTAAGGAGGAAGATTATATATTGCTTCTTTGGAATTACAGCATTGACTTGGCAAAGAATAAATTTTACATGAAATTCAAACAAATACATGAACGTGTTTATCTGATGAAACTAATTTAAAACTGGATTCTCTTCTAGATGTAGTGTTAAGCATCAATACCTTTTTAGCCAGAAAAAAAATATTGTTATTCATCTTCTTCAAATGTTCTTTGTATTCAACTCCATTAAAATCTCTAGTGTCAAAATGGGAAAAAATTATAATTTTATTTTAATCTAATGTATCATTTACAGTAACTGTACTCTGATCTCAAGTCACGGTATCTATTATACATTAATCATCCCTGCATTATATGGCATAGCTTCAGTAGAAGCAGTCAGTTTCTATGCTGTTGGTGAAGGCATTTCCACAACTCAGCTTGTTTATTTTAAATTAAAACTTACTTATTAATTTCCTGGATTTATAGTGCCTAAGTTGAAATAATTACATTGAGTCTCTGATGTTCAGTTGGTCTCTTACCTGAATTGTTTCAACATGCTTTAAACCTTCCTGTCACTTTCAGGAATTTTAGCTGTTAAAAATGCATTTTCAGGGGTCAGATCTCTACTTCAGTGAGAATCCACATGTTTTCAAGGTTGCTGCATAGCTGGTATAAGCAGGATTGTCACTCTCTGGAAATTTTTAAACAGCCTTCCACTTTCAATAACATATTTGCTCCATGGGAACTGTTGTTAAGAGATTTCAGGACTGGAAAGGCTTCAGGTGCCCACGTGGCCACTGCACAGCACTTACAGAAACAGAGCTGCTCAGTGAGGCCTCCAAAATCTGAGATTGTGGTGTGTGATACTCAGCTGTGTGCAACTTTGCCACGTTTTAATGCTTCCAGCCAGCACTTTCGACAGCAGTTTGTCTCAGCCTGATGTTTTTATTACATTTGCCTTATATTTAAGTCACAGCTGAAATGATTAATTAAATTAGGGAGCAATTAATTCTTTGGCTTTTTTCTTTTTTTCTTTTTTTGCTGGAAAGTCTTAGCTGTTCCCAGAAGAACTGTAGTTTTTGCCTCTGAAGAGAACTTGCAGCATGGCTGTCTGGTCTTAGAGAGATGTGTTTCAGGAAAATTTTGTGTCCAAGTTTTAAGTGTCTGACAAATCTGCCTTGGAGTGAGCTTAATAGAGGTTTCCTTGTGTGCTGCACCGCAGTTTCCTGAAGACTCTCCCTGTTCTGGGCACTCACAGGGGCAGTGCTCCAGGAAGAGCCAAAAGAGGGGTGGGCATATGAGTTCTGCATCTGCCCTCCAAGTGGCCCAAAAGAGGCACTTTGACTTGTAGGGTCGAACAAAGCTTTCACAGCTACTTCTCCACAAGGCTGCCAGGAAATGCTGTGGCAACTGACACAGAAACCAGAGAGACTTTAATCCATACTTTCCTGTTTTGATTGTGGGGAGGGACAATTGGGAGATGCAGAAATAGAGGAATAGGTTGTGTCCCTCTCTTTTAATGGCTGCAGTGATGAGCTGCAAGGCTAGACAAAGAATTGCATTTAATGTTTGTAATTAAAATCTACCCAGACTATTTCCCTCCCAGTAAATTCAACTGCAGTTTCTTTCTAATCCCTTTTCTCTCCGACCAAATCTCACTGAGGCCCAGCATAGGCAAAATCTGCTCCTTGCCTAGTAACAGAACAAAAGTCCAAAATCCTAAAGGCAGAGATTTCTGCCAGGTAGTGGAAGTGCACACCACACAGTGGTACGCTGCATATGATTTAGACCCTGTCATCATCAAAGGTATTGCTTTTGGTATGTTCACACCATTACCTGTTAGCAAGACGTCAAGAAGACAGAGATTTCTAAAACATGTTGGACACATATTTTTGCCTGGCTGCAGTGAATGTGTTTGAACTGATAGTACCAAAGGCACTTGATGATTAGGCAGAGGGACACATAATGGCTATAATTGCTTGAAATTCTTCAAAATAAATGAACTCTAAATAGATGGCATATGCAGAACTCGTAATGAGACTTGTGTGGAATAAGGAAACTGTGTACATGTGTTTGGAATGTTATGGCCACTTTGCTGGTGTCTGCCATGTGGGAGTAGCATATGAATTCAAGTTTTTCTATCACACCACTTCATCACATATTTTCTCTGTGAGTTTCTATGTGTGAGTGCATTTATGCATCTGTATCTCCCCGTGTACCTCCATCTGCAATGAACATCTGAAGAAAAGAAACATTCTTATTTTTCTAGGTTTTAAGGGAATTGTCCCAGCTATTCTGCTTATCAGGAAAGAATGAAATGATAATATACAAAACAATGCCTGCATCAGCTTTACTCTATTTAGATTCTGTGCATAAAATCTGTCCCCCTCTCCCCTATCTACCTGGGTATCAGTTAACTGATGACTAGTTAACCATTTGTCACCTTGGCTAGTTTAATTTAGAAATCATTTCCCCTTAAACCTCACACAATATCTGTGAGCCCAACCCCAAAGTTTCCTGTATTCTGTCACTACCAGTCAAGATCACTGAATAAATCATAGCTTTATTGCTTCCAAAGCTGACAGTAAGATCTATGTTCACCAAAGAGAAAGGTTAAACACTTTTCCATCTTATTATACTTTTCAAATACAATGAAGCATCATGAAAATCCTAGCAGTCCTCAGTGCTGTCATGCTAAATTAACATATCTTTTTAAGGAAAAGCAGAAGATATTTGAGTAACACCTAACACAGTACTTTAATTTTGTCCTTAGTTGTAACAGACAGTTGCTACTTCCTGTTTTACTTTTCAAGGATGTTGTGTTTGGTTTGGGGATGTACTGGAAGTATACTGTTACCAGGTCTGGAAAATAGAAGAAGTGAAAAACCTTTCAGTTTGAGAATTCACCTTTCCAGTTAGAAACATTTCTTTTAAATCTCTTGTGTGAAATAAGTAGAGGATATCAAAAGAAATGAAAGTTTCTTTCAGCTATTGGTATGAGAACGTAGTCATGAACAGTATTAAGAATGTGTACAGAAATACTTTGTTTAAAGTTAATAATTACTCATAGGTGTTCAATACCTTGTTTTAAGTTCTAAGAAGTCAATAGGTTGCTTATAATTGTGTGTAACATTTCCCACTGACATTTTAATAAGTATCTATTACGCATGCTGCTCATGTTGGTAAGGTACACGAAAATATCTGCTAACCAGCTATTAACCCTTCAAAAGCCTTTATGATTTTCTTTGCAACATGTAGTGGAAGCAAAGAGTTTTTCACAGTTGCCATGTGAAAATATATAGGAACTAAAAATTCCAGTAAGCCATGGGGGTAGGTATTTAGCGTAAGGTCTTTCATCCATTTTGAACATGTTCTTTAGTCTCTGTTTTCAGTGCTAAATAGTCTAAAGGCAACCTGTGTCAAGTAACATCCTGCCTAAAGATACAAAGGAGGGCAGTTTGTTAGAACATGACTGTTTTTTCTGTAAAATGAAAGTTATTAACTGATTCATTGTTGTAAAAGAGAAGCGTGGAATGGCTGGGGCTGAAAGGGAGCACTGGAGTTCATCTTGGTCCAGCCCCCCTGCCTAAGCAGGTTACCCAGGATCTTTTCTAGACAGGAATGTCTCTGAAGAGGGACATGCCAGAGGGCTTCTCTGGGATACCTGTGCCATTGCTGTCACAATCACAATGAAAAGAGTTTTCTTGTGTTCAGAGGCTTAAAAACCTCCCTGTTTCAGTTTATGACTACTGCCTCTGGTCCTGTCACTGGGTACCACTGAAAAGAGCCTGGCTTCATCTTATTTGCACCATTCCTTCAGATATTTGTGCATATTGATATTGAATAGGTCCCCATGACAATTCCCTTCACTAGTTGGAATGGCCTCAGGTCTCTTGGACTTTCCTCATGAGAATGCACCAGTGTGTATTTGTGACCCTTGGCTGGACTGTCTCCAGTAGTTCCATGTCTCTTTTCTACTGGGGAGCCCAGAGCTGGATTCAGTACCCAAGTGTGGCTGTAAGGATTGTATAGTTCAGGGGAAGGAAAACACAGTGCTCTGTTTTGGTTTGGGGTTTTTTTTGTTACAGCATTTTGGCTTTTTAATGGTGATTTCAACTTGAAATGGACGAATTAAAAAAAATGCCTATCGGTGGCCTTTGTCAGTAGCATGGCCTTCAGCAATGCCATCTGAATGCCAAGCCTGACTTAATTTTTACAGAGAGTTTATTTATCTCTTTATGCCTTCTATTTTCTTTTATTCTAGCTACTGCCATTTGTTACTTCTGTAGAAGCTGACCTACAGCTTTTATCTCTCGAATTACTCAGCAGTACAGATGCCTGGTGGCATATTGAATGTTCTTTTCTTTGAAACCTTCCTCTGTAGTACAGCTCCCCTATTATTCTCATTTTGGTCTAACCCGTCCCACACTTGGCTGTTTTTCTCAGAACAGTCCTGATTTTCTTGCCCACTGAAGTTTGCAGGATGCAATCTGGGGCTCCTGTCTGAGCTTCTCAGGGAGCAGCAGTCAACATTCAGCTAAAACAAGACCCAAGGTTGTTCTAGATTTTGTTTCAGCCTTTTGGAGAATCAGTCCTTGCTATACAAAACATTTCTGCTACTGGTGTCTTTACAGACTGAGCCCATGTCCTTGTTATGGCTGATTGAGCCTGTGGAGGGTGAAAGAGTTTCACCCTGGCAGTACCAGTGATGAATTTTACAAGGAAAAATCACCTGTTCTGCTGTTTCTACTTCCTCTCCTTTCCATTAAAATGTTTAATCTCTTTTGTCCTTGTTTCTGAAGCTTCTGCTTCAGTTTGTCCTGTCCTCTGAATTGATTCTTTCATTTAACTATAATTTGTAGGCCAGACTCACAGATGCCACAAATCCACTCCATACCTTTGTTTCTATCTCTGTGCTACTTTAGTAGGGACAAGAGTACTGCAAATAATAAGAACGATGTTCACAACTCACAAAGCTTCCAATTATTCTGCCATAAGTTTTTATTTTCTTTTTGTTTCTTTTTTTTTACTTTTCCTATTCCATCCATCTGTTGCTTGTTATTCTAGGGTGTTCCACTTTGTGTTTTGGCTGCATTATATAGAGCCCCAAGCTAAGGATCTCTAATACTTGTTTGGAACCTGTGAGTTCTATTATAATATGTAAATATTTAAACATTAAAATATTTTGCATAGCTCTGAGAAAATATTTTAATATTCAACATGTCCTAATTTCTCCAAAGTAAGAAAAGTACATCTTGTTGCTTTTTTAGATGTACATTCATTAGTGGGTGTAAAGGACCTCAAAGAAGACAGATGTATAGCCAGTGCATTATTTCTTTTAGGCCCGGGGTAGACAGAACAGTGCAGACTGTGTGGAAAGTGATGGATGATGGAAAAGGAGTGCTGATTCATAGGAAGGGTGGGAAACCATAGCAATTCAACTAAAGCCAAATGATGTTGGGAAAAACAGTTTTTGAATCGGATCTGGACATGCTTATTGTAAAGAGGCATTTCTGAGTGGAAAAACAGCCCTCTGCTGTTAATACAGGAAGTGGAGAAAAGAAAAAAATGAAAAGAAAGAAGATTTTCATTTTATTTTACCCTGTAACATATTTATCTTTGGTCCATTCATTTCTTGTTTGTTTGTTTTGGGGTTTTTTAAAGTTTATAACATGATTTTCATTCTTTCATCTCATATTTATTCCCCTCAGCCCAACAGAGTTAATGGAGATTCTTAGTATTTCCAGTTTCATTTCAATGGGTAGGCTTGGTGGAACAAAGGATTATTCAAAATAATCAGGATGGACAGATTCTGCCCTGGCACTTTTCAAAGGATTCTTTCTCAGGGTTAAAGAAAGAGAAATATTTTGGCTGACTGTCTTCTTTAACTTCTGCCTACTTTGTATTCTTTGATATTTGGGAATTATCCCAAATGCTGTCCAGTTCTCTAAGGGGCTGCCTGAATAGGAAATGTCTCCTACATAAAGCAGTGTGGCTTTATGGGAAGAATTGCTGCTTGGTGTGTTGATGTGCTTTCTGCTGATGTAGTGGGGTTCAGTACTTTATAACTGTCACTTTGAAATTTTTCTGTGGACTACTAACAAAAATGGGGTTCAGGGAATACTGCTAATCCCACTCCAAAACAAATATTCCTACAGAGAGAACTAGCATGCAGTTTGTTTGTATCTGCTTGGAATTTAAAGAAGGTGCACTGCAAATAAAATGGCAGTGGATTTACTACCAGAGGTTTTTTCCACTTCTGTTTTGTCTCAGCCCTACAGGTAGTGGTACAAGATTTGCAGTTGTTCCAAATCCTTCACATGCTGATGCTAACTAGACTGACCTCTTTGACATGCAATGAGCATGTTTTTCATCACACAAGCCAGAGTGATTTCCATTGCTGCATTTTAATTCTTCCGTTTTCACTTTGAAATTATCTCTCTTCCTTCTATCAGAAGTAAATATTAGTTCTATAGGGTTAAGATAATCGAACATATGGATGTAAATGGGTTGGTTTCTTTGAGATATTATGAACCTCTTCCAGTTCTGTATATTTTGTTCAAAAATATTGATAAAATTGGGCTCAGAGTTTACTGGCAGTCAATGCTTCTGTAGCCAAAGATGTGGAAGAGTTAAATTGCAAGCATCATTTCTTTATCCAAGATAAAATAGGTAAGACCACCAACCTCAAAAATTAGGACTTGCCAGTGACTTTCCAAATGGATTTACTGTCCAGCATCTCAGACACAAACATTTAGACCTGGGTTTTCAAAGGGTTTCAGTGGCATTTCAGATTAGCCCAGGAAACTAGCATTGGAATTTCTGGGACTGCTATGTGTTTTTTAAAATCTATCTTCCACATAACTTTTGCAGAAGCATTGGGTTTATTCTCCTTTTCTTTCCTCCCATACATAGAAACATACTTGCTGTTATATATTAACATATTTGCTGTTGCTCCCAAGCCAGGGAAGGTTTGTTGTGTGCTGTTTTTAAAAAATATTGTTGCTTTGAGATTTATAACATGACTTTCAATCTGGCTTACTTGTTGTACTTCCAAGTAAGAAAGAGTTCCTTTTATTCCCTTGGGAGACTGTTTAATTGGGATGTATTAGAAAATGTATTGTGTAATAATAATGACTGTTTACATAATATGAAATACTCACAGGATTAACCAAACCTACTAGAGTCCCAATAGAAATAATATCAAATATCTTCAGCTTAAGGACATATGTCGGGCTAGGGGTTTTTGATTTGGGGTTTTTTAAATAGTGCTGATGTTCTTGCTTTGTTGTGGGTGGTTTTTTTTGTTGTTGTTGTTTTTTTAATTTTTGAATTAATCATCTTCTTCCTTTCTACTGTATAAAACATCCTTCAGATAAGCAGAACTGTACCTAAATTATTCTTTCAGGTAAGTGTTACAACATCAAGGCTGTCTAGGAAATTGCACTGTCATCTGAAATGCCCAGGTAGTGGGCAGCCATTTTCTCAGAGAAAAAGGTCATAAAGAGATGACCAAATGATAATTAATAACAATTACTGTGTCAGGCCTCTCTTGGGATTTTTAACATTATGATCAAGGGCTAAAAGGACCTGCTTGGAAGGAAAGATTTGTGGCTGGAGTCCATAAACCCCACAGGTATTGCTTCCAAGAAGGTGGATTTCATCCACTTCTGAGGCACAAATCACTTTACATTGTTTCACATTGCCAATAAAAAAATATTTGCAGGCTATTCAGACACCGTGTGTGCAAAGCTGTCTTCTGATTTAGACAACTCCCTTCAGTCTTCCTTGGTCGAATGCACCAAACACAGAAAACAGTGGCTTTCCAGCATAGAACCTTTGAAACACAGGGATTCAAATATCAACTCTGCAGGCCTTGTCATTGAACTTTCATTTTAAGGATGGAGATTTCCATGTGCATCGTTCTGAGCTCCATTCACTCTTCCTAGAAAGCAGGAAACCAACCTGCAGGGTTCTGCTGTCAACACAGACAGAAGAGAGGAGCTGGGCAGTGCAGAGATCTTGGGGAGACAGGGGAAGGAAAGGTGCCCTGAAAGAGGATGAAGAACAGATGCATGTATTTCTCATAGTGCTTTCTGGCACCTGGTACCTGAACAAACTGATGCAATGGCTGCAGAGGAAGAGAGGAAGCGTGGGCAGCTGGGACAGAGCAGACAGCAGGGTCAGTGGACAACTGTGGTGGAAATCTTGCTGCATTCTGTTCCCACCCTGTCTGATAATGAATGCCAAGCATGTGTGTTAACATTGCTGAGCTAATTATCTCTTGGCACTATGATAGCAACTGTTTCCAACCTCATGCTGAACTGTGTGGGTTTGCCACAGCCATGAAATTGTATCAGACAAAGGGAAATTCAAATTTCCAGGAAAATCAAGTGTGCATACAGAAGTAAATCCCAGCAGGGCTGAGCAAAGCACTGGGCTTTTCTAAAGCTAGCCACAAGTACAAAACTGTGTACATCACTTTGATTTATTCAGATCAAAAATGAACCAACAGAAAGCAGAACAATAGTGGAAGTTATACTTGAAGAATATCCGTGCCTGGAGAAACCTAATAAATTGAATAACCTGTCTGGTTTTCCTCTCCAAAGTACTCAAGTGACATGAGACAAGAATTCACTTTCATGGAAAACTGTGAGATGGGAGAAAGCCCTTAATGTAGAAGACACGGTAATATCTGTCAAGTTCTTGGTGAAGAAGACTTCCTTATCTTTTCAGAAAACAGCATTCTTGTGTATCGTCCCTTGAGAAGGCACTAGTTGGACTTAAATTTTGAAAATTACCTGACCTTAACGCAGCTATATCCTGAGAGAGGAAAGAATTCAAGAAGCGAAATTCTGTCTTTCCAGCAGCATGTTAGTTCAGCAAGTCTTTGGAAGCGTGCAGTAAACATGGAGAACCTTTCACTTACAAGAGCTTCCCACTGGGTTTTATTGATTTCAGTCTAAAGCTAACAGCTTTTGAAGATCCTCCTCCTACACTCTGTTCTTGTTTGGCAGCCTCTACTCTAGTCATATGGAACAAGGGATGGTATTTCAAAATGTTGTGGTTAACTTGTACAACTCTATTGTCCATCTTCTGCACCAGTGTTGCAGCAACATTACATATGGCTGCTGTCTAGGGGGCTTTTAGGAATTCAGAGTCAAAAAGATTCTGCCTTAGGCTATGAGGTAAAGTCAGAAGATGGAGATCTTGGAACAATTTAACCAAAGAATTTTTGGCAATACAGATCAATACAGTCTTTTCTTGATCTGCAGCTTTGGTAAGAGAAGGCAAAAAATAGAAGGATACAGGAGGATAAATAATAATGTAGAAACAGTTATAAGTGCCATTATTTATATTAGTAGCTCTGGTTTACTTTAAAAGCTATGTTCAGTTCTAGGTACTTAATCACAAGAAGGAAAATGCAGAATTAATTGAGGTTCAACAAGAATGAATAAGGGTATGGGAAAATGCTAGTAAAAAGGGTGGTTGAATAAACTTAAACTTACAGAGTAGGTGTGTGACTGCTGCAATTCAAGGTAATGCTGAAGCTGCCATTGATCTTAATTGAACAAAATTAATGACCAAACCAATCAAATGTGACACAATAAAAACACAGAAAATTAATAAAGAATATCATGAAGGGGAACGTGCAACTGCTCTACGGAGGAGCAGCTAGGAACTCTAGACAGTAGCATGTAAGCTTGAACCCTCTGATGAAATGAATGTTTCTGGATGACATGCACATTAGATTATGCTTCTCACGGCCATCAGAAGCTTGAAGACTCAGCCTTTTCAGGGCCTAGGAGAAGAATGGCCTCCTTATGAAAAGGCAAAGAACCTGAGCTGCAGTGGCACTTCTAAAGCAGCATCAGATTGTAAAGACTTCAGGCCTTTTCCAAACACTCAGACCTTGAGGCATGTCACATCTTCTACCTGGCAGATGAGGATAAACAATATTAATGTTCAAATTGTATCTCTTTCTTTGTGGCTTCTTACGTGGAAGGTGACAGTCCCTCTAAGAGGAACAGGAATTTGTGCTGGATGTTTTGGATCTGCCAGGAAGCACTTAAGTGTCTATAGCCCGGCAGAGGAAAACTCCCGTCTCCCATTCTGTAACTCTTTCTTTGTAGGGTTGATTGGTGTTTTTGCTATTTGTGCAGTCACATGGTGCCATTCTCAAAAGCTCCCTGTTAAAGCCAAACAACACAAGCTCCCATTTGTGTTTCCAATTACACATGTGCTTTAAATCACCACTGGCAGTCACAGAGCTGACCCCTGTCTGCACCTTTCAGACACGGGTGAGGCATTGTTTGATGTCAGCTTTGCGGACTCCTGCTCAGTAATGCACGGGGGCTCTCGCTGCCCACGGCCATGATTGGAGACAAATGTCTATTTCCTGCCCAGTGATCCTAAGACAACCTACAGTAGCAGGTATGTTTTAACCAGGTCGTTTTTCCAGGGGTTTTGGTGCTTTCTGACTGTTCTCTTGCCACTGTTTCTGTCTTTGGTAACTGTTTTGTCCACTTCACAAATGTGATTTTTTAATTGTGAAATTTTTGCCTTTAGCAAGTGGGATATGGAGAAGGAGGCAGAAACTGAGTCAAAATTAGGATGGAGTTAAAAATAGGGGAAAGATGATGGTTTTGAAAGCATTATCTGGAGGAACTGTAAGGAATAAAAAATATAACTCAATCTGTATAACATTGTCTCCCATGTCAGGTTGGGCACCTTCCAGAAATCCCTTCCAAACTAACTTTTTAGTTGATGCTGTGTTTCATCATGTCATATAGTTGTTACATGGGCTTTATGGCAGCATGGATAGAACCCTGACAAGAGGACAAGGATTTCTTTTGCACATGGTCTTTACATTCTACCCAATTTACCAAATTCAAATTGTTTTTTCAACTTAACTGTACTCATGAATTCTGCGAGTCTTCCCAGAATTATATGAGCAGTATCATATTGCTGATTTGAAGGAGCTCCAGTTTTGTGTTGATTGTCTGTTACCTCATTTTCAGCATTTCTGAAAATAAATTACATCAATAAATTTTTAAGAGCTGAGGTTTGGTATCAGATGTGGTAAGTTATAGTCACTCAGAATATTTTGATCATAATGAGAAAATTCAGTGCTCCTCCTGTCATTGCTGCAAGGGATCAATTGTTCTGACAGATTTATACACTTAGAAAGTAGGAGGAATGAAAATGTTACTAATATTAATTAGTGATGACTGCATTTCACCATAGGTGGATCTAAAACAAGCAGATTCCTGAGTTGCTTATGCTGGATTGTCTTTTGCCTTAAAAAAAAGAAGTCCTTTTTTATCCCCATGAAACACAGGATGATGCATTTGATTTATCATAGCAAGCTCTGAAGTTTGTGACTGCTACTTGTAATCAGAAACATTGTTTTGCTTTGGCTTTCTTTTTTAAACAATATTCTGTGTTAGGATCAGGTGATTGATGTGATTCCAGTTTACTTTAACTTGTCAGATTGTGTAATGTAGCCATAGGATAAGTGTAGGAGATGCATGACTGGCTTTGGCTGACTCAGAAGCTGATTGTGCCAAGGGAATTTTATAATTGTCTACTAGGAGAAAGTGAATTTTCAAAAACATTACCCAAATTTTAGCTTGGCTCTTAAGCAAACACAGTTTACCTGTAAGTCAGTTATGTGAACACACATTTCATTCCACATTTACTATAATTGTTTAGGAGACATCCACAATGGTACCAAATCTGTTTTGCTGTTATTTCACGCTAAAAATACCAAGTCTTCTGACAGTGAATTCCGAGGGTTAGGAAAGAATTTTATAGCATTTCTTCTAGTCTGGGGAATGTGAGCAATAAGGCCTCTTGATTTTATCATTTATAGATTTGGCTCAATCTTTTATGTAACTTGTGAGTTCATCTCTAAATTAAACAGTTGCAGCCTTTTCCCTCACAATGATCTATTGAGCATCTCTCACTTTGTCGATGGTTTTCTTTTTTTTTTTTTTTGTAAACGGTTGCAGGATGTGCCCCGTTTCTTTCCCCTGCTGTAGTCTGCTTTATCTGCAGTCAATGGAGTGAAGTGTAGGGTTTTTCTGCCACCATTAGGGTGGGAGGCGTACCTGCAGCCTCTCAGAAGCAAGGCTGGAGGGGGACTTAAAAAGGCAGAAGAATAGGGACTGAAGAAGCATTGTCTTTTGTCTGAATAGCTTTCAAAATTTCGGAGCCAGAATAAAAGAGGCTACAGCCCTTTGCTCTGGCCCTGCAGTCATTGCAGGTAAAATAGCAGCGGGTATGATGAGTGAAAACTAAAACACCCACTTAATATGACTGAAAAAAAATTAGTAAGAACACTGTTTACTCCTATCTGGAACCAGAAATGAGGGCAGATTATCAGATGAGATTCCTGATAAAGAAAGCACTTTGCTAATACTATTTAGGAAGCACTGTATAGCTAATTCAAGCGTAATATCATATCTAATCCCTGAATACAAGATGGGTTTCCCATCCTTGTAAATTACCTGCCAGAAATGGCCTGCATTGCTCTCAAACCTCCGAGTTCACTGTTTGTCCTAACATATGAGTAAGGCTTGCTGCAAACCCAGTGACTCCTTAGTTTGTCACCCAAAAACTGTGACATAATAAAACCAGGAGATGTATTTCCTGGGCCCTGTCTTCACCAAAGACCAAATTGATCAGCATGCCACTTACTCTTCAGAGTAAACCAGTGCCTTCACAAGTAGCCTTTTTTTTTATTATTTTGAGATGATTAAAAAAACCCCAACCTTTTCTGTTATACAGAATATAACCAGGCACGGGTAGAAATGTCACTTTGTTGGAATTGATTTTTGTAAGTCTGTTTTATATTTGTTTTCATTGCAATGAGGAATTTGTTTTGATTTTTTTCCCCTCAGGCTTTAAAGGCTACTAGCATTTTCCCAGAAATCGGTATAGATGGGTCTGAAGGCTTTGAGATCTGTGTTTATTAAAATATGAAGTAGTCAAACATTGTCAAATTGAAACTTTAAGGAAGGTATGTCTAAGACTGCAGCCCAAGAGAAGCTGGATGAGATCGAGTGTCCACTCAGGCCTGTGTCCTGTGTTTTCCAGGAGCAAGAAGAAATATTCTGTGAAAGAACATTGAGATATAGAATCACATAATAGGGTGAAGTCATATGTCAGGCATGTTTCTCCTGCTGCTAGTCCTGAGGAGGACTTGTAGCTCTCCTATAATCTTCCTCCCTGGCAGTAGAAGGATGAGGCAGAGGAACCTATGTCTTACTCAGCTGCTTATTGATTCTTGACAGGTCACCTAACATAGATCTGCCTTAGTTTGCCCACCTGAAAAATGGCAGTGATGATGTTTTGCCTTTGAAAAGGGGCATTTTGGGGCCTGCAGCTAAAGGGAAAAACTATGGATACTTATGGCTAGAGCATTCTTCTTTGTTTCACTGGCCACCTCTAAGAGTCTTGTTGTCTATATTGCTACCTATATGTCCTCGTCCAGAAGTGTTAAGATTTTATGACAGGAAAATTTTTTGGAAAATGTGACTTTCCCTTTGTAAGAGCTGTTTCCTTCCCCAGATTTAGCAATAATTTTCCATTTCTTGCAACCACTGTGATGACTACCCTTCTTAGATAGTATATAGTGAAACTAAACCTACATGAAAACATAAAGAATATGGAAAATATCTTTAAGGCCTTATCTTTCTTAGATAATGGCAGGAAGCTGATTCCAGTGAGGAACTTCTATTGTGCTGCTTTATTCACTGAAAGGAATCAAAATTCTCAGAATTATGCCTCTTCCAGAAAAAGGCAAAATAGAAGACGTGATCAATTCCCTTTTGTGTTTTGGTTTGGTTTTGTTTGATTTTGTGCATTGGTTTGGGTTTTTTTCTTTGGTTTATTTGGGTTTTTTTTCTTTTTCATTTTTAGCACTGAATTGTAAGGACAGTATGGGAATACAGACAAATCCTTATCCTATCCAGTAGTATTGCACCTGCCAGCTAAACTGTACAGTCCCTTCCAACACAAACCATTCTTTGATTGCCCAATTTGGTGCCTGAAGCAATGCATGTAAAGAGGACATGGATCCTCAGGAGGCCTTGCTGCTCGGGAGATTTCCTAGAGTGCATAAAGGAAGCCATGTAAGCTGACATGTAATGATTTGTCATTGATTGAGAAGGCAACTCTTCCTTTTTTTCAGTAGGATGATAAGGCAAGACTGTCTTGAGGAATGTAGAATTATTGGACTAGAAGTGGCTTGAAACTGCATGGTGAAAACATTTTCTTGAAACAGCTATGAATTTGGGTTGTTCTTGTTCTGATGCTGAAGTTCTATGAGATTTTTACAAGGTGTAAGTGAAATTACAAGTAGTATTAGTGTGGAAGCAAGAGGAACAGATAAGGACTAGTATTCTAGTATTTCACCAGTGCAATAAATACTCCTATATATGTATATATACTGGTACACATATGACAATATAGTGTTTTAATTTAGTCTGAAGCTGAAAAGGTACCATGGAGTGTCTCTGAGGGGATATAACCATTTTCAAAAGCGGTATCTTTAAAATCTGTGTATATTGTCTGCCAAGGACATGATGCTGTGAATAAAGAAGGGATAACAAGCTGTTAGACTAGCTTTGTGAAACTGGGTCTTTGATCCCAGTAATAAAGGACACCAATTTTACCTCTTCATTCTGCTCATGTTGCCCTTTGATTTTATTAATAGTTTTAATTGGGCTAGTCAGAAACATTTAAGAAAATAATCCTTGTGAATGGGGGCCCTTCCAAAGAAGACGGTTAACAGCTCATGTTATGGGCTGCTTGTCTCCTACATTGGTCAGGAGAGATCCTTTGTTTTTGTAACTCTCTCTTATGCCTGTTTCTGCTGTGTCCACAGTAGGTACAGCTGTGCCAACATGGAGAACCTTAGATGGTGATCAGAACCCTGAAGTAGGAGACTTAATGAATTGAAGATTTTTAAGAAACTGTTTTCGTCTGGAAAGGCAATTTTCATTAAACACCTGGTTCTAGCTCTATCCACCAGGTAAGTAGCATAACAGAGAGAAGCTCTTCTTGGCAAGGAAAAAGAAAAGAAATTTGAAAGCACCTAGCTGCCTCATCATAATTACTTCCCCAGAAACTAGTAATAGACTACAGTATATAGAGTCTGCTTTCAATTTTCTTTCTTAGAGATACATATATTCTGCTGTAGTAGCTATCTAGTTTTTAGGAATTGTTTACATAAGAGGGAAGCATTGGGTTCGGGACAGAACTTACCTTGTATGAAATTTATCTTAGGACTTTCTGTGTTGCAGCTGTATTAAAAAATTGCTTAGAATATACATGAGTATCAGGATTAGAAAAATGCCAACAAAATATTTCTCTTCCTGACTAAATTAAAAATTAAAAATTGGTTTATAACTGAAGGAGAAACTCCACCATGAATGAGGGGTGGAGCCTCAATTCAAGAAAAGAAAATTGAGATATATAAAAATAAAAATGGATTTCTCTGATTCTGCGGAAACTATCCAATCAAAAACTCATTTACTTTACCTCATGTGAACTAGATGACTAGATAGATTTCTGTCCTTTTGAGCTAGCAATGCCAGTAGCACATCTCAGTCAACTCTAAGGTCAGACTGCCACAGCTTCAAATTTTGCACAAAGCAGTATGGTGGGAAAAGGCAAATGAAAAAGTAAGAAAATGGGAATGCTTTTTTTTTTTACATCCTCGTATATTTGTACAGTTTTGAGCAACTATTCTAAAATCATCAGGCAATCTCATTAGCATTGCTTTGCCTCTCAAGTAGCTACAAATTCTATCATCAAGCACATATGCAGAGTTTAGGCTGAATATAGTGAATAACATAAACTTATGTAATTTCTGATTCTGTAAATACTCACTGAATGGAGCGACATGTCTAGTTTTTGGGTTTAAAGGGGGATAGCCTACCAAACTACATAGATCATACTCTCCAGATCACATTAAAAGTGTCATTCATAAACTGCAGCCATCTATCCAAAAGAATAATGAATTCCTAGGGGCCAAATTCAATACTGCAGAAACTTCGGGGTAGTAATGGCATTACATCAAGGTGAATTTTTCCCCATTTAGCTAAATATAGCTAATTGAAAAACTTGTGTATGAAGGCAGGTAAAGCTTTGGTTGACTAACAGGGAGAAGGGCATTAGGTTTGCTTTCCCCTTTGAATATCTGAGGTGTTCAGAAAGTGAAAATTACTTCCAGGGGAGAATTGCATCACAAAATGCGTCACAAATTTGCATGAAAAACACATGCACACATACATTTAAATTGAAGAAACTTTTCAAAATAACTTCTGTTTGCAACTTACTGCCTTTTCACTATTCAACAGAAAATAAAAATCCATGGGCAAATTCCAGGAGACCGAATGCTGACTCTCACGGCTTTGTGTGCCTTTTCCCACCTTCTCCTGGAAACTACAGTGAAGAAAGATAGAGAATGCATGCACAGACTTTCCAGGAATCAGTCTATAGACAAGAAAATAGAAACAATCAAGCTTGCAGATAGCAACCTGCCAGTTTCCAATATTTTCCTTGGAAAGAAAACTTTTTCCAGCACAACTGCAGCTGTCCAGTCTGAAAATTTTAGGCTTGTTAGATGGGAACTTTTAATTTTGAATTGCACATGAACAGAAACATCAGAGAGACTCTAACACTTACCCTAAATAACCAGGGAAATAAGAAAAAATCCCAATCCAAGAAGAAACAGAAAAAACTTACACCAAAAAAAACCTGAAAAAGTCCCCCAAACCAAAAACCCCAAGTACTAAAGAGAACTTTGCTTCCCTAGGTGTTCTTCCCACATCCCATATATGCAGCCACACTCCATATATGTAAGGCACCATATCTCACTGCAAGTTCAAAATTGTTCAAGTAGAAGAATCCAAGGAGACAAGGGCAGAGGGAAAGAGAGGCTACTACCTGTTTCCTCCTTCCTTTGTAAATACACAAATTCTCACAGTATTGCTTAATGATAGCTGTCTGTGTACATGGCCTAATTCCACCCTCTTAAAGGCCATGTGAATTTTGGAAGGTGCAGCTTTTGCAGTGTTACTTTAGCTTTGGAACTGGTGGCAAGGCTTTTTTTCCTAGGAAGTTGCACGTCAAGAAGTCTCACAGAATAAAAAATATATAAGAGATTTTAATGGAGGACTTTTTAAAGAAAAGGAATGCCTATTTTGCAGAACCAGTTTCAGAGATGATGAATCTATTCTGTACAAACCACTAAATAATGGAGCAGAAGACCTGCCTTTTGTAAAGAAATTAGAGAGGGAACCAAAAGGTGAGGTAGCAGGAAGCTCGATACATTGTGTTTCATTTTCTCACTGTGCTGTTTCAAATTTCCATTGCAGTAGGTGCAGCTGAAGTGGAAAACTAAGTTAGAAGAAAAGAAGAGACAATAAATGTCATCCATTTTGAGGAGATGCATCCTAAACTCCAGGAGAAAAATGGAAATAACTAGAAGCAAGTACTTGAGTATGTTCACAATAGAGAGATGATTTTTTATATAGAGTGTATGATAAAAATCAGCAATGCTTTAAACCATGAGAAAACAATCATGCTCTGCTTGGTATAACTAGTTTACCTACCATAAATCTGTATAAAATAACACTTGATTGAATAAATACGGAAAATATTGAGATAGGAACTATTCAGAGTAAAAGAATAGACAGAAATTGGAAAATAATTTTCCAAAGGTTGCTGCTTAGGTAAAGAAGTTTGCTTTTTTCAAAACTACACATTTCTAATTGCAGTGAGCAATGCGGGTGACTTGCTGGGATCATGCTTGCCAGCGTTCTACAGGAGATATTTCTACTGAACTCCTATTTGAACTCTTAATTTGAAAAGGGTAGAAAAGGGAGAGACAAGTGACCATTCACCACTAACGAAGGACCTTGCATGATTCTCAAATTCACTGTGGGGATGAAACACTATTAAATTGATGTACTTCTGCAGTCAGTGATCCCAGGCAAGAAGTTGTAACTATTTGTGCCACCTGAGATGAAGTCTCCATGATGCCTTCAAAGGCTTTTTGTAACCTGACTTCTGTTGGCCAGAGTAAACTTCGTAGAACAATAGATGAGCAGAGACAGTGGTTCCCTATTTTTATAGTCTCATATTTGCTGCTTGAGGTGTACATTTATTGTCCTAAAGGGTTCTGTACAGCATCAAATAGATAACACTGATACGGATTAAGAGTATTTTTCTGTAATGAAGAAATGAACTGTATGGCATCTGGAACACAGAATGGGTGGATTAAACTGTGTTCAAAAGAGTGGTAAGTATAATGTCCTTAGTATAAGAGTATAATCATCTCAGCCCTTCTTGTAATCAAGAGAGAAAACACTAAAAATCAGAGGTTGATTCATTCCCTCTCTGGATCACCATCTGGAGGGTTAATGTCTTATTCTGTCTGTAAAGAAGGTCTAAAGTTAAGGTTCAAGGAGGTAAATCCCAGCCTATCCAGATTATTTTAAATTATATAATAATTCTCTTTTATTTGTCCCTCAAAACATAGATTGAAATGACCTTTATTGACCACACTGTGGTCAAAAGTTAACCTCAACTTTTTGGTGAGGCACTCTTTTGTAGCTTTCACAGGCTGTGCAGGAACCTTCCCCAACACATGTACATTCATTGCCTCCACAGGAATTTCATCTGTTAAGCTTTGGGATGACTGTAGGTGCTAGCGGTCCCAGTGTGCTGATGATTCAGTGTCTTTTTGGCAACAATCACCCAGCCACAGCTTGTTAGACAGAGCATCCTTGCTCAATCACTTGCATGCCACATGTGTGGTATGTGCTAGAATCTGCAGCAGCATTTGCAAGGTGGAAGCTGCTCAGAGCCAAGCTCCTCATGCTTGCAGAATTGATAATGTCATTCAGTGACACCAGCTGGTGTTCTGGAATGGGATTACAGATTGCAAGTGAATTCCTGCAAGGTGGGAAAGAGCTGCTGTAAGAACTCCCATTCTTTTCCCGGTTTGGTCTAGATCTGGTAAGTGTGACTTCTTTTCATGAGTTCTAGAGGTGCCACCTTTCTCTTGTCTTCAAAGCTGGCATTTTGTATCCCCAGAAGTTATGGCAGTCATACAGCATGTATGTTCTATGCATTTATCCCAAAGAAAGGAGCTATTAATGAATTTTAGTGAATCTTATCCAGATACTATGATCGTGTTGGGCAAATACAGTCCAGCTGAAGCTGTAACAGAGACAAGGGTACTTGTGCCTTCTGCAGTGATTATGACTTTTCTGTGGCCATTATGGAAGCATAGAAGGCAAACTCAGTAAAATGTCCTTTTCATGAGATAATTTAGGAAGACTTCTTTCCTCACAGTGGTCTTGATGAAACATCAGTCAGGGAATTTGAATGTGGCCAAATGTCTTCTTAACACCATTTATTCTTTGGACTAGACTCATTAATCAATAATACAGAACATGTGTCTTGGTATGGTAAGACTTTGTCTTACACTGTATCTAAAGTTTCGGTGTTTGAGTTTACTTATAACAATTTTCTGATGCTGCCATACACTATGAATGTGGCTGTGAGATTTGGTAGTTGTTCTCTGGTCTCCAACTTTCTGCTTCAAGCAATAATTAGTATATTTCTGAAATCTCACTTTCTATGAAAACAACTTCTATAATATTATATTTACATCTTCCTTTCTGTAGGTATCCGAGAAAAAAAAAAGGAAAAAGGTATTTCCATTTAGTCATCTGGACATGAAATTTCCAGTGAAAAGTCTAACCATCAGAACCATATATGCAAACATTGTACATATACTTGCTCCCCTATTCTCTGTGCTCCGAGGTATAAATAGTAATAACTGATAGATCCAGCTGCCCACCTATGCTATAGCACTTCCAGTAAAGCTGCAGCAGCTCCTCAGTCTTTAACATTAAGAATCTTCATGACTTTAAGTTGTATGGCTGCACTGTATTGCTCTTTTCTCAGAGGAGTGCTCTGTTACTCAAGTTAGATGGTTCCACACAGTTCCTTGTTTGAAATGCTTCCAAAGGAGCTTGAAGACTCAAGGTGCAAATTATTTCCAAGCTGTTCTAAGAAAACTCTTCGTATGTGACATTATGATTGGGTTATAATGACAGTACCCTTCAGAACAGAACTTGATTGCAAACCTGAGATGCACTCAGAGCCATATTCTATACATTAATATCCCAATCTTATAGTAGATTGGCCTTAGTTTATTTCAAAGTTGCATGAATTATATTTTTTGGGGTTGCTTATTTGGCAGAGTGCTTCTTGGCTTTTCTCCTGCTGCTTAATGCCAGGGATGGCATGCTTATGCTTCAAACTCTTAACAGAACTGCATATATTGTGAAAATCACAGAACTTTTGCAGAATTGTGCATGTAGGAACAGAAATTCACCTAAAACTCCATTATTGAGTTTTTACTTTGGTAAGCCTCTTGCAGAAACTCCTGCAGTGGAAAGATTGTTGCTTGCAAAAGAAGACCAACAACCTAAAGACTAAGTGGACCTGATGCAAATCTTGATTCAGATGACAGCTTACGGCCTTTTCTCACAGACAAGTGAGTGTTCATCGAGTTAAATGGAGGTACAACAATTGCAAATGTTAAAAAATTGAAATAATCTAGGACTCATGGTTTCATTTCTTTCTATATTATTCTTTCTCCTCTGGATATGTGAGTCTGCCTAGGTTAGTCACTTTTTAGATTATTATTTTTTCTTTACAAGTATAGTTGGAATCATTCACTCCAAGCTCTTCATGATCCCTTGTGTTTTAATTGATCCTGACTTGTTTCTATCAAGATCCAATAATGAGACACAAATACCATCTTATGCTTGTAGACAGGAAAAAAACCATTTAGATGAAACATACCGGTTTTGTTTTGGAAATGCCTTGTAGTGAATGTGTGCATTGCATTGCAAGTGATCACTTACCTTCAGCGAAGTAAGAATTTGTTTGGATAAATTGACTAAGTTAATCAGTAACTCCACAGTTTCTCTTCCTGTGACTTCATGAATTCTTACAACTGTATTTCCTTTCAGTAATTTTGTAAATGTATATTTTTATTTCTTTTATACTAATATGACTTGAGGTAAGCATTATGTCAATGTGATTGTTTACCCTTAAGACACCCCATGATTTTAGATGTAAGTTTAACAGTGCGGTACCAGGACTCAGTTAGAATCCATTGGATCAAAATAGTTTTAACTGGAGTGCTCCAAAATAACAAAATCATCTTCCTATCCGTGCTGTTTTTACCATCTTTGTCTTCTTGGCACTGCTAATATCCTTTTAGTTGATCAGGTGTTCGCCTCTCTTCTGTTTGAGTGAGTAATTAGCAAACTGTGCATTCCTTAAGGCAAATAGGCTTTCTCATCCTTAGCACAGGCTGGCTTGGAGATAAATGCAGAGAATAGCTTTACTGTTGATAGGGATAAGCCAGGCAAGTTCCCAGTATGTAAGATGTTAGTGGGCTAAGTGCCTCAAAACCCAGGATCCCCCAGCATCGTCTATGATTTACTGCTCTTATTTGTTGGCAGCAGACTCTATGGAGCAGCTCACCTTTAGTGGATCTGGATTCTGCATCTTAGACTGCCTGTCCTGTTATTTTCACAAGAGTTTCTGTTGCTGTGGGGGAAATGATTCAATGTTCCGTTCATTTCTGCTGATACCCTGAGGATTTTAGTAAAGCAGGAGTGAAAAAACCTTTGAGTTGCAAAAAGAAATAAAAAATAGCAGAGAAACCAATGTTTCTAAGCGATCCATTCCAGGAACATATAAAGCAGTTTGTCTAGTGTCCTAGAAAGATGTTGTATCTTTAAATAATGAATAAAGCAGTACTTAAGTCCCAGTTTCCAGGTGAATAGAGAGCTTTCCTTGATAATTCCTTGAATTCCTTAATAAAGATGCTTTTGAGGAAATGGTATCTGAAAAGACAGTTCAGAAAAACAATGGCCATTTTCTCTACAGAGAAGAACGACATGTGGAGGGTCTTCTTAATTTTTTTTTTCTTATTTATTTCTTTCCTTTTACCATTTTAAAGAATGTCAAAGAGTAGATCTTAAAACACCCAGAAGATGGGATCAGTGCTTTACGACCTGCCACGTGCTCTTGTTAAGGGCTGAGTGTTTCAGAAATCCACTTGCTCAGGACACAGGGTTAAAGAGGTTTCTTTACTATTCTCATTTTTGTAGTGGGCAGAATGAGCAGTTGAGTGACTGTAGATATCTTGTCACTTTTTAATGCACTCACAATATGCCTGTTAATACTATTGGGAATCTCCCACGTGCATAAGAGATGGAGGGTCTTCTGTATATGTTCAAACAAACAATTCCTTGGTCACTCATTATTCTGTTCCGCTGCAACAGGAAGTTTCTATTCAGTAAATTCTTGCCTGAGTGATAGCTTTGAAAGGATATATTTGATGACTGGGAGGGGTCAGGTGGAGGAAAAAGCAGAAAAGGAGGGAGAATTGATCAGAGCCTAAACCCTAGAGTTAATTATTAAGTGTACATAGTGGATAGGATAAAGGGTGATTGTACACAGCAGACATTCCTGTTGATGACTCCAGTTAACCACAAATTATTTTGAATTAGCAGGTTGTGCATAAGAGGATGGGGTGGGTGTGCGGAACGTTCAGAGAATGAAGGGTTGTCTTCTAAAGTCACTATTCTACCAAGACAGCAAAATGCCTTCTTAGGGGTTTTGGTCCTTCTTGTTTCACGTCTAGGAAACTTGCAGTTTTCCCAGCCTCATTGCCTTTCTCCCATAGTAGATCTTGAGTCCTGTAGCAGATGGTTCAAATATTTCTGCAACCAGGGCCTGCGTCACCATACTCCGTGTTCAGGAGTGGAAGCTGGGTCTATTGCAGAACTAGTCAGAACTATCACAACTTCTTTCAATCAAAATTTAAAAAGGATAAAACCAAACCATTGCTTCCAGCAATGTTCCAGCTTGTGGATCAAAATGAGCGTAATCTTTGAATCCTGAAGCTACTCTCTCTTTCCTTGTTTTACCAACTCCATTCAATGAAACAGCTCTAATTTTCTGCCCCCACAATGTTTATCAAGAATTCTTGGCAAAGAAGGAAAGGGCCAAATGAACCCCAAATACAGTCTGTTTTTTTTCCAAATTATTTTTCCTGCCCCATTATTCTTACCATTTTCCACAAAACTCAGAAAGTTTACAGTAACGTCCTTACAACAGTTTTATCAAAAGGAGAAAGCTGTAATGTCTGATGGACAGCAGCATCCTTCAAAAGGCTCAGCTTTACTTTTTGTGGGGGGGAAAAAATAAAAGGAAGACAGGGAGTAAAATGGGAATTTCATTTCACAGCAGTATTTACTTGCCCAAATCCAGACAACTATAGCTTATGCACCCAGTAAAATACCTCTTAGAATAGAAATGCATCTATAATAACGATATGAAATTTACTCCTGCTGGAAATGCTCAATTTACAGTCAGTATTTTTCCCTAAACCTGGAGAGTGGTAGCACAATTTAGATGAATCTGGGGAAAACCTCAGCAGCAGAAGGATCCACTTACTTACTTGGCAGACTTTTGGGGTTTTGCCTCTACACAGTTTAGGCCCACATTTTCTCTTCACCAGGACTTGGTGTGCTTTAGAACCCAGTGACTAGGCTAGGAAGAGACAGCCTTTTCAAGAACAAACCCGTCTGTCTCTTTTGGGCCTGATGTGACCAGTCTGTCTTTGCATCTCATGCCACGGCACAGAAAATGCATTGTCTGGGGCAGATAATTTCATAGAACTGCCACTCAGTATTATCTCTGGTGACACTCACTGGTCTGGCCACGTAAGGTTGGGACTCTGTGAGGTTGTTTCTGGTTCCCTGTGACTAGTATTTATGTTTAAATGTCTGCCGTTGTTCCTTAGTAGTACTTTATCAGTGCTTTGCATGAGCACGTATCACAAATGCAAATTGTGAGATTAAGGAAATCTGTATCTCCTGCCTGTTTAATAGATCCCTTACTTCCACATGGGAAGACTGAGGGCAGTTTGAAAATGTGGTCTTTGAGTAACATTTCTGAACTGCTGGTGGTCATAGAACCAGAGCAAATGATTCGTGGAAGGTGTTACTCGTTGGATAGCATGGTAGAAATGCCAGGAACCGAGTAAGGGTGCCTGACCTGCCCGTGCTCTCCCCACAAACCTCTGTGTATTGCTCAGGAAAAGAGCTTTCTACTTCACCATGTTGTCAGGTACAACCCTCTCCTCCTTGTCACAACAGTGAGGAAGCAAGAGTGACCATCTTCATCCTCCACCATGCTAGTGGAGACAAGGATCAGTACCTAGAAATTAATGGTGTCTTGTAAGAAAAAGCAGCTTGGGCAGGTGGCATGGCACCTTTTTGTAACTCGGGCTTCTGTCTCTCCAAATACTGAGTATTTGGATGATGGGAAAGAGAGACCTGAGAGATCTCATTAGATAACACCAAACCAGAAATTCCTATGGGTAATTTTTCATACCATGTTCCTCAGGAGGATGTGATGGGCTGTGGATTAAGGCCAGGGAGGAAAAGGCAGACACACCTGAAAACTCCCTGGGCACAAACCTCCCCAGAGATGTTGAACTGCTGGAGAGCTGACTAGGATGACTTTTTTTCTGTCTCCCTGTTGTAGCTGTGCCCTATTTCATAAGTAATTAATAGTGATTTAGGCAAGAAGAGGCACAGTGATTACAATGCCTGGTATATTCTTCTGGGGTGAAGGACAGTGTCAACTTTTACCTCTGCCTGATTCATTACAGGGATCTCAGTGTGGATTTCCTACATTCCTAGGCATTACTGGTTTCTTTATTAATTTTGCTTGATAGCTTTGAGCAAATGTAGCTGTTTTGTTCCTTGGTATAAATTTTGGAAGTTTTTCCTCCCAGGCAGATATTCATGCTCATGAAATAAATGGAGAATATGATGTTAAGTAGTATTACTAGAAATCCAGTGTATAATATGTATAAAAATACAAACTTTCTTGTACAATGTCTGAGCTTACAAGTTTAAAGGGGATTTTTAACTTCATTTTTATCTGCTTGCACATAACTTGAAAGACAAACATTACAAATGAAAAGTTGTATCAAATTAAATTGGATGGTCAAATTAAACAGAGGAAAGTTTTCTCAAAAAATGAGTTCTGGTCTAGGAGAAAGTAGTACAGAAAGTAGATAAACACAAAGAACAGTGTATAAAGAACAGTAGATAAACACAAACTCTCTGAAACAAAAGTGAAAGCTGGTATATATAAATGTTTTATGGAAGAGTCAGAGTGTGTGTGTTCTCAAAGATGATCTGTTCCTTGGAATAGTAGTAGTGTTCAGTAAAATGCTTATGGAGTTGGAATCTGAACAGTTCCCCAGTAATCCTGCTGTAGAGGACATCTTTACCTATACTTATGTGTGACTCAAGGGTCAGTGCTAATGCTCTACCATTTTGTGATGTTTATGAGCATTTTATTAATATTTTAGTTGCAGTTAATGGATGTTCCACCAATTTTCCTCACGTGTTAATAAGCATTTGCTAAATTTTTAATTTCCATGGCTGCAAACTGATAAATTGTTTCTAATAAAACCCTTCAAAAACATCCCTTTTTATCTTTCACAAGCTTCAAATATATTTTTAGACACAGTAAGGGAAAAGAACTTTGCAAAATTTCTATATTTTTCCGGTGGAACATTTTCAAGTTGTTCATCTTTTACAGCTCTCCTTTTAGGGGCAAAGTAATACCTTTTGCTTATAGAATTACCATAGGAATTGTTTCACTGGCTTAGACTGATGGTCCACGTAGCCCAGAGATGTTATTTAAGGTGGACACTTGAGCCTGGCTGCTACTGGTGTGGGCACAAGTATGTCCACTCTCATAGACAAGGTTTTCTAAAAACATTTCATCTTTTAGACTCACTGCTTTGTATTCTCTTGGTCTGCTTCTCTCTGCTGTACCAGACGCTTCACTGGTGGCTGCACATCCCCATGTATTTGCTGATTTTATGTTTTAAACTCTGTAAGTTGAAACAAAAGTAGGAAGGATCACATTGTCATCCAATTTAGAGAGCTCAAAAATGTTTTCTGGAAGTCTCCTCACAGCACCTTAAGGAATACTTACCAGGAAATTCGGAGTTGGGAAGTGGCCCATGATAGATGCCTTTGTAGTCTGAAACACATGGTAAACTTTCTGCTGATCTAAGAGCATTCACTTTGGGAGTGGAAACTTTTACTTCCTTTGCAAGAACAAATCTAGGAGAAAATATCCACAATGTTATGGGAAGGGCTAACAAAGAAGGAAAAACAGTGGATCATTTGCTATTTAATCTAAAAAATTTTTTACCTTGTTGCACTGAGATGAGGTGAATAAAGGTCAGTGTACAGTTGGCTTTAATTTTGCTCTTGTCTTGACTTAGTCTAGAAAAAGATCTGTGAGATGATGGGAAAAAAAGCTCTAAGACTAATACATTGCTGAAAGATATTGCTGTTCTTACTGGTCAAATGTGTTTCAAATTAATTCTGCTTTAATGTATTGCTGCTTGTATATTTAATACTACTTGAAAATATCTATGCTTTGTCCGTGCCAGACAAACTAAACTTTTTCTCTTCATATTGAATTTGAACATCACAATGTAACATTGGTAGTGACTACTCACATACGGGACTACAACAGAAAGTAGCAATGGTTTTAAGCTTAGCTTACCAGCATTGACAAAATCTAGGACTGATGCAAAAGTCTGTCTGAGAATGAAATTATATGCAGTAATTTCACTGTGGTTATTTGTACCTGTTCAACTTTCTACTCCTTCATTTTTTGCTACGTTTTCCAAACACAACCAGGCTGAAGACAACCTAAAGGAAGAATCCTGTAACTGAACCATCTTTGCAGTTCACTGTGGGCTTACTTTCTCCATGGCAAAGACCCCTTCCAGACAATTGTACAGCATCCAACAATCCTGAAGAGATTTGTGAAATACTTGCTGCGATTTTAAAAAGTTTTAGTGCCTGAAGGGGTTTTGTTCTGCTTTACTTGTATACTACTACTTAAGGAAGGAAGTGTCCAAACCCACACAGGGTAATCTTTCCCTCCAGGAATTTTATAGAACAGCAGCTTCTCAGGAGTAACTCAACATTGAGTATTAATTATCAGAGCTTGGAGAAAAATCCACTGATAGTTTTGTCCCACTCTTCTAAAAGTTTCGTCTGAGCTCAAAAATGTAATGTAGCAAGTTTGTTGAAAAATCAAAGCTCGACTGCATTCTAAGAATCACAATCAAGAAAAGTTTTTCTAATACTTTCAGCTGATAGCTCCTGTAACAACCACAATTGAAAATCTCCCATATAAATAAGGGTATTTAAATACACACAGTGAGTGCTAACTGACCAGATAACCTGTGCTTGAAGTGTGTGGCAAAAACATACCTCAAATGTGTGTGCATACGCACAAACCTGTGTGCACACACAGTTAATGGGTTTTCTTTTCTTTCCTGGAACAAAGCTCTTTCAGCACATTGAGTTCTTTGTGTCAAAGTGAATTTTCAAGTACTAGTGGTTTAGATAGCACTGACCATATCAAATACTGTTGTTTGATCCTGTCCATTCTGAAATCTTTAACATCTAACACCAAAGTTGGCTTGCTTTCTTTCTTCCCTTGTGCATCCTCCATATGCATCCACCCGTGTAATGAACTTGTTTGGCTGATCTTCAGCACTTCAAATCAAGTTTAATTAAAAAAAAAAAAAAAAAAAAAAAAGCCTCCAAAGACAGGGGAAGGATCTAGATGACTACCTGAAAGGACGTTGTAGCAAGGTCAGGACTGTTCTCTTCTCCCAGCTTACAAGCAATAGGCAGAGAGGAAATGGCCTCAAGTTGTACCAGGAGAGGCTTAGATTGGATATTAGGAAACATTTCTTCACCAAAGAAGTTATGAAGCATTGGAACAGGTTGCCCAGGGAAGTGCTTGAGTCACCATTCATGGAGATATGTAGGTGTGACACTTAGGGACATGGTTTAGTGGTGAACACGGTGGTGTTAGGTTGGACTCTGTGGTCTTAAAGGTCTTTTCCAGCCTAAAGGACTCTATGATGCTATGATTCTTTTGAAATCACTCACATTTCCTGTATAGCTTAACAGACAAATCTGAGCTATAGCCAATTCAATTCCTCACCTTGAGAAGGGCCGGTATCAAAGAACACAGCACACAACACAGTGTCTGTGTTGTGCCTGTCTGTCTCTTGTGATCTTGGTGAGTAAAATGGAGACAAGCAACCCATACCTCAATGACAGAGAGAGAAAATGACAGAAAGATGAACTTTTTTTGACTTCTTAAAGAAGCTGTTGCAAACCAGAACCAGATGAAAGGTGGCTAAGGACAGTCTTAGAGTGAAGCCTTAATACAGGTGTGTACAAACCCATAAATTTGTTTGGGAAGCAGGAAAACAGGATAGCCAATCCTAAGAGACTGTCATGTATAGAAAAATGCAAAAATTACATCAATCTATCTTTGCCTTTATCTCCGTGTTCCCTTGTCTTGCAGGCATGGCAGAAGAAATATTAATTTTGCTCCTATAGCAACTAGTAATTATAAATCTTTACTTCTGCTGAGACTCTTTGGGCTTGGCCCAGTAGAATTGAGAGGACTCAAACTGGTAGGTTTGCAACAGAGATTGCTTGGAATCATGTTAATGGAACCATTACTATAACTCAGAGGGTTCAGCTTTTATAGGAAAAAGACAGAATTTTGGTGGAATACTTTCATGATCTCCACAGCATTTTCCCTCAGGAACTGCAGTGGGTGGTTTCTAATATTGCTGTTGATGGAGGCATACACTACACGTAACTGAAGGTAACAAGACATGATTTTGCATGGCGAGCATCCCTTACATCCCTCACAGACCTTCAAGTCGTTCTTTGGAAGAACTAAGCTATATATCATATCTCTTGCTGCTGTTGGCCATGATCCCTATTATGGCATCTGTACCACTATAGAGGCCAAAAGGTTCAGGTACTCCAAATGCATAAGCTCGGCTTCCTACAAGGATAGCTGCTGATCACTGCTAGGGAGCAAAATCGGGTGACTAAAAATCATGTGCCAAATGAAACATGTTGTGTTCATGGAATAAAGACACCCAGAGCATGCACTGCTAGTTCCCGTGGCCCTTTGTTCATGACAAGAGTGTACATGAATAATCTACTCAAATTTTAACGCGACCAATGCTTACTTAGAGCAGCATCTGGTAGATTCCGATTTTCTCTATTTTTCTATCTGTTTAATCTGCTGATATTTCAATTAGATGGTCAAGAATTGGAGAAAAATGGATTCCCTTTCCCATGAAGACGTACTACTTTGAATATCCTGGTAGTTTATACTAGCTTCTTTTCCATGTGCTAGAGATGTTTATTAATTTGTTTCATTGGGCTTCTTCCTCTGTTCCTGCTTCCTTCTTACCCCCAGGAAAAGTGACTACCTTCTTGTCACTTCTGTAATATTAATGTTTACATTACTGGAAGAAAAAAAAGTCATTGTTTCCCTGGTCTTTCTTCTTGGCAGGAAATAAAAACAAATCTCATTTCTTTTTATTTTGCCCTTTATATTTTTTTTCCATGGCATATTTCAAGAACATGTTTTTCATTCTAGAAATGGAAATGTGTTTGAAATCCAACTGGAAACTCTGTCATAGCCTAACAAGTTGATTCTGGTATCACTTTAAAATCTATGAACATAAATGTGTAAACATCAAGCTCCTTTCATAGGAATCCTAATTTGTATCTTAACAAATTCTGTGACATGTTAATAGCTTAGATTGTACTTGCCAGGTAATGGAATTTCTTTTAGTGAATTCTTAATTTAATTACATCTATTAAAAAATATATTCCTCTGTATTTGTGTTAAATTTCATATGCAGTTAAAATTCTTTTCCAAAAGATTTATTGGATCTGTAGGCTACATTCTGCCTTTCTGTCATGGACCCTGCAGAATGATAAACAGTATTTAAGATTGAGGCAGAATCTTATGGGTGGAAGAATAAATGTTCATATTGAAACATATGGGCAAACAGGATCTCCTTGAGTGTGTAGAAGCAACAGTTTGGATTTGTAGTACCTCAACACTCATGCTGGAAGAAAAATTCAGTTGTCTGAGCTATCTCTGTTATGGATCTATTTTCCTTGCTTTCGACTGAGGAAGGACATTTGGGAATCTGATAAAAAAATAAAAGGAAAAGTGAATGGAAGTTCTAACTTGCAGAAAAAAGTGTGTGATTTTGCGTGATGGGCTTTGTTTTTATTCTGGATTTGCTTTACCAAAAGGACTGAAAACATCAAGGGATTATCTCCCTGCAAGCAAACACCACTCCAATTCTCAGAAAAAGATTCAATCGGTGTCCACATAAGGATCTGGTGCCAGATAAAATCAGAATTGTCAGCTAGTAAAGACTGAGAGCAGCCAATTTCTGCACCATTCTGCAATGCCCTGTATCTTAAGAAGAGTACAGGGTAAATATGAGCAGATCATGATGATGCTTTGTTTTATTCTGGACACTGTATGGTCTGCTCAGTGTGCTGCTCATCCACCTTGTGAAGATTAGTGTGTGACTTTCTACTAAGCTCCGAAAGTACACAACAGGCCTTAAATCTAGGGAGAACTACGCAGGTCTTCTCTCTCCCCTCTGACACACACAGGTTATGAGAGAACACTTGACAATCTAGTTTCACCAGAGCTAATCACTTCTCTCTGCAGGGGAAGTCAGGCAAGTTTCTGTAGCTGTAAGTCAGCGGCGACACCAGCCATCTGGCTCCTCAATCTTTTCTCATTTAATGGCACTTGCCTTCCATTAATTGTTCCAAGGCCGTTTCTATTTTCCATTAGCCCCTGCTCTTAAGCAGATGGTTTGCAACAAATATGTTCAACAATATAAGTAGATTTACAGGCAAGCAAGGGCTGTAGGGATGGCTGAAACTACCAAAGAAAATGGTTGACTTCACTCTGATGTGAACATTAATATTCCTGTTCCTTTGGACAGGACAGTTTTTCTTGATCTCTTTAGGCTCCTCGTGGCTGTGCTATACTGTGCCCTGTCACGAAGGCTCTACTTGTGTGCTAGTCTGAATTCTGCCCTTGTTTTTGAACACTATCAGAAGCAAATGAATGCCTTACTCAGTGCCTGAACTTGCTTAATTTTTACAGAAACTTCCAGTACCCCTTTCCAAGTAATGATGTCTATATAAGTAGAGATAATAGGAACTGTTCACCTTTAAATGTATTGTCATTTTCAGACAGCAGACAACAGGGAAATATTTTCATTTGCATTTTTTGTTTCCTTCTACAATTATCACTGTTTTTACCAGCTTTATAAACCACTAGTGCTTTTGCTGCAATGTTCCTTCATAAACCAAAATGCAGATCAGTTGAAAACATGACATGGTTAAGCTGAAGGTAACAAAATTCTTGATGCAGTAGCAGATGGCTAATCAGGCGATATCACTGCAGGAGCAAATTATGTGCCACTGGCATCAGCACCTGTAGCTTTGTACCCAGGCTTTGAATAAGAAATGCCAAGCAGCGTGGCTTTAAGTTTATGTTCTGACTGTAATCACAAGACAGACATCTGCAAGTACAGGTTCTGCTTTGAAAATGCAATTCAATACTCAGGTAAAAAGGTTCAGGTGCAAATTTTGCCAGTATAGGTGTGACTTTTTTTTCTTTTATTTTTGGAAACAGAAGTTGGACTGTAGGACTGGTACAGGAAAGGGAGCAGGAAGATTTTTGTGAATATGTCTGTTATGGTAGTTCATGATTCAAAGAGAACTAAACTTATTTGCAATGGCTCTGAGAGTATTCATATGGCCATGACTCTGTATCTGAGGATGAACATGGTCTTGCTAACATATGAGAGTGGCTCACAGTAGAAGGTCCATCTAGGCCAGTAATCTCCTCTTCATCCTGGGCCCTGCTGATCAGCCGCAGATATTTACATAAGAACATGAAAAGTGAGAGGAAAGGCGATATATTTGCAGGGATCAGATGAAAAGCTACAGTACTTCTGCTGTACACTCACACTGCACTGTCCTGTGTTGCATGAATATAATAACTATATTTCTGCTCACTACTATTTCCATTTCTTTGTCGTCCTAGTTTTGCTTGTATTGTGTTTAACACAACAGGGAAATACTTGCCACCGGGATCTGATGAAAATATAATTGTCTTTTGGAAGAGCTCTGTATCCTATTTCTTCATCTAGGTGTGCTGGTTTTTCTTTCTCCTCTGTTGCTAGTCCAGCTGGGATACAGGAATATGCATTGAGTTCTTTTCAACAGAGAAGAGACAAATTAATTTTCTGCTACAGAAATCCAGATTATTGATGCAGAAAAGTCATTTAAATACTGTCCCCATCTCAACTGTGGAGGAGGATTGGTTACTGCAAACACAAATATGTCAATTTTACTCTTCTCATTAAAAATCCTGTTCTTTAGGATACATGTGGGTAAACAGAAGGTAGGAGTTTTCCCAAAGGAAATAAATCAAAACATGGGCCAGATCAAACTTGTGCATATAGAATCATAAAATGGGTTGGAATGGAAGGGACACTGAAATATCTTCTATTTCCAACCACCCTGCCGTGGACAGGAACCCATTCCACTAGACCAGCTTGCTCATAAACCTATCCAACCTGGACTTGCACTTGGCCTTGTTGAACCTCATGAGGTTCACATGGGCCCAGCTCAAGCCTTTTAAGGTCTCTCTGAATGCCCCTTCTCTGTATTGAACCAACTGCACCACACAGCTTGTTGTCACCAGAAGACTTGCCAAGGATCTCCTCAGTCTCATCTTCTGTGTTGCAGATGAACAAATTAAATAGCACTGCTCCCAGTATGGCCCCTTGAGGAACCCTGCCTGTAACTGGTTTCCACCTGCACATTGAGCAGTTGACTTTAACTCTTTGGATGCAGACTTCCAGCCAAGTCCTTATCCATCTAACGGTCCATCCATCAAACCATCTCTCTCCAATTTAGAGGTAAGATTGTTGTGGATTACCATGTCAAAGGCCTTACAGACATCCAGATAGATGGCATCCATAGCTCTTCCCCCGTCAACTGATGCTGTCATTCCACCATCAGACACCACCTGCTCTTTGTGAAGCCCTGTTGGCTTTTTCTAATCACCTTCCTGTCTTCCATGTTTCAGCTCATGTTCCAGGAGGATCTGTTCCATGGTCTTACGGTGCACAGAGGGGAGGCTGACAGGCTGGTAGTTCCTTTTTACTCTTTTTAAATATGAGTGTGAGGATTTTTGCTTCTCCATTCACCAGGGACTTTGCCTGACTATGGTGACTTTTCAAATACGAGGGAGAGTGTTTTGGCAACTATATAATCCTGTTCCCTCAGGACCCTGGCACCTAGGATCCCATGAACTTCAGGTTCCTCAGGTGGTCTCAAACTGATATTCTCCTAGGATGAGAGACAAAAGGATCAACCTTTCCTCATCACAACCAGGGTGAAAGAGAAAAACTATATTACTTGGACAAGCAGTATTTCATTTTGACACTCTCTGCAAGGTCCTTTTCTGCTCGTAACATGCAAATCAGAACATCCCTTCCTTATTCTATTCCTGGGAGACACACTTTCTGTGTGTCTTGCAAGGTTGTACTGTAAAAAGTGCAGTGCATGATGGTACAGAAACACAATCACGATGGCATTGAAAAGGACCTGAAGAGGCAAATTTGTGAGTCAAGATGAGAAAGATGAAGTTATTTATATATATATGGGACACAGAAAACTCTTCTTGGAGTCACTTTCATGCCCACTGAGAGGATCATTTGTGTTACAGCTATTGTTCCTCCATTTATCCAAAACTGGGCTAGAAAACACCCTCGAGTTAGATGAGTCTGAGAATAAAAAATAATAAGAAAAAAGGTACTTATATATTCTCCATGTATGTATGTACGCACCCACAGACAAGGTTGTTCTTATGGATGTGGTCTCATCTTCATGTGTCATTGCAGAAGGGCTTGAAGTTTCATCATCAGAATCTTAGAAAACCATCAACCAAACAAGGCAGTGCCACTCCAGCTCTGATCTGTTTTAACCACTGACACCCACAATGATTTTTCGCACATACTTGGAGTCTTGTAGTATCTGTGACATAGTTTGTGTTGCTGAGATCTCTGCTGCTGATCTGCCTAGTCTACCTAGGGACTGGTGAACTGGGCTTATAGTTAACATATTTCTTCCTTCAGGAAGGATGAAGATGTCTGTGATGAGTAACCTGTATTTCTGCACTGACTGAGATGTGTATCATTATAACATTCTGAGGCATGAGGGATTGCTCATCTTAAAAAGAAGTGCTTCATGATATTTTAGAAGCAACTTCTACTCAAATTCCTATACATTTTCAGGAAATTGTCACACTCCTCATCGTGTAGAGGTGTGAAAGTATGGGTGCATGATGATACCATATTCACAAGCCAGAGCAACAGATGATTGCTCAACCTCTTTGCTCTGCATGAGCAGAGATTGCTCTGCATCTTTATTCTATTAGCAGGACACATCTGGTGCTTCCAGGAAGAGTTTTCATATGGAAAGTATTCTCAGTAAATCTTCCATTCTTCTTGGTAACATCAAGGTCCCAATTTAAATGCTGTTCTAGTTTTGGGCTTTGCTCTTCAAAAAACGGATGGGATGTGATAGAGGATGACAGGTGTATAAATACCTGATGGAGAAGGCTAAGGAAGATAGAGCAAGAGACTTCTTAGAGGTATCCAGTGACAGGACAGGAGGCAATGGGCACAAACTGAAATACAGAAAATTCTGTGTAAAGAAAATAACCTGTTGTCCTAAGGTTGATTGAACATGGGGACAAGCTGTGTAGAGAGATAGTGGGGTCTCCATCCTTGGAGATCTTAAAAAAGGTAATGGATGGAGTCTTAGGCCACCTTCTTAATTGACCCTGCTTTCCGTAGGGGAGATTGACAACATGACCTCAGAGGTCCCTTCCTATCTCAGTTATCCTTTGTTTCTGGGAAATGGTTTGGGCACTCTTTTTTTGCAAACACAGGCATTAGGAGCATCTTAATTCTCTCTGCCCATCCTATATGTATTTCTGTTTTTATTAGATTTCTGGGGCCATGCAGGTATGGTAGATGGATATATCTATTCTGGAGAATTTTCCAATTCTTTGTACCCACAAGTTACTTTTGATGGTCCTTTGTTGTGACTATTATAGAGTCATTTGAGGTCCTGAAATACATAAAATGAAATGAGTGTTTTTAGTTGCCTGTTTCATCACAAGGCCACTGTAAAGTAGGAACAAATATCTCATATTTGATAAATTAGAAATTGTTAAAAGGGTGAACATGGTGTCCATGCCCTGAGCTTGCTCTTTCTTTGTGAGTAATTCTGATTGAAAATGATAGATGGCATATGCAGCTGGAGGAAACTCTTTGTGAATAATGACATTTCTCTCTTCCATGAATCAGTGGGCACTGTCCTGGTGCTCAGCAGGAACAAATACCAGCCTCCACAGTCTCAAACGCAATTCCAGGTAAGCTGCTTGTGATAATTCCCCTCCAGCTGACAGCCTTTAGGACAGAGAATAACGTTAATACATGAAAGAACTGAAACTTTTGTCATCTTCAAATCTGAAGGAGTTGAATCAGTTGGTGTGAGTCCAGCCAGATGGCCAGAATGGTGTGTCTGCTCATCACAGATGGTTCCCAGCTTCAACTGGTGCCACAGGAACAGCTCGGAAATGGGGTTTACTTGTTGTTTGCATTTCAATTTGAAGGGGCACCATGCTGGCTGGAAGCCAGCACACTTGTGAGGTTCTAAGAGCATGAGAAAGGAGGGTTCTAGTTAATTCCAGGATGGAACTGCAGCATGTGGGGTTGTTGAGTCCTTGAATAACCATATTCCCACTCCTCTGCTTTGCTCTCTTTTAAGGAGTTTGCTGGGCTCAGCATTATTTTGCAAGTGCTGTGAAGGGTGCCTTTTATCTGACTTTGCCTTTAGCATGGGAGTGGAGGTAAAATGAGGTCATTGTGCCATTTGATATGCATGACACTGCTCACTACCATAGACAACTACCTTCGAAAGAGGGTCTAGGAAGTACTTACATCTCTTTCTTGACTTTCATCTTTCTGTTACAAATGCCTTCTACTCATGGTTTCATTATAAATGACAACATAAATCTTTTAACAAATGGAAACTCACAGCTCACAGTTTGCTCATTAGAGAAATTAATCTATAACATCAGATTGGCAGTAAGTGAAATTAATTTGTAAGATGTGTTAATTTCAAACCAAAAGTCCGTTTTGATCAAATGAAAGACTTCTGTTGATTTCAGTACACTTTGGCTCACATCCTCTGAACTGTAGCACACTGATCTAAACATCAGGGCATTCAGGTGTTTATCTAGTGGAAGTAAAAGAAAACAAACCATGTAGTTTCATTATACATCACATAGTCATTTGTCACTGATCTTAAAAGAACTGATCTGCCTCTGCTCAAGATTTTGTGTGTAAGAAAGAAAATACATCCCCCAGAAGCTGCCGGCCTGAAAAATGCTAATGAAAAATTATGTCCTCTAATGAATGAAAAATAATGAAAATATTATGAAGACTGCATGCATACTGCATGGTAAACAACCTTCCCCAAAATATTTTGGAGGGCCTAACTGCACAAAAAGAAGAAGTAAGATATTCTTGCTAATACCCACATCTTACTACACCAAAGACAAAAGAGAGATAAGGTGGAAGACCTGAATCTTGTACTTTAATTTAGAAGAACGGAAGGAAAAGACAGGGACATATAGACGCCAAAGGTCGCAAGCAAAGGTGGATTCACTGTGAAATATAAAATTTATAAAACTCAGTCATGGTACAGAGGAGTTTGAGCAGGTCCAAAGAAACCTATTTCAAAATCTTTATCATAGGCAATAAGGTTAATAGGGGCAAGGATTTCTGTGAATTGATAAAGTTTGTTTTCCTCTCAAATTATCAGCAGTGGGATTTTTACGACTAAGCATTACATTTGGCACCCATTGAAAACCTATTAATAGAAATATAGTTTGAGGAAGATAAACCTATTCACAAAGCCAAGTGAAACCTGCAGGAAAAAGAGCCTAAAATACTGAGTAAATATTTTACTGAATATTTAAAATATTCCAGTCTTCACAAAATGATTTTTTTATTTCCAAAATATTTGATTTTGACACTCTTGAAGTGAAATTTTTCAATCTTTTGCTTTTAAAACATTATTCTTCATTAAAAATGATCCTTGCATAAAACAAAGTCCAGATAATAAGTAACCCGTAAATATAGAAAATAACACCCAGGGTGGGGGTAAGGGGGAGAGAGGGGGCACACATTTTACCATATCAGATATTATCAAGTACAAAAGCCCTGCAAAGAAAATACTCTGGGCCTAATAGAAAGATCTTTGAAGTCAGTGGGAGTCTTTTCATTTACTTCAAAGGGCTTTAGATCAGGCCTTATTACAACAGTATAAATAATGCAGTATGAGCACAGAGAATTGGGACTTGGCACATGGGTGTTATGAAATCTGGAATATTGACTAGTTCTACATAAAATTGGTCATAATAACAGTGGTTTGGAAAAAGAAATCTCAGATAAAATTAATCTAAATAATGAAATTATTAAATTGTTAACCTTAGAGTTAATAATCTTGATTGGGCTGTTAAATTTGGTGGTAGCAGTGTAGTAAGAAAAGAAAATATCTCATTTTTGACTACCTGTAGTTTCCATTCTGCTGCACATATTCTTGGAGAAAAAATAGGTTTAGAAAAAAAATTGTCAGTTCAGGCCAGGTTTTTAAATGTTTCTTTTTCTTATGCATTCTCCTTGTAGCTTAGTTTAGCCCTGACTCTCGGATTAATTCATGGGACATTTGTGGAAAAAATTGATCCTCTACATAAGAATGAACTGCAGTGTCATACCATAGAAATGAGCACTTTGTCTATTTTTTTTACACTGGTGTTTTTGATAAAAATCTTTCAAATATCTTTGTCTTTGTTCATTACTTCATATTTCTCTTCTGTGCTTCTCCTACTTTTAATAGTAACTTGGTTTAGTTTTAGCTTTGTTTTCACTATTACATTTCAGTGCGGTGCTATTTTGCCTTCATATCAACACAAGCTCCACCAGCTCATAAAGGAGCTGTGATTAAATAATAACTGAGAGTCTCATGAAGTATTCATTAGTTCTCTGTATGTCAGAGTCACACTGTGGTACTCCCACAGATGATAATTTGAGAGGCATGGAAGGGGTATAACCTGCACATCACTATCAAATCTACCAAGTGCAGAAAGAACAGAATTACAGTTCCTTGGTACCTAAACTGTGCCCTGATTCAGCAAAGCATGAACCCATGTTTAATCTTGTATGATCGCCTTGATTCTACCAAATCACTGCGTAATGCAGATTTAAATTCTCTGATGAATATGGAATAAATATATGCTTTAAAGCAAAGCATGTGTGTTAAATTAGTTTATTAAATCAATTTTCCATGTGAACTATCTCCTGGAAAAGCCTTTCTCTAATTTTCTTTTTGGAAGCCCTTTTTTTGTGTTGCATTTTTGTTTGTTTGGGGTTTTGTTTGTTTGTTTGTTTAGCCTTCTTACTTTTAAAATCAGAATAGAAATTACGACAGAGATAAATGTTGTCTAGTTGATTTGTACGTGTTTCATGGATTTGGTAAAGAAAGCCTGACCTTTTTTCTAATTTACGCAGGGAGAGTGTCTCAGCTTAGACTGCAATAACGTCTTCAACCCCTTATGACTCCATTTATTACCTTTCAAACTCCTTTGGGAATCAAGTCCCTGTGCTTCACAAACTCTTCCTCACTCCAGATGCCTCACTGGAAATCAGTTTGGCTCTCTGCTGAAAATGTTTTTGACCACAGTCCCTCAGTGTATCCCACTTTGTCTGGATGGATGTTGATTTCTCCTGAATATACACGTTTCCCAGGGGAAGCATATCCTCTCTTGCAGTGAACTTCAGCACATTTCTGTGGCCACTGGCCTGAGACAGATGGCGAGAACCAGCAGCCATACTTGCCAGTGGTACTTCATGAGCCAATGCTCACTTGCTAGAGAAAGGACACAAAGTAACACATATTTTATTTCCTGTTGACCATTCTGAAGCTGCTCTGTCAAATAAGTAACTGGATCCACATTTATCAATAGATAATTTAATTTCACTGGGTACATTACTGCTTGAAATGCCAGAGCTGGGTTGTTCTGCTTGAAAATGGAAGCACCTGGATGAATACAGTTCTAATTTAGAGCCCCGCTGAACACATACATGTGAATTTGTCTTAGATTTGTTTTGCATGTTTGTAATTCAAGATAATTTATGTATCTTTACCTTTTTTCTCAGAGAAAGGCCAGGCTTATTTATGAAATAGCTGTGGTTATGTAACCTGTATACTCCTACTTTAAAAAATAGTCACGTGGCTTCTACTCCCTTACAGAAAAAAAGGTCCCCTTCCTTCCTCCAAACAGAACCAGAAAACTCCCAATTTCGCATTGTAAACAACTGATAATTTCAGTCTACTCTGATTGATTGTAAATTAAAAAATAATGCTCATGTAAATTCCTCTTCTGTTTTTCTGTTTACCTTATCCTTATCACTTTGTTTTTCTTCATCTGTTTGTTTTTATTTTTTTCCCCATCTTTTCTTGTGTCTTTAAACAAACACTATCTGTCCTGTCCTTCCTTCTTTTTTCCGACTCATCCCCTCTGTTTTTTAACTTCCCTGATTTTATTGCTCTTCCCTTCCACCTCATCTCCTCTAACTCCACAATCTCATTTCAGTAATGGCTGGTATTGCTGCTTTCACTCTCTGCCCACATATCACAATGGAATCAATTCATCAGGTTTCCTGATTGAAGATTCTTCCATCTCTACAAAAACTTTGGCTTGAAAGTGATACTATGCTGTATCAGCTGTCGTTGTCAAATCCTGGCACCATGACAACTGGTGGCACATTGGTTTTATTCTAAATTTCTGTTCACAGAAAAGAATGTTCATTGCAAATACTGTGTGCAGGTTTCAGGGAAAAAAAATCTCTGTAATTGTTCCTGCAAAAAACATGTGTGCATGATATGTTCAGGAAATAATAGATTAAATACTTCAATATGTAAGAATATGTCAGTATAGGGGACATTTTACAGAAGATGAATCCCATGCTTCCTGTCAGCTTTTCAGCTAGTAGATGTCAGGCACAAAATTGTCTCTCCATTCAGATTTTCAGGGTGGAGTGGGGTGTTTTGGTGGCAGTGGGTTTGTTGTTTTTTTCAATTCTGTCACCAGATTACAGAACAAACTCTACTGACAAGAATAATCTTCAGCTAATCACATGAATCCAGGTGCTCAGGGTAAGTAGTCAAGGATGAACATCTTGATAAAATGAGGAGCTATCATGGCTGGTTTTTTCCCAGAATGAATTTTGAAGCTGTGAGTGGCAAATTGAGAAATAACAAAGAAAACTATGAAGTGGCACATTAAAAGATTCCACACATTTGTCAGTAGAGCTTAACAGCATTAACACTTATGTCAGCAAAGGTCTGTGTCCTACAGCAGTTTAATCACATCTGTCACAATGAAAACCTCATCTTGTGGTCCGCATGTGACTTCTGTGTTCCACGAGATGATTTCATAGATGACTCAAACTTCCCATAAAAACCAAGATCCTGCTACTCCTTTCAGCTGTTCTGCTGCTCTTTTTCTGTTCATCAGATGATGAACAGGCGAGCACATATTTATTAGGTGCCATTACCATTAACCTCTGCAGCCCCTTTACACCTGGTAACCGCTGCACTTTGGGAGCGGGGGGTTTTGCGTCCAGCACATAGTTTAGAGCTCTTTCTGTCCTTGTTTTTTTCCCTGCTGTCTCCTGCTTCAACAGGAGTAATTCAGTTTTGAGCAAGGAACCTGTGTCTGACAGTACTGGCACAGGTGCTATTTTAAACTCCCTTTATTCTTCAAAACACGTAGAGGTTAATTAGCCTTTACAGCTGATCAAAACCAGATATGTTAGGAGAGGGCCATGATCAAAAAGCATGTGAAGAAATTTATGACTGACAGGACAATCTTCCATGACAACTTTTATTCTTACACATCTAGTTGCCCTCCTGACACCGTGTTTAGAACTCAGATTAAGCATTGCATATCTCATTAGGAACTGGAAGCTGGGCATGTTCTAGAAGAACATTGAAATTTTGGAGCTAATGGCATCCATTTTCCCTCACTTTTACATCAACAGCAGATTCTCCCATTGTGTTCCTGCACCAACTCAAGCTTCTAGATCTGGAAGAACTGTACTATTGTAGAGTTCTACTAATTGTGTTTTTTTAGCCTTGCAAAATGTGACAGAAATGAGTCTCTGAAAAGTGCCTGAGGTAAAACCTGAGTACACTTGATAATAGCAATAGTAATAACTGATTAATATTATATAACTTTCATTCGACCATTCCTCTAGTGAGAAAAAAAATATTTGATTGCCTTATATCTCCTCAAACAGGGTCATTCCTCCACTCCACTTCAGTGGAAGGGAACAATCTCCAAGTACAAAGTGCTTAGGGGTTCAACATCATAAACAAAAATAATGTATTTATTCTATACAGGGCATTAGGGAGTTAACATGTTCAGGAGGTCTTAGGAAACAGCAGTCTCCTTGCTGTGGCACTCTTTCTGAGAGAGGTAAACAAGAACAATGTGGCAAAACAGTTTAAGTTGAAACCTAGGAAAGATTGTTGCCTGTAGCTATTTTGAGGGAGGTGCTCTTTGAGCTCTCCAAAACTATGGAGTGTAACTATATGGAGTGAAATATATACAGAGGAATGAAACATGGCAAGCATTGATAAACACAGATGTTCTTCTCACAGGTCCAATCTAGTGCCATTTTCTGTCACCAGCAAAGCATATATGACACTTCCCTGCTCTTGGAGCACATGCAGAGCAGGGCTTTTCCTGACATAGTTTGTCTGTCTGTTTAGAAATGTCTTCATGCTTCTTTCTCCCAAGTCTTTCATCCAGTCTCCCCGTGAACTCCTGACAACCTCTTTCAGAAACAAGGTCCTTTGGAAGGGTGTTGAGCAGGTAGTTCTACCACCTGTTGCCTGAAGAACCACCTTCTTTAATTTGTGGTTTTACTGTCCTCATTTGATACTCTTGATACTTGCACTGGAAGAGAGTGAATAGTCAATCCCTCTCCATCCTCTGCATGTTATTCACAGTTTTGTATCCAACGTATCTTCAGTTGTCTCTTGCTCAGGGTGTACAAATTTAGTCTACTCAGTCTGTCATTCCTTACTTGAGAGCTGCTCCAGAGTTTCAATACTTCTTGCTACCTTTCTTAGGCTTTGTCCAATTTCCAAGTTTTATTAAAAGGGTGTAAGAACCACGGATACATATGGTGACATAATTTTCTTTCCTGGTTCAGTAAACACTTAATTGTCAAGAGGGTTATCATAATTTAAGCATTTCTGAAAATTAGCAGAATTTTCACCTCAGAACAAACTCCCAATTGCTGCGCAAAGTACATCAGATGTCTGGCATTGTGTTTATTGTGACACAGTTAGATGAATGTTACAATCAGAGCTCCATCTCTGGAAGAGAAGTCTGGGAGATTTGTACTGATGACAATGAAAAATGGAACTATAAATGTCCTTGGAGAAGAGAGTCCTTTATAGATGCTGCTGCATAACAAAGCACAGTCTTTATGTGAAGGTGATCTTTTGGTCCTCAAAGTTGCATAACACTTCATTCAACAAATAAAAATACTGACTTCTCATCTGAAAGTGGCAGTGATGGATGTCAAATGGTTCTGGTAGTAGACTTGAAGTACTTACAACTCACTCTCAAAGAGTTTCTTTAATATCTGCATGATTTGAACCCGTTTGGAATAGCCAGGCAGTCCCTAACAGACTTCCAGTTCCACTTTTTGTCTTTTTTTGTTCAGATTTCCAAAGCAGACATGTTAATTAATGACCTCTAGGAAATAAACTGGAGACTACAATGCCCATGAACATTACTAACCTGACAATATCTTTCAGTGGCAACAGATCATGGAGGAAATTTGTATCCGTATTCTTACAGAAGAGGATTTTGTATGCTATTAATATTTCTCTCTCTCTCTCTAATTATCTTTCCAATCCACCTTTCCCTAGAGCATAAATTTTTGCCAGGTCACTGATACTGTTCTGCAGAAAGTAGTACAGAAAAAAGATTGTACTTTGTATGCTGGTAATTGGTTAGCACAAGAATTTACAGTGATTTGTGTCATAATCTTTCTAATTTACACCTCCTACCAGCCTCTGATTGCTTGTAAAATCTCCAGTCATATTTTTCAGCCACTTTAAATAACTTTAATTTCAGCCTGCAGACACAAAGGTGGCATATCTATAATAGAAGTTCCAGACTTTTGATGAAAATGCTTTTTGACATAAAGACAATGTGTGATTTTGGGTAAGTAGCAGGCATATGAAGATCAAAAATTTTGGGTAGGGTCAGAAATGCACAAAGCATATGTGTGTAATGTAATTTTTCTTAACTTAGACTTCAATCAGATTATTTACATGTTAAGTGCCTTGAAGATGAAACACCTTTGGACTTTGATTTGCCCTTGGGTTGAAAGATGCAATCACACTTTGTTACCATGAAGAAACTCTTTATATGGTGGAAGATACTTAAAAAACTAGAACCCCAAAATGAAAAAGTGGATAGGGAACTGAAGGTTATTTTTTCTTATTTTTTATAAGTAGAAATGCTACGTTTAAATTAAAGAGTTAAACTTCTTCACAGTAGCTTGTGTGGGGCTATGTTTGGGATCTGTGCTGAAAAATGAGCCCTGGTCTCCCAGGAATGGCTGAGCACTTGGGAAATACTGAAGGAATTTGTTATATATTGCTTGCATGCATGGCTTTTGCTTTACCTATTAAACTATCTTTATCTCAATCCACAACTTTTCTCAGTTTTGCCCTTCTGAGCCTTTCCTCCACCACATGTGGTGGCAAATGAAGTAGCTGCTGTGTGGTGATTAGTTGTCAGATGATAGCTTCTTATTCCTTGTCTTTTTGAGGAGTGAAAGGAGTTAGAGCTTTTTTTACATTTTGATTCTTATTAGGAGTGTTTATGAATCCATCTATTTTTAGCCACGGTTCACCAAAGTGTGATGCAGTCATTAGCCAGGGATAGGAATTTTCTGCATTTTTTTTGCACTTCAGCAGTGAAGTGAACTTGACACGAATGTTCCTTCCCTTAATGCTTGATTTTCCTCATAAGAGAACTGGAAGATGATCCTTGTGACCTTTTTGAACAGACGAAACATTAAATAACATCAAGTGGCTATTTGCAGTCCGACAATTTTATTAACTTTATCCTCTCTGTCTCCTGCAATCTTCAAATCAAATTGGCCTCTATGGGGCACTGCTAGAATTGCTATTTGAAATCAGAGTTTGGAAGAGGTCAAGCAGACTTCTACCAAGAGGTAAAGCAGACAGAAAGATAGAAACAAGTAACCTAAAGCAATTCACATTATAAAGATGGTTTGACTCCTGGTCACATCTGAATAGTTCCGTTGGCAAGGGAAAGGATTTATTCTCATGAAACATTTTTGAACTGCGGGGAAATAACTACTTTTTTTTTTTTTTTGAGAAAACAATGTTTTTTAAGAAAATCATAGGACTGTGACTTGTGACGGAAGGTTTGGGCTTGGTCCTACCCTCACATTTTAACTGGCCCTAAATAAGTTTGGCCTCCGAAGCTCAGTTTTTCCCCCTGTAGAAATAATTTCTTACCTTCAAATGCATCTTAAGAATTGGTGTCCTCATATGTGAAATAGTGTTGGGTCCTCTGTAACAGTGGCTGTATCTTCAAGTGTCCCTCCTTCCAGCCTTGGCACTTTCGAAGTACAAAAGGGTTCCAATATCCTCTGCTGTTGTGCTGTGCTGGAACTCAGCAACTTGGAGAAAAATTTCCCTATTCCACAAAAGAACAAGGACATCTTTACAGTGCCTTCCTCAGAAACTCCTCCTGAGATAAATCCTATTGTTTACTCATGAGGAAAAATACTGTGCTTGCTTCCTTATGTTGGGGGTCCTACAAAAGCACAGCTCTCCATCTGAGAGGTCAGACAGTAACATTTAAATGACTGGGAAGCAATAGAATGTGGTTTTGCAGAGGAGGTGAGTTTTCTAAGCCTCATCTCCACGCAGCACATCTCAGCACATCTGGCATAGCTGTCCAGGGAAGCAGGCTGGGCTGACTCCAGAGCCGATAATGAAGTGACTTAAAACCTCCCTGACAGCCTCGCTGACAATATTAGCTCTGCAGTGGTGTAGTCCAGCATGGGCCAGCCTGGAGCCATCAGACCCACTATGGGTGCTAGTGGAGGTGTTTTTCCTACCCCAAGATTTCATGGGGATGAGGAGACATGAAACTCTGGAAGGAGATGCTCTAAGCTACTGAAACAGTTGAGATGCAGATGAAGGAGGGAAATTTCTTTTGGCTGACTTGCTTGGGCTTATCTTTGACAGCCTGAATTACTTTTAGTGTCATTGTATGTAATGGTAATACATGAGCACAAACCAAGAAATGGTTATCAGCTTTTTCTCGTCTCATACCTCATTACAATATTGCAAAAAACCCAAGGAATTTGCTTATATGTGTTATTAGCTTTCTGTCATGCTGGCACATTATAATTACTTGAAATGCGATAGTTTCTCAAATGTAGAGCAATGACATTCAATAAAACAATTAAGTTGCAACTTATGAATGCAGTTGTGCTGGTAATTGCTGACTTAACTACCCAAATTCGCCTAATTACACAATGACTAGCAGAAATTCCTTAATAATGTAATTAAATTGTGCCAAACTGAACAAGGTGAGCTTTTTAACCTGGGGATATTTTCTTGTAGAGAACTATTTTGCTGTTGTTTCTCTTATCTCAGACCATTTCTTCCCAACATGTATGATATCAAGGTGAAATCTGCCATATATCATGAATCTGATTTTGATCTTTTTGCAATCAATTCCTCTGCAGTTTACTTAGCAGAAAATACAGGTCCTTTCCTGGGTATTAACCAGACTCTGATTCAGGAATAAGTTTAGCCTAGCAGTTATCTGTGTTCCGTGTTGTGCTAAGGAGATAAATGAGAAGAGAGAACTGGTGACAACTGATATGTAGAAGGCTGAGGTTCTTTGCCCCAGTCTTCTCTGGCAGTCAGGCTTCCCACATCTCTGAGTCCCTGAGCTTCTGGGTGGGGGATTAGGGGAGATAAGTCCCTGCCACTGTAAGCAAAGAGCAGGTTTGAGACCACCTGATGAACCTGAATAGCCACAAGTCTGTGGGGTCTGATGGACACACTTGACAACTGGGCCAATGAGAACGTAACAAAATTCAGCAAGTCCAAATGCAAAGTGCAACACCTGGGCTTTTATGTTTTAATGAGTATCCTATTGGAGTGGAGGGGTTTTTTGTTTGGTTTTTTTTGTTTGGTTGGTTGGTTGGGGGTTTTTTTGTTTGGTTTGGGTTTTTTTTTGTTAGTTTGTTTTTGTTGGTTTGGTTTGGTTTGGTTTTGGCTTTGTTTTTGTTGTTTTGGTTCTGGTTTTTTTCGAGATGGGCTTCTATTGTCCTGAGGAATTCAGTCTGTAAAATGCCAAACAGTATGTATTTAACTTATTTTCTTGGTTTAAGTTGCAGGAACTCCAAATCTGTGATAACCCAGCAGACAAATTCTGGCTCTTTATTTCAGACTGCAGAGTTCTGCTGGAGATACCTTGAAACCTTTCAATAAAGAAGTACATGGTCAGAAAGAGCTACCACGCTTTGCTGAATAAAGATGATTTCCTGAACATGTGCCACAGTGGTTTGAAAGCATGAGACTCTAAAGCAGGTCCTTTGATAGCTCAATCAGCAAGAGTCACATTCTGTGCCTAGGGAAGCTGAGAAGCAGCAGCCGTGACTCCAAATTTTATGAGGAGTAATCCTGAGACACATTACTCAGGGAATCCTGGAAGTGAAATTGAGCCAGTATTGACATCAGTATTTACTTATCTGGAAACAGCTCATACCCATCCTTTAGTGGTATTGACACTGTAGCTGGATTATAGGAGAGGTAATACGCTTGTCTAGGCACAGGTTCAGGTACAGTAGATTTTCTGCATATTCCTGTGTCAGGAGATGGTTTGGAAGGTAAAACAATAGGAAATTTGTAACTGACACAAGGTATGCTGACACAAAATAATCTTGGAGGCTCTGTAACTTCTCTCATCAGGCAAACGTTGTCCTCCAAAAGCCGGTGTGACCTTAATAAATAACTCCATTTAGCACCTTTTTTTGGAGGAGTTTAAATACTTCTGAATCTCTAAAAGAGGTGCCTTTGTCCTAATGTTTGTTCTGACAGTCACACAGCACTATCATGTCGGACAAAAAAAGGCTGCTACAGAATATTCTATTTGCTTTTCTATTCCTACTTCTTTTCCATTTCCAGTGAAGTCTCCTTGTGTGCAAATCACTTTCAAAACAGCTTACAGCACACCTGCTCTGTAGAGTTATTCCCATCCCTTGCTGAGAAGGGCACTGATTTGCCTGAAGCCAGAACACAGTGCATGCGCTCAGCAAAGACAGAGAAAAATAAAAGAAAGGACAAATTGTAACCAGTGACTAATGCTTCTCTCCCTCTCCCCCAGCATTTTACCCATTACCTACGAGCTCTGGTTTCTGCTAATTTGTTTTCTACATGTAGTTCTCTCAGTTGTGCATCTGCCTGGTTCATTCTTGCTGAGATAGCATTCACAAAATCTCACTCTGCAGTTTGCTTCTTTCATGCACTAATTCTGTTTTTCTGAATGTCTTTGGCAGACTTCTGCCACCATTACAAAATATCTATTTGCTTTCCCTTTAATGTTTATGGGCCTATCTGCTGTGTTAGGTGAATGGTTTGCTTCTGTTTTGTACGGCCCATCTCTTGCCTTTTGCTTTCTGAGACCGGCAGTAAGCAGCTGTTAACACTCAGCTAACCACAGCAGTGAGACAAAAGACAAGATATTCTAGACAACCAGGGGTCAAAGCTGCATGTCAGCTCTGACAGACAGCAATAGATTATGCAGGCTGAGTGTGAAAGACTGAAACAGAAGTTTCTGAATGGATAGACCCAAGGCTTTTTGTTGTGCTTTCAAGAAAACCCCCTTACCAGGCTCTAAACCACCACTGCACGGCACACACTGAGAAGGGTTCACAGGGGAAACCTCCATCACCCAGATCAGCTGCCAGGCTGTAATCAAGAACTCAACGAGACTTGAATTAATGCATTCGATGTCTGTACTGTTTAACTTAAACAGATAAGACCAAGAGCTTTGGACCTTTAGAGGAAAAAGGACAACTATTTCCTTTGGCTTACATTAAAAAGAGACGGGCACTTTTTTTTCCTCTTTCTTTTTTTTTTTTTTCCTTTCAAAAGGGATATAATATTTCAGGAAATTCAGTCATAAAAGACTAAAATGAACTCACAGAAGAGCTATGTCTGGAATTTGTAAAGTACAAAGGAAAAGGCAATTAGCTACCCAAATCCTATTGAAAGTCAATAGCCTCAAGCCACTTTGAAAATCCCAGCACATAAAACTCACTAAAAGCAAACTCTGCAGTAAATGTGAGTGAAGTAGGGGAGCCAAGAAAAGAACAGAGAACAGAAGATATCTATTAGGTAAAAATAGGTGTGGAAGTACATGCTGTTGGTACAGCTATTACGGAAGCTGCACATGCACTCAGGTTTTTCTCCACTATCTCATAACACATGTACTGCTCCCATTGCAGCTGAATTTATCACATTTTCTCCTTTCTTCTGAGTTGCCTGTAAATCTACTCCAATCACTAGGAGTGTGTGTCTACGGGCAGCTTGCTAACTGCTCCAGTGATCGTTAGTGGAAACACTGGCAAAAAGCTTTTTTTTCAAGGAGACAACACCCCTGAAAGGGAACGGCCCTGCGGCTGGCCTGCAACAAAGCACAGAAATCTGTCTTTTTGATGGTTCTTCCCAGAAGTATGCATGTTCCAACACACAGACGGTGGTTTTGGGTTTTGTTGTCTTTTTTAATGTGGTTCATCCCCCCCTGTGCTTTAAAAGGTAGCAGTGTCTGCCACTACTTTCATCCACTGGTGATGCCAGAAGAGTTCCCTTGTTCCCTTAGTTGAAAATTGTGGATTTTCCTATGGTAGATGGCAGCTGATATGGTTTTGAGGAATGCAGGTTTTGACAGTAGGGCCTAAATCCTCCATAATCCCTACTCGAGGCACATGACTTTCGGCGGAGCTGAGCACACAGGCTTTATTGCTGAATGATGTGCAACCCTCTATTAATTAAATAAGCAAACATCCACGATCACTTGCCAACACATCGTATTATCACGGGGGGTGTAGGATGTCACTTTTGTGCAGGCCATCTGGAAATGTGAGCCACTGCTTCAGCAGTTATCAAAATCTTTTCTCATGAATTTTAATTTCACTCATAAGTGTTACCGAGCAATCGCAAAAAAAGGTTTTGGTGTGATTTGTCGGCTGATTCCTTCAGAGTAGGACACAATCATGTCCTAATAGGATGCCTTTCCACTAAATAAATAGCAGTTCAGTCATAAATCAGCAGAACAGCAGTGCAGAAAATGCTTAGATTAAGCTACAGTCATAAAACCAAATCCCAGTATAAAAATGAGTGGCTGATTCAGACTTTTAAAAGGTACCTTCACCTGATATTTGAGGGGAGGGGATTTTTATTATGGGGCACAACAAAAAGGGTGCACCTAAATCTTTTTGCACTGACTTAGGTGATCTGCTTTCTGCCTTTCCTCTTTAGCTCATTCCTTCTGAAATTAATTGATAGCCAAATTCGATAATATAAAATAACATAAATTTATTGAATGGCTGAAATATCGGAAACGCGATGCCACGATCGAAAAGTCACAGTACCAAGCCCAGGGTTGGAACTGGGTGAATGCAGGTTTTGACCTCTATCGCGCCAAAACCTCCCTTGTTCACAACTGCTGCTTTTTGCAGAGGGCTTATATACTATGTTTCGCGCAGAGTTCGGAGTTTTGGAGATTAAGTTTTATTCAACATATTCAAAGAAGGAGTTCTATTCAAAGAACTAAGGTGGACAAAAGCTCGTCCTGTTTTTGATTAGTTTTTCATCACCGGGGAGCATTATCAGATGTTTCCTGATGTTCTATATCTGGGTTCCGATCCGGCCGTTAGCACATAGCCTGGGAGGAGTTCTCGCCGATATGGGTGCTGTCTGGTGTTTCATGCTTGTGTTCTTGGGATGCAAACTTCTTCCCGGCAGAGTTGATGTTCTCCTTTTTGGACAGGAGTTGTTCTTTTTCGATGTAAAGTGACCGTTCCGCGGGTGTGGTATTGCGTTCAGCCCGAGCCCCGTCCTTCATTCGAGTGCAAATGTTAAACGGGGCCGGGACTACACCCAGCTCAATGCGTGCTCCGGGGTTTTGAAATGTAAATGTCCCCTCGGCAAAGAAAGCATGATTCTGGGAATCGCGCTCGGCTGTTTCAAGAACTCTCCCCCCCCCCACAGAACCCAATATACAGTTTAATATCATGATATTTCATATCTGAGCATGAATTAACCGATTCATTTATAACACTTCCGTGAAGACACATCGCATTTCAACTAATCTGCTTTTTATAAGACTAGGTAGATATGATTTTGTAATTAACCAGAATGTAATAAAATCTGGCTTATCATTCGTCATGATTAGTTTAATATTCTATTAAATGAAGTTTAAAATGCTGCCAGAAAGCAGAATGCACATCCAATGAATGGTAGAGATGTCCGTGAAACCCAGTCAGTAATAGCAGGAATAATATCTTTGCCTTGTGTTGATGGACCATTTTGGATGCTATTGTACTCCACATGTTACATCCAGGAACCACTTCACTGACCTTAGCACTTGTCTTTTATTCATGCACCCTGTCTCAGCACTACAGCAATGGCTGTTTCCTTCCTTAGTCTTAATGGAAGGCCTGATCCAAGACTTGCTGAGGCCAATGAAAAGACTCTCATTTATATTCCTGGGTTTTGGACCAGGCCCACAACTTGCAGCCGGCAAGATAACAAGCATTCCTAGATTACTGAACCATCATTTTGACAATTATGATAACGTTTGTGTTATTTTCAAAGCAAGTGACTTTCATAAATTATGACAGTGATTACAGTATTCAGCTCCTAGCTGGGAAATTCTTCTTGCAAAGGAAAAAAGCTAGTGCATATCTGATAAGAAACAAAAGAACATCCTCATACACAGCCAGTTTGGTTTTCATAGATCTGTTGAGGACCTTTTTCACCTGTAGAAGTGTTTAAAGATGTGGTGCTAATGCCTAGCGGTGGTAAACACCTGCAGGACAGTGCTTCCCCCACCACTAAAGAATCCACTGGGCTGTGCAGTGTTGAATCATAGAATGGTTAGGGTTGGAAGGGACTTTAAAGATGATCTAGTTCCAACCAGTTATCAAGGGCAGAGACATGAATAGTAATAGTGGATCATGAAAAGGGACCTTTGGTTTGGAACCAAAGCATGACTGTCAAGTGCTCGATATCAGTGTTACCATGTTTGGCCTGTTTGCAAACAATAATACCATGTTTACTCCAGACCTTTGGTGGTTTTGTATGGCTGATTTTACAATGGGTATGTTGCAGTTCCTGTTTGGTCTCTTTTCTCCTTTGTCACTGGAAACAATTTTCTGAAACTACAGAAAAGAAAAATTCATTATTTGTTGCAGGAAGAATGAAGAAATATGAGGCTGTGATCCTGACAAGACACAAACTTTACAGTTCATCACACATTATTGTTCTCAATTCATATCACCATCCCATGGCACTAGTCTGAAAGACTAGCAGTCCTTCACTCAACTTTACCCAGACACGTAAAGACCAAGGTATTTTCACAGTGTAGAAGAAAGTTTCAAAGTAAAAAGGATTTTGGAAATCTGGGCATTCATCCGATGGACAGTGATCAAGCGTTGTTTTTTGAATATGATCTGAAACATTCTAAGTCATTAGGAAGTAATATTTTGTAGCTTTCAGTGATTTTCACAGTGGAATTATGAAAGATTTCCATTATATTATTTTTTGGCACTTGAGATAGCTTTATACTATGCTTGTAATAATAAAATAAATAATGAAAAGAATTATACCAGTAATAAATTGATTCATGGATTTGTACCGTAGTAATACATGGGATCCTGTTGTACTAAGTACTGGACTGGTTCCATTAAGAAGATTGGTTTTCTCCTGAGACCTCTGGTCTTCAGATAAGCTAGTTAATGTCAGAACCTCAGCAATTCTGGATAGTCCTCATCAGAAAGGACACTAAGGTTTGCTTGTTTCTCTAAATCTTGTATTTTCCGAATTTATAAAAATTAATTCCCAATTATTTATATTTGTATTTCATTCAAAATGTTAACCTGGCAAGAGCCATTTTTCCTGAAATATTTGGCAACATATTCTGGTCTTCTTCTGGCCTAACAGATCCTGAGATATGAACAGTATAATTTGTTGGAAATGTGAAAATTAATATTTAAAAAATGGTGTTTGGGTTTGATTTTATTGCTGTGGGGCAGAGATTTGTTTCCTTATTTTCCCATAGCTAGGTTTCACGACATCAAAGGTCATGTTAGAGAAATAGTATCTAGAAATAGATGGGCAGTAATGGTTCAAATGTTTAAGGAGAGAAATGAATGCTGACAATGAATGCTGCATGTAAGATGTGAAGGACCTTGTGTTCAAAAGAGTCAAGTGAAAAGGAATATATGAATGGGCTTTTCAAAATTTTTTTAAGCTTAACTTGCTCAAATTCCACCTTATAGGAGAGAAAAAATTAGTGAACTATTTTCTCTTAAGATCTTTACAGACATAGGATGAAGACAATTTTTTCTCGCAGTGGCTTTGTGTTTTCAAAATGGCTTATTTTTAGCTGAAGCAATCAACACTTGTGGCTCTGCTGAGACATTTTGTGATGAGGAACAGAGGTTTGTTGACAGGGAAATCTTGCAGCAGGGCTGTCTCCTCAAACTGAGAACATGGAGGTTTCTGGAATGAGGAAGTCAGACAGGTCCATCTTGGAGCTGCTGGTTGTGGAGCATGTGGTTGCTAGGGAGGAAGCCATCCAGTTTCCTGCTTAGCTGTTCTCTCACAAGGAATGTCACCCAACATTCCCAGCTGCAAGTTCTGTCTCACAGATGGTGCCACCCCCATATTGCAGAGCGGCCCAGGAGTGTGACAGTAACTCTGCTACATTGGCTGCTGCGGCTTAGCTGGTGCTCAGTATCGTGGCTGCCTTCTGTATGGTGCCATGGAATAAACCCTTACCTAACAAATCCCACCAAGTCCAGCTTGAATTGATGAGAATAAGATCTACCTGGGTCACTTCCACAGAAGCTAGTGTTATGCAATTTTCCACACACCACTTATTCTCTGAATGTCCTCATGGAGCAGGCAGAATAGCATGATGGAGGTCAGGATAAAGCCGAAGCAGTAGCTCTGAAGACAGAATATAACATTAGAAGTTGAACATCTCTCAAAACTTCCAGCCTGGACGGACCCATTTCACCAGCCCCTTGTTTTAGCTAGCTCTACAGTAGCCAGGGTTATCAAACATTCCCAGTGTCTGGTCACTTGAAGCTCTGCGCTTAACAGAGCAGTAAAGAGGGCAGTGTTCGCTCAGAATTACAAGAACTGTATTTTCGACAGACCAAATTGTAATGGCAGTTGTGCTGGGAGATTGTGCTGTTAACATCCTGTCAGTCAAAGTAAAACACCTTTTTATCAGGCTTCACAGACTGAAAGAGAATTGTGGCCTCACCTCTCCCAACTGGCAAACATAAAACTGAAGCAGCCTTGGCATGTTACATATGTGGGAGATTGAACCATGATAAAGGAGGAGGACAGTTTCCAGCTTGGCAAGCCCTGGAGGCATGCATCTGTTCTCAGCCTGAGCCATCCAGTACCATCTCAAGCTCTGAATATTCCTTCTCCCCTGGCACCACAGGAGAAGCTCGTTATGCAGTACTATCCCTTTCCTCAACATGTCCCCCAAGGTATGGAATGAAATGGCCAAGTTACTTTCATTGCAGAGGTAATTATCTGCATTTCATCCAGCAATGAGGCTTTAGCAGAAATACAAATGGAGCAGATTTGGTCTATTGAGCAGAAAAGGGAAAATGATGAAATGTAACAACTCAATTTTATTTGATACCCTGCTGCTGTTCCTCTATCTCAGTTCAATTCCAGCCTCAGTATCCCAATATAAACAGCTCTGTGGCTTTTGCTACAAACTGAGCCCTCACTGGGGTACTCAGTAGCTTGGAGCTAAGGGGTCTGAGGCTTTTCTAAGACCCTACAGCTGACGTAGGGCACGGCATAAGCGTTGTTATGTAACTTCACAAGTGCTGACCCTCATTAACACAACTGTCATTGCACTCAAGACTGCAGCAAAGGCATAATTAGCGTCTAGATTTTAGGCACGGGTTCATAACTGTCGCTGCTGATTGCTCTGTGTGCATGTTCTGCCTTTTGTGCTCTGCCTTCTCCATGCATCTCCCTTTAGTAGGAAAGACTTCCAGTTGCATGAGCAACTGGCATTCAGGCACAGCTACATCACATGGGGATAATTTTAAGTCTGTTGTAAAGACCAGACTTAATATCTGTGCAAACTCTCCAGGTGCAGGTGGCAGGTAGAATTGGAAATATATTTTGTATTTTGCATTTTGCATCTTGGTTTAGCACTGGTCACGCTCAGAGTGGCCTCCATGTACAGACTGGGAGAACATCAAAGGGACAGGGCTTTTTGAACCGGTCAACCACATTAGACACACTACAGACAGTTTCCTTCACAAACAGCCGTCTGCCAAGAAGATGCTGACAACCCTCTCTTCCCTGAACTTCTGTTTCCCATCCACAGAGTCATGTTTTTTAAGCAGAAAAGCTAGTGGATTGTATAATTTTTATGCCCTGTATTTATTTTAAACTACCTTCTTTTGCAGAGCAGGTGAAAAAATGCCAGTTCAGAAAGCTGTCTTTGTAGTCATAAATCGTTCCTTTGAGCATTTAAGGAAAGCTGTGCTTATCAAAGTTGAAATAAAAGTTTAGTAGCAAGTAACACTTAACTTTAAAATTATATTTTATAATTAAATTTTATTTTGGCTCTGCTGTGTGCCAGAAAGCATGAAGGAGTGTTTGTTATGCTCTCAGCAGAACTTCCCTGAGGACGATTGTTCTGTGCTGGTAGGAGTGAGGGTGAGAGAGAGACAAACAGTGCAATCCCAAACAGGCTGGGCAATGGGTGATTGACAGCAGCCCTGTGGAGAAAGAATTAGGGGTATTGGTGGATAAAAAAAAATAAGATGAGCTGGCACTGTGCACTCACAGCCCTGAAAGCCAATTGATTTCTGTGGCCATCAGGTTGAGAGAGGTGATTCCCTCCCTTGACTCTGCTCTCCTGGGACCCCATCTGGAGTACTGTGAACAGCACTGGGGTTCCAGCACAGGAAAGTCACAGACCTGTTAGCGCATCCAGAGGAGGGCCATGATCATGATCAGGGTCCTGCAGCACCTTCCTTATGAGGACACTCTGTTGGGTTTGTTTAGCCTGGAAAAGAGAAGGCTCTGTGACATCAGCCTTTCAGTACCTAGTGGGGGGGACTTCAAGAAAAGTGGGGAGGACTTCCTTATCAGGGATTGTAGCAATAGGTTGAGGGGTAACAGCTTCAAACCGAAATAGGGTAGATTCAGGTTAGACATAAGGAAGAAATTCTTCACTATGAGAGTAGTGAGACACAGGAACGCATCTTCTCCACTGCAGAGAACTTGTGGAAGACCCATTCCTGGCAGCATTCATGGTCTTGCTGGATGGGGCTTTGAGAAACCTGGTCTAATGTCCATGTCCATGACCATGGGTGTATGAACTAGATGGTCTTTGAAGAACCATCACCACTCACTGTGATGGTTCGATGATGATGATGATAATGATTCTTCCTGGATCTCAGTAAGAAAGGCCCAACAGCCTTTTTTTGTAAAACAGCTGTTTTTGTAAAATAGATAGATAGATAGACAGATAGATAGATAGATGGATGAGTGTATATAGCGAGAAAATTTTACGATGCTGGTAACTCTGCTTTTGCGCAGCGTTGGGCAGACCCTGGATGGACTTTCCCACAGTGCAGCTGCAGAGCAGGTCTTTTTGATTCATGGAGAGAGAGGGTTTTTCTTTTTGGTCCATCAAGCTATTGCATAAAATTTCTTAGAAGAAAACGACTATTTCTAAGGGATGTTCAAATGAGAGCTTCTTGCTACACTGTGAAATAAAGTCCCAGTTTCAACCACTCATATTTGCAGGATTAATATCAAGTGTATAACTCCCTCAAAGCACCAGCTAACCAGAAATATAGCAATGAAGTTTTCCTAATGGAGGAGACTTGACACTTTAGTACTGATCTACAGCACTAAACTTTTGCACAGCTGGAGTAATTCTTGATGCTCTGTTTTCCTGACTGCCTTCCAGTGTAGATTCACGTTTCATTGAATAAAGAATGTCATTAAAATACACTCCTCAAATTGTAATCCCACCAGGCAACCCAGTGTCAGATACACAACTACATGCTAAGAGTTATCACCTTAAAGGTGATCTGTACTGATATGCGTGCATATATATTGCCCTGAGTCAGGACACAAAGGACAAATCCAACTCTAGGTGGTGATGCTGGATAATTGTCAGTGGCCACAGTGGGCAACAAGAACTGTTGGTAAGTCCTCCAAAGGAATAAGCAAAATGATTATAGAAAAATTTAAAACAACTTGTTGGGGAGAAAAAGGATAAACACCAAGTCTCCCTGCAGTAATAATTATCTACTGAAATGTTAACATTTTAGTAGAGTCACTGTAGGTAAAAAATTTAATGAATTTTAAATGTGTTTTACACTGAACAAGTTTTTAATTTATTTCTACTCCTTTTTCCTACATACTGTTTTATAAGAAAAACTCACAGTTTGTCTCTCAAATTGAGTATATTTTCTCCTTTTGGGAAAAAAAAGAAAAAGTCAGGTCAGATGTCTTGGTACCACAGTTACTGGAGTGCAGTCATTTTTTTTTCAGAGATGTGGGAACACATACACACAAATGAGGAGGAGAGAAAGAGTAAAGAGCGATATTCACATGCAAGCCTTATTTGCAAAATCATACTGAACTATCTGGCAGACACAACTACAAAATCTAGGGGCCAGAAATGTTAATAAGATACTAAATAAACAGAAAAATTATTTAATCTGCTCACCTTTTCTAATATATCTTTCTGAAAATCTGCTTTCAGAATTTATAATCACAGCTGTGAAGACAGAAAGTGCTAAAGAAAATGTAACTCTCACTGACGCATGTCACAGGGCAGGCTGTGATAATTTTAAATCACAACACAGTGTAGGATGTAGTGTGTCATAGAATAAAAATACAAATCTGATTGGATGCATGCAACAGCTTTGTCTACTTAATACCCAGTCTGAGAAATTAGTGTTCATTCAGCAAACTGGTTTTGTTCCAGCGGTGGGAGTTTTCAATTATTAGAGCTAGATCAGATCCAGGGATAATTTAGTATCAGCACATTTCTGATTGAAGGCTTTGTGCCACAAAGCATCTGACGAGGCTAAGAGGTTCTTTTCTTATGCTGTTTCCTCACAATTGATTTCCCTCCCTGCTTTTCATTTTCACATAATTAATATTTTATCTTTGCTAAATTAATGCCATTCTTTCTCCTGCTTATGTGTAATTTCTTTCCTCTTGGCAAAAAAAAAATCCTCACTGGTACAATTCACATACAAGAAGACTGATATTGAAAAGGAGGATGGCAGAAAGAGCGAATCTTTTCTTACAATTCCTGATTCTTCTCAAACCACTCACATTTCAATAACATCTATTTTGAGTGTTACCAATCTTCCTAGTCCTCTGACTGCAGTTAAAATCTTCATGCAGCCAGGAGTTCCAAGACACAAACCAAATATCTAAACAAGCAAAAGAAAGGGGTTCACAGCTAAGGCCACTTAATATTTCTTCTGTTTCCACTGCTCTGTCAGAGTGTGGAGTTGTAATTGAGCCTTATTGGCAGCACAGACTGGCTGAAAGTGATGAGCTCCTTAACAGCAGCTGCACCAGAACTGAGCCTCCATTGCCATAGTTTGGTCTCTGATAGTTGCTCAAAGGATTGTGATCCTTTTAAAAGACTTGTGCTGTTGCTTCCAGTCCTACTGACTGACAAGAAGACATCCTGCCCAAATTTGCCGAGTGCATTTACTGAAGAAGCAAAGATAATGACCAGAGAAGCAAGGAACATGCCAATCAATCATCAGCCCACTTTTGGTAGCTGTTTATTTTCATGCTGTTAGGTTAGGGCAGCATTTAACAAGGGGCTGGTGCATATGAGATGTGCAAATGCAGACTTGCCCTGCACTCTGAGCTCCTCCCCATTATCCTACACAGCCAGTGCAAGGACAAGTTAGACAGTGGTGGGGGCCTGTGCCTGCCCAGCTTTGTTCATGCTTGATTTTCCAGCTGCTTTCCTGGCAGTGCCGCCCAGTCTGCTGTGGAGCTCTGCAGCAAGAACAACTATCAGTCTTTGAAAACAGAAGCATTTTACTGTGCTGCCAACCTCTACCAATGATGTAGCTCTGCCACACAGAGATAGTGGAGGTTAAGGGCTAATTGCAGATGATTTTTAATATAAATGTGTGTATATGTGTGCATGTATATGTGTATGTACATATTTTCTAGCAGTTTTATAGCTGGTGTTCTCTTTTTTTTTCCCCTTAACCCCTTTCCTCCAGAAACTACCATGAAGAAGAGGGGGTGAAGGCTGGGTGTTTAACCTTGGGAACACCTGAGAGGAAGGAGGTGAATGTTGAAGGGAAGAATATAACGCAGAATGCACAGAGGGAAGTAAAATACTTAGGCAAGCAAATGATTGAATCAGTGACTGGAACAACCAGGTCTCTGCTGGAGATTAATATGAATGAGATGCTATGCTTCATTGACTGTTTACCTAATTTCTTTAAACATCAGTATTGCTTTTATGTTGCACTTGCCTAACTTAGCTGCAACTTGGTATTTAATCTATAAAGTCATTATTAGCTGAATGGTGATTGAAAAGCAGCAGGAAGATACTCTGATTATGCCTTAATTATTGCCCTGCACCTGATCTTCACAGAGAACATGTACAGTCCCACCCTCCCCTGTCGCTCTCAGCATCTCGTGTCTGAGTCATAACTAATGTTACTGCATCTGTCTAAGAAAAGAACTAAATGTGTTTCCACTGATTTCCAGAATAAGCTGTAAGCCTACAAAGCTTTGTTTGCCTTTCCCTCTTTTCTGGTCCTAGGCATCAAAAGGAGATATTTGGTTAATGGCTAATTAAACACTTCCATTGAGTAAGCCAGAGCTTTGTAAATCCACTTCTTCCTCCCTGCATACTGTTTGGAATCAGCTGAAATTTTTGAATTTGCATTTTGCCAAGTTGCCAAGTTTGCATTGACACAATTGGAAACTTTGAAGGAAATTGAGATAAAGCAAGCCAGCAGGTTCTTAAACCAAGGGATATGAAGCAGAAAAAATCCTCAACTGTCCCTTCAGGTAGAGACTTGAAGATACATCCTTGATAATGAGGTGCCATGCTGGTTTATTAGATCACGTATAATTTAAAATGTAAATCCTAATGAAGGCACAAAGAGCTACAGAAAATAGAAGGAGTCAGTGGTTTTTAAATAAATGAATATGCCATCTGCCTCTCTTATCTCCCAATGAATTTAACATTGCCATCTTTGTAATTAGCACTGACAAATAGCACAATCCCAGGAAACCAGACAGCAAGATATAGTGGATTAGTTTTGCATCCCTTGCTGAGCTAGCATGGTGCCACAACTTGGGCCATGTGGCTTTCTGGCAGGGCTATTTTGAACTGATTTCAGTTCCTACCCATGAAAGCACACACATATGGACAGCACAGTCATAGAATCATAGAATCATTAAGGCTGAAAAAGACCTCTAAGGTCACTGAGTCCAACTGTTAATCTGGCACTGCCATGCTGTCCTGATGTCAGCCAGGGTGGAGTTAATTTCTTCTCAGGAACTGTTGCAGTGCTGTGTTTCAGACTTGGAATGAGAATGGTGTTGATAACACACTGAAATTTTGGGTTTTTGCTAAGTTGTGTTTACTCTAAGTCAAGGACTTTTATTCCCCTTGTCTCTTGCTCTGCCTGTGAGGAGATTTGCAAGAGAAATTGGGAGGGATCATATCCAGGACAGGTGACCCAAACTAACCAAAGGGATGTTCCACATCCACCATAGAATGTCATGCCCAGTACATAAACTGGGGGGAGCTACCCAGAAGAGTGGCTGATCTGGGTTGGGGAAGGGCAGTCTGGCATCGGTCAGTGGGTGGTGATCAATTGCATTGTGCATCACTTGTTTTTCCCTTTTATTATCTTTATTATTTACCATTATTACTGTGTTTTACTTTATTTTAAACTATTAAATTGTTCTTATCTCAACATATAAGTTTTACTTTGATTCTCCTCCCAATTCCACTAGAGTAGGGGGGGAAGAGTGAGTTGCCGTGTGGTGCTTGATTTCCAGCTGGGCTTAAGCACAACACGTCCACTGCTCATGTCTCCAAGTGCTACATTTATGTGTCTTTTAAATACTTCCAGGTATGGTAACTCAACCATTTCGCTGGACAGCCTATTTCAGTGCTTGATGACCCTTCTTCGTGAAGAAATTTTTCAGTGTATTCAGTCTAAACCTCCCTTGCTACAACTTGAGGCCATTTCTTCTCATCCTACCACTTGTTACTAGGGAAAAGAGAGTGACATCCACCTCTCCATAACCTCCTTTTGGATAGCTGTAGAGAGTGATAGATAAGGCCTCCTCTGAGCCTCCTTTCCTTTAGGCTAATCCACCCCAGTTCTTTCATTTTGTCATAACACTTGTGCTTCAGACCCTTCACCCGCTTTGTTGCTCTTCTTTGAATATGCTCCAGTCTTCAATGTCTTTCTTGTAGCAAGTGTCACCCAGGTATACGCCCATTTCCACAAAGACCTGGGAACATCTTCCTGAACCTGTAGTTACACCGCACTCATGCTGCGTTCAAATCCCTGGCAGGGGAAATCCACATCTGTATAGGAGGGAGGACCCTTGCAGCTCCTTTATTTCTTTCCTACACTCTCAGCAAGGAGCACAACAGATGAAGAGTAAATGCCCCTTTCACGAGACCCTCATAAATGTAATGATACCTCATAAATAGTCATGATACCCTCATAAAAATTCATCAGTGGGAAATATTTGGACTGAAAATTGGAAGGGGGAGATGGTTGTCTTTTAAAAGACAAGCTTGTCTACTTCGTTGAGAGTTCTCATCAACTCTTTCATTGCAAAGGAAATTGCTGAAAGATGAATTGTTAGTTTCAGCTCCTTCTGCAGTGAGCCATTAGAGAGGCACTGCTATGTTAAAAGTGGACAATTTTTAGTGTTTGCAGACTGGAACAAATGGAACCAGCATTGTACCTCTGCTTCTTAGAGAAGAGAGGGAATGCCAAGCTATTTCTTTACGTTACAGAGAAATTCACCTCGCTGCAGTTTTGCTGGTCTGCACAGGAGGGAGACACAATTTGCCTCTCGAGGCAGTCACCAAATCTCCCCTTGCTGCTTACATCCCGAGGAAATACCACTTGGGCTACTTGCAAACACATATTCAGAGATTCTGTGGTGGAAAAAAAAAACCCAACAACACACAAGGCTGCCCAAAAAATATACAGAATCCATTTTTATATAGGTATATATAAAAAAATTAAAAAGAAATAATGTCTATTTGGTAACTTCAGTCCTGCAGCTCCATACAGATTTCAAACTCTTTCATCTGGGGATGGGTACACATTATAAACCGTAAGGCAGTCAGACTTCCCAAAAAATCTTTTTCTAAGTCAGGTAAATACTGAAAACATGATTTTTCCGTACTTAACCTATAAGAAAGGAGAAAGATATTGATATGTGCTCACTGACTGCAGAAAAAGGATTGTTAAAAAGGGCAATTAAATTTTATATAGAAAATGAATAGTTCAAAGATGATTTGCAATTGTGGAAGTTTTAATTTATAAAAGGTTCTTGAAATATGGCTCACTTTGTTTTGATGGGCAAGACCTACTCCTTTTTTTTTAAAATACCTTTCCCATGTTAAGCTGTCTTTCTCCAAAACATGGAATGAAAAGCCAAGAAAAAATTAGTTATTCCCATTTATTTTTTTAAACAAAAACATTGAAAAAGGGCAAAAGATGATTGTTGAAATTATTTCATTTTGAATGCTGTGGCAAATCAATGGCATTCAAAGGAACATTAGTTCTTTTGCAAAAAAAAGTGATGGGAAGAAATATCATTGCCACAGGCCTCTTTTTGATCAAAATTCTCAAAAATACAAACCACACAAATTTCCACCTGCTCTACTAAGTTATTTTTCAACTTCGTTCAGGGGTCAGTGGCTTGTCAAAGTGGCAGAATAAGATGGACACAGTTTTATCCATCAACTTTGTTTCTTGCATGACCCAAATGATCAGTTTACATGACTACCTGGCAACCATGTCGCCTCACTAGAAAAGACTATGTTTTGTTACTAAGAACCTCAGCCAAAAGCAGACTTCTCACTGGCTATGCCAAGCTTTGACATGATTCTCTGTGCAGAAAAGGACCATCCTTCCTAACAGCTAATTTAGTGAAACTTCCAGTCAAGTGCTTGAACACTTGCAAGGTCATAGACTGGCAAAGAAAGCAAAGCAAAGAAATACTTCTAGAGTGGCTATGAAAAGAACTTTTACTAAGTCAGTGTAACCTTGGAAAGAGTTGTGAAGTAAGTGTTGTCAAGCAGGGACAGACATGACTAGGGGAGTTGCAAGATTAAAGGATGCTACAGGGCTGGTCTAGCCTTTCCAAGGGATCTCCTGAATCATTTCCTGAGGGGTCAACCACCTTTCATTGTTTGCCTTTTTTTGCTGCACAGATAAACAGATAATTAGGTCAGTAGGGGAATCTTATCTGCAGAGCTCTGTGCTGGCATGAAAGGGACAGACAAGGTTTTACTAGGATTCTTTTTTTGTTCCCTGCTGTGGAAAGGAGCCAAAACGCTTTTGCCTTCTAAAGCCCGGATCCTCAGAGCCCGAGGAGAAAACATAATTTTCTGCTCTGCCTGACTGGGTGTTACTCTAAAAGCACGGCTCTCTTCTCTCTGAAAAATACAGTCATATTTAAGTACAGCTGGTTTTCTCGAAGTTAACTGCTTTCTTTGTCTCTCACTAATGAAATTAAGGAACCCACACATTTAATAGCTTGCCAGATAATTTCATTCTGGGGCAAATCAATGAAGTAGCCCTTCTTAGAGGTATTGAGGTTTCTTAGAAGTCTCAGGAAGTTCTGATTTATCCAAAGCTGGAGGAGGACTCAATCAGTGGATTCTCCTGACCCTTTCCTCACTGTCTGTCACAACACGAGATCCAGCTTGCTGCACACCCATCAGCTGGAAGCTAAGAACCATCTCAGAAATGACACCCAAAACAAGTGGGACTTCCAGTGGTTTCATTGGACACTATTTTGACTTGCAAATGAATCTATCTGCAACAAAATTTGCTGTTTCAGAATTGTAAATATGTTATTCATCAAAGATGGAGACAGAATATTTCATAATTTGCTTCAAAAATCCTCAGTATTCCAAAAATTTTTTCCACACAGAGGAATATGCCATATGATAGGGACATCCAGTCAAAATTGCTCTATTTTCTGAAATCTGTGAATTGCAAGAAAGTGTTTATGAATATGTTAAAGACTAAGGATTATTTGCAGACATTATTCAGTGAATAATTTTGAGTACCTTTGAGAAAATTTTCTTCGTGTTGTGAACACTTCACTAATGGAAAACAGCCAACATTTATAAATTAATTATAAATTATTTACTCAGCTTTAGTCACAGTCTTCTTGTGGAGGAAAAGGAAAATACTCTTTGAAGTACTGTTTGATTTCATCTTTTGTAGTATTAGTGTTTTATTGCAGAGGTGGTTGTGCAATGATCATAGGACTGCTTAGATCAATTTCTTTGGAGGATTCTCTTAGAAAGCCTTCGGGCAAATCGATTAGGGTCAGTCCCAAGTAAGACCTCCTACCAAATTATTAGCTAACTGTACAAACTCCCTTCTACTTCCAGCATTGAATTAGGACCTCTGAATCAAAGGCCCAAGATCCCTACCCTATGCACCATATCAAGCTGCCTTGTCTGGTTAGACAGGATACTCTTTTGAGATTTTTGACCACCACAAGGACAGGTGATAAAGTACTTCCTGAAAAAAATCTCTCTTATGCTCTAAATCTTCCTCTGCCCACCTGAAAACACCATTGATATTGTGCTATTTACTGTTGTCCAGCTAAAGGCAAAAGTGCTACCTTTGGACTGTGCTCAAACACCTGTACCCCATGAAAATGGACAGAAACTGTTCCTGTGGGCCTTGGAAGGGCACTTTGCAGCACTTCTTCCACCTGCTTGGCCCACAAGCTTCATGTCTTTCCCACTGGTCCCTTGCTAAGGCAGCACATGCTACGTGGTCATGATCCACGGCACTGCCATAGCAGGCACTATCAGAATATATAGTAAAAAAACCCCCCATCAACAGCAGGATAAAGGTTTGAGTTTTACAGCCAAGCAATACTAAAGATGCATTCAATAAATAAAATTATAAGGAAAATGAGGGATTTCCTGGAGGGTACTTCATTATTAAGACACATATGTTGAGAAAAAAAAACAACAGCAAAACTAATTGGCCTGTTTTGTGGCAGGATAGGAATGCTCATATTTATGCAGGGAACATAGCTGTGTACATGTCTACCTACTCATTAGAGGATATGAAACTTTCATTGCCAGAAAGATTGTAATTACAGTATAGCCACCTTTGGTCTGGAAACAATTATCTGCTGTGGTCAGGGAAGCAGATTTCTGGTTTTCTGCATTCTTCTGGGAATGCAACTTGAAACATTAAAAAAAAAAATCAGAAAAAAGTTTTGCAAAGATGTGCCTTAGTGTTTGCATATGCTAAAGCAGGAAGAAGATACTCCATTTTTTCCTCTACCTAGATGTCATGTTACTGCTATGCAAAAGTGATGATGAAGTGCCTCATCCCCCAGACACGGTAAGAAACCATCAGCCACAGGAGTGAAGCTACAGTCTCAGAGGCTCTGGATTAGTGTAACAATTTATCTGGTAAAAATTGAGTGTCCTAAGGAGTACAGAAGAGGATGAGTTTCTAGGAGGTTTTCCCTTCAGCTGAAGGCAGACTTTTTCTGCCTTGACTCTCTGCTCTGTAGAGCATCCTGCCTAATACCTTTCAAGCTGTGTGCCAACTCTCTGGCCTTTTGATTCAATGTCAGTCCCAAGGGGTGCAAGTGCTTTTGTAAAGTGCCTTTCAACTCGCAGGAAGCTGAGCGGATGATGTGAGCTTTTGAAAAAGTCTGGAGGCCTGGCCATGCATACTTATGTCCATCTAATTTAGGGAACTCAGTGCACCAGGTTGTGTAGGTAAGCTGATTTGTTTCTTGTCTAGAAACAGGTGCTCGGTTAGAACAAAACCACTGACATAAAATGACTCATTTTTTAGTACTGTGAGCAATGTGACAACACCACTTGCCTGTATGTTGCTAATAAAGATTGAAAGTCAATGGGAATAAAAGCCTAAACGTCACTAAATCTAGATGTGGTGCCTTGAAACATTAGGGGAGAAGGTGAGCTTCTCAGCTCTTATTCTTAAACCTTAAATACAAATGAGAATGTTTCAAGCTTACTTTTTTCCCTGATGTATATTTACGTATTTATAAGTGTTTCCACAGTCTTTTATAGTACAACATTCTGTAGCAGTAATTTCCTATGGATACAAAGACATCCCCCCCCCATATATATATAAGTAAAGACACACAAGTATAACAGAGCCCAAAGATTTAGAATGCCATCCACAGATATTTACTGAAGTAACTGAAATTACCACAGAATACCAGGTAGCAGGAATTTGGTCTGCCCCAGAGGGGCTCAAAACTGCTTCTCTGTCTTGAGAGCCTGGAACGTCCCATTTTCAGTGGTGCTGTTGTGTATATTTTGTGTCATGTCACGCAAGGCCAACCTGCCAGCAAGGACAAGGGGGGACAATTCCCTGTGACTGTATCCATTTCCTAATCTCCCTGGTCCTAAGCACCACTTGCTAATTCCTGGGCAGCTGTGTGGGAAGCTGACATCCCTGCTGCACCCTGTATCTATCAAGACAGTCAGAAAGGTGAGGTTTAGGTGGAGTGGTTCTAGGTCATGTCCTCAGCTCATTCACATGATGTAGGAATGCGTTGTTATGAACACAGAGAAGAAAGAAAAACAAGGAAAATGGGGGATACCATTTAGGGCAATGTAAAATTGATCACTGATGCTTGTGCCTTGTTCTAGTGAAACATCGTAGAGCAATGTTTCACTAGCAAATTTATGGGATTTAAATACCTCTTATGTTTAATTTTACATCTTCTGGGGTAAAGGGGACACTGATCTGCATGAAGCATTCTTCACCTGATTAATTTCATAGATTGCATCAGGTAAAGGTAGATGTTTTTTTCTGGCTTATATGTAAATTTTAAAGAAAGTTGTGTTGTTTGTGAGCTTGGAGTCGTAAGGTACCATTTTATCAGTATCTGTAAGTCACTGCCTTGTTTTTCATACTTCAGTAAAACATTCTGGCACCGCTTCTCTATTGTTGTTCCCTTGCAACCGAACAGAGAAGTGTTTAAAGGAATATAGAACATTGGTAAACTCAACGCAAAAAAAGCAAAGCTTTCAGATTTGCTCATTTCTGAGAGAAAGTAAATCTTGTCTTTATATTTTGGTTTTGACATGTAGTATGATATAAAAGCCTTTGGAAAGTCAGGGTTCAAAGGGAAAGTAAAAAATGAAACAAAAGCAAGATGTTTTTAATAGTCAGTTATTTAAACACTTTTCTAGCACTCTTAAATCCCACAGGTTGAGGAAAGGGAAGTAACTGAAAAACAGCTTTATAGTAGTGACCTGCAGTATTACATGGGGGCTACTGAACAGAGGGAACTTGTCTTTTTCTCTCAGTATTACATCTATTAGACCCTACAAAGCACTGAAAATGATACCAAGCTCTACAGATACCAAAAGAAGGGTGCAAAAGCCCTGCGTTACTTTTTCCTCAGAATTACAGATTAATTATTCTTTTTACTAGACCTAGCAAGTCCAAAAGCACAGCTATGAATGCTTTGCTACTTTCTATCAACTCCTGTCTACACACAAAATGTAGAGTAAGAAATCCCAAACCAATTATTTGTCCTGCTCCCACACTACTCTTTGGCAATTTTGCACATCAAAAATGCTTAGTGGGAGGTCCACAATGCTTTATGACATATGCTTATATGTTCAACTCTTTTTGTCTAAGGTGCCCATCCCTAAAATTGCCTTCTTGTGGTCCTTCTTCTCCCTTTGTTTTTATAGTGTTTTTCTGAATTATTTTTTTTTACCCTCTCCCTCAGTTAGGCTTGAATGGTATGATATATTTCATTAGCATTGCATTTAAGCTCAAAAAGTTAATAAATGTACGCAGGAACAAAACTGACTAAGAAAAATGTAGTTACTATGGGAACATACATTACAATTTAATCTGCTGTAACATCTGAAGAACCTCTAAGAAATGCAAGGAGACATCCTTTAATGTCAGAATTGCTCGAGCTGCTCTTTACTTCTCTTTTTGGGGTCAGATTCTGCATCAGTAAATCCTTCTCCCAATTTCACCAAGAATACTCAGTGAGGACATTGGTAAAATCTGTCACAAAGGGTCTGGTTTGGGTGGGGGTGTTGTTTTTCCTGATCTCACATTCTTTGCAAATCAGAAGGTAAGTGAAGGATTTTTTAGGTTTGGATTTGAACTGGATTAATTCCTGCATTCTTCCTCTGGTTAGAAAATCAGGAGTAACTAAAAAAAAAAAAATTCAGAAGCTCACTGAAAAATCATAGTGATGAGAATCTGTACAATTCAAGAAAAATACCTCACTAGCACACTAATGCATGATAATACTCTCCCCACAGGAAGACAGGGATCTGCAAAATACATTAAAGCAACCAGCAAGAAGAACTCCCCAGCTCACCAGAAGGGGAAGGGGAATCCAGTATATCTGGGTGTGGGTTGTTTTGTTGTTTTGTTTTTTTTTCTGAACTGCTTAACTACCTCTGATCAATCTCTCTCTTAGATACAACTTAAAGGTTCACTGTCACCTAAACTTATGAGATCAAGTTTCTCACTTCACCTCTTATGCCTTAAAGAGACCATGAAAGAATAAAGAGGGAGTAGAATTTAGGAGACAGGGATTATTTTACACAGAGCCAGGCTCTGAACCAATGGTCACTAAGGTGTGATTTTAACAAAGGGTGGTTACATTCAAAAACCACTAAGTCTTTGAGATATGAATACTTGTTCAGTGTTAGAAACAGAGCCATAAGTATAACTTCTTTCAAAGGGACTTTTCTTTGCTAAAAAAAAGTAAGGGAAAACAACCCACACTCCACACATACCTTGTATTGCTGAGGTTTTTCAGTCTTTCAAAGAGAAAGAAAGATATTTGATAGTTTTTGAAATTCCTTAAGCAACATTTCTTCAGATTGCTTTCTTCACAAAAAGAAAAAAAAAGAAGAAATTTTCTTTTCAATTTGAGATAAAATTTAGAGATTAATTATGAGAAGACTTAATTGCGAAGGATTTGCGAATTGGCTTGTCAGAATATTTGAAGTATCTAAATTTCTATTACCCCATTTTAGATATAAGGATGGTTCTACTACATAGAAGAAGATTTGATTTGCTGTGACTTTTAATTTTTTGTTTTGTGCCCTGCAAAGCAATGACTATTTAAGAATAAAAAAATAGTAACACAAAATCCTTATTCTGTAATTACCATCACTGGAAAAAGTGCTTGACCTTCTGAGGTTATTAGGAGAGCCACATTCTCAAGGTTTTGAAAATTTATTTAATTACTGAATTATACATGTCTACTTTTTCTAACAGTTTTGGTTTTCTCAAGTGAATATAGTCACAGTTGTGCTGTTGGAACCAGTGTTAACTGCAGTTACAAAAGAAATTAATGACCATGAAGATTTTCCTTTTATTTCACAGAGTTCTTTTCCAGTAGGGTGTTCTGTATGTACATGGTCTTTGTCTTTATATAGGTAAATCTCACACTGCAAACTGTCAGCGAAGGATAAATGTGCGCGGGTCCTCCGGCAGTCTGGAGGGAAGTATTCAAAATCCCACCACTAGGATGTATCCCAGGTGATCTTTTTCTCTCTTCAGAGCTCAGTCCTAGCTGAACGCAACACAACTTTGTGCCTTGAACAGCGTGCTCCCGGGCCTGTCTGCTGTGGCACTTCAAGCTGCCTTCAGTCTGCTGCAACCTCACTTCAGCAATTTAATTTTGTCAACCCAAAATTTCACTCTGAGCTGAGGTTTTCTTCTGCTTCCGTTTCCTAAAGTCTTCACAAGGTGCTTGTTCTTAGAGAGCAAGGAAATACAGTTTTGAGAGAAAATCAAAATGGAAAAGACAGTTTCCAGCACTGACTGCTCATCAGAGGCGGTCTGCCTTTCCCACCAGCTGGGTTCTGCCACAAGGAGAAGAGTCTCCAGCGTGCTTGGACTTACACAACAGCGGAAAGAGCTCCAAGTTCTTTCCCCCTCCACCCTCCCAGCCACTGCTGTATAACAGGTCTGTTGTCTTGACCACCTCCCTAAGCACCGGCCCCGGCTCCCACTGGTGTTTTCAGGTGCAGGCTGCATCTATTCTCTGTTACTCTTAGGGTTAGAAACACACATTTGCTTACAGACTCCAGACAGGACGAATATCAATGTGTATGTGAGTGGTGATTTTCATCTGCAGGATACTTAGAGCATTCCCAATCTGCCCAAGCAAGAAGATGGCCTGGCTTTCCTCTCCAATTACCAGAATAAAGAATATAATAATAATACAAAGAAAAAAAGCCCTGGAAGAGACATGTTCTTAACTGTTTTCCTATGGATGCCACTAGCAACTGATGGAAGTTTTTTGTATTGCTGTACAGTTACACAATACCTGATCACAGTAACACAAAATCCAGTGTTTCAGGCAAAATACTATGAAATTACAGCACAAGCAAGAAAATCCCCTTCCCCCCCCTTTTTTTTGTTATTGCCTCTCTCCATTTCAATTGCAAAGTATATATCTGAAAAAGATGTCATCTATTGACCCAAGGGAAACGTATGCATGTCTTACATCATCTTGTGGATCAAATCACACTTTTCTTCTTCTCCTACTCCTCCAGGCCTGCATTTTTAGAAGGACTGAAGGACAAAGAGGTTAAGATAACATCTCCACTCCTGTGATGTTTCTCATCCCTAACCTTGACTATGCAGCAGTGAAGGCAAGATAAAAACTTCATAGCATGAAAGGAGTAAGTAGAAATCTGCTACCCCTTTGCACAGACTGAAACACAATTGTTCACCTGTGGCGTAGACATGCTGAGTGTGCTGTATCCGGGACAAACAGTACACCACCACATATTTCCTGAATCTTCACTGTAAAGTTGTGTGGCTGCAAAGTTACGGGAAGCAAAGTTTCCTAATCCCTCCAGCAGGAGTTGATGGAACATGCAGGTGACCTGAATTGTGACTGTCATAGCCCAGTCTGGTCTCAAACCCTACCTGCAAGGTCTGCACAGTATTTTTGGCTTTCACACACACCAGACAGCAGATATTTAGCCATGGACTTTGTATAGATAACCTTAGTTGCTTCTGTGTTAGTCCCAAGGATCCCCTGGATTTATCAGCCTCCCATAAAAAATAATAATTAAGCTCTTCCTATCATATTCTTCTTGCATTGATTTAATCAAATCTGGCATGGAATGTACTCAAAAGATAAAATAAACCAAAATGAGACAATGTGCAAAAGACCAAAGAAGTTATGAGATAAAACTGTTATTTTGCAAACTGTTGGGGACCTGTAAGGTTAGACAGATGATTAAAACAATGACAAAAGAGGTCAGCTTTCTCTCTAACATATTTCAAGTTTGCTCGTAAGCTCAATAGTAAGCAGTCACAAACAGAAGATTAGGAAATATTTTCATCTTTAGAGATAAAATAATTCAGTCATCATAGACCTCAACTCAAGTAATTCTAAAATCTCTCATAAATCTGCTCTTTTCTGCTTGTGTCCTTTGGTGTAATGCAGCTCCCCTGGGCCTTGCTTGAGTAATGAAATGGAAGATCCAAGCCCCAACCTTTGCCCACCTCTCCCATCACCCAGTTTAGGACATGGACTTTCCTGAGTACCCTCAGCATGCTTTCCCCACCTGAGCTTAATAAGAATTGTGACACTGCTTCAAGGCAATACCCTGGGTTTTTTTAGAAGTAATCTCGTTGTCCCAGCAGTGGCCTGGGACCCCAAAATTACTGACTGAACAACTGTGGACAGTCATCTCATTTTCACTGTGCCTCAGTTTCCTCATTTTGAAAAAGTTTTGAAACCTGTGTCACAAAATATTTAAGTGTGTGAAGTGACATGTTATCATACATTAATATAAAAGCAGGTTGTGCATTTTATCTCTTTTATTATTGTAATACACTGTGTTATTTTCTGCACACAATATTAGTTCACTGTCTCATGGAAGTTCTGTGTAGCTACACAATAAGTTGTATTCTGTCCCTCGCTAAGGTGGTATTGATGACTCCTTACAATTCCCTGACATTATTTCAGCCTTACTATATACAATGTGAGTTATTTCAGTCTTCTCATTCTCTATCAGCATAAAGAGAATTTTCATTCACTGTCAGGGTTTCTTCGCCTCACACACCTACCAAAGCCATCCTTACTCAACATATCATTACGATGTGTTGCATATGTGAAAAAAGACAACCAACCAAACCCCTCCCCCACCCGGTCCTATGGCCACTTCTGATGAGTATCTCAATAATCTTTTACTGCTGCATTTTTATGTAGGGGTGTAGAATGTTTATCCTTATCAAGAATGTAAGAGCTGGTTTCTATTTGTGTCTGGAGAAGCAGTTTTTCTGGGTCCGTGCCAAGCTATCTTCAACAGCAGTGAGAAATATTACCATCACAACTGCGTGATTGTGGTCCATTATAATGGAATTAACATAAGCCATGTAGAGAAGCATTTCAAAGCACTACATTTTTATACAATAATCTGATTTGGAGCTATCACTAGCTGAGGAAAAACTACATGAGGATTAACATGACATGTTATTACCCTCTGTTAATGCACACTCTCATGGTCTGACCGGGGAACAGTCAGATAAATGCATTTGTCTCAACCAATTCCAACAGATCTGAGGGAAGCCAAGAAAGCAAGACTGAGCTCAGGGGAACACAATGTTTTGTGACTGAAGTCAGTAAAAGTTAATCTGTTATCACAGATCAGATGACAATTTCTTCTGAAATGGTATACAATATTTTTTTGAGGATGAAGTCATGAGATCTTTCAAGGAACCATATTTTGCAAGCTTTCAGTCTTCGTGGTTTCTCACATGCTAGATTTGGATTTCACAGCCTGTTAGAATGTAAAATATCATTTTCCCTGTCTTCTTTAGCTCATTCATGTACCACATCCAGAGTGTATAAAGGCAATCTGATACAGACTCTACAAACCTCAGGCTCAGCATGATAACTAACAACTTCAGAGCATGCAGGAAGCCAGCCCACAACATGGTCTAACTACCTGAAACAGCACAAAGAATCTTTCTACAGTATAGCAAATATGCCCATTAATCACACCCCAGGGAAAAATAAAATAATTGGAAGATAGTAAGAAGGTCAAAATTTTAAGAAACAGGAACAACATTTCTATAACTACTTAACTGATTTGTTTGCCTGTCATATTCACCTACTCCCTAACTTCCTTACATACATCACCTAGTGACAAGCAAGAGATTCCAGACTTCTGTGTAGCTGTCAGTAGTTGTCCCCTCATCCACCTTGTGCTCAGTCCTCTTGGGTTCTGTCTGTATGCAGAATTTAGGCCTCCCACAGGGTGATGCTGCACTAGAGAAAATGATCTTCTCGACCAGACCTGGAGCCATACCAAAGGAGACCCTGAAATTAAAGGGAGAAGGATCCTTCCTGTTCTGTATTTGATTTAGAGTCTTTTATTCAAATTGCAAAAAAATTTTCCTGGAACAAAGACTGAGTCTAGGCTGCATCCCTCCAAGGTTAACACCTCAGGTATTCCTGCTTGCTTGATCCTTCCTTATCTGTTCATCAAAATTATAGCCATGCAGGACAAATATTTGTCAAAAATAGAAATGGTATGGGGGCCATTGTGATTAATAGTTGCTTTGTAGGCAAAGAACTTCCCTCCAAAAGCTTTTTGTGGCCCAAGAAAACTGTCATATGGTAAAAACAGCAGAATTGGAATCCCTTCATTGACGTATCATGGTGTAACACCCCCCATATCAATGGCAGGTGTTGCACCACGGCAAAATGATTGGCAAGACCAATCAGTTTTCAAACAGACACTCAATGAAGAAGAGAGCACCAAGAGTGAGAGTCACTTGAAGTGACAGACTTCAACTTCAACACACTCCTGACTTAATGCAAACATGTTCCTTGTTCCTGGCTGTCAGCAATTCATGTGGGAACAGGCTGGTATTATAGACACAGCACATAAAATCACGTGACTTGCCACAGTGACTAGAAAGATAACACATCATCAGCATATCAGAGAAATTCATCAACACACAGGATCGAAGGCACTCTGTTTACATTCAGGGTAACTCAGTACTGAGTCACCGTGAGCGTGGTGAATGAGGGTGAAGATGAGCAGCACCAGGAGCTGATGTATTTGCCTCAACAGGCAAAATATCTGTTGTACAGTGACAATGAGGAGAAATGATATAATGAGCAGAGATGCAATTCAAATTTAAAATAAGTTTTTTATCAAGCCTAAGAAGCCTTGGTAAGGCTGTTACTCATGATTTCAAAGTAGCAAATGGTTAATTTAGTGTTCTTTTGCTGTGTACAAGTAGCTCTGATACTGGCTGAGTGGATTGTTCTTTCTTTTATGGCTGAAGGAGAGATTTTCAAAAGAATACTTTTATATGTGCCTTAGAAAACAGCCAGATGTAAAAAAGTTTTTGTCAGATACACTAGGAAGAAACTGCTTTGAAAAAAGTTGACCGGTGATATTTCTCAGGACTTTTGAATATATTACCAGGTGATAGGGTGACATGCTCTTGTATGTTTGTATCATCACGGAAAAAAAGCTACAAAAATGTCATTTTGGGGCAGCCTCAGAGTTAGCCAGGCTTGTCTTCCTTGTTTGGAGGACAGCTACCTCCTGATGCTCCATGCAGGACATTCTACCAGACTTTTTCCTCTTATTCTATCAGACACAATTCTTCTAAATAGAGAAATAAGCACATTACACTTTAAAATAACAAAATTGACATTGCTTAAAAAGTTTTTTCTACTTTATTTTTACAGGAACAATTCAGCAAACCTGAGAAAATTTCTGGAAATTTTCCTGTACTGCCAAATAGATCTTTGGGGTTAAAAAAAATAAAATAAGTTTCAACTGCAAAACTGAATGCAGATCTAGTGTTTAAGTGCTCTGCTGAATGGAAGCCAAGAAGGTGTAATGCTGAAAGTCACACACAAAGGGGCAATATCATAGCTGAGTAAGGAACCAGACACCTCCTGGTTGTCTGAATGCATGGACTTCCCTAAAAAACACTCTTTTGCCAAGTGCCCTTGCAGAGAGAGGGACAGTCAGGCTACACTGTGGTTGTACAGAAAGACTGGACACAGCAGTCATCAAGATGGGAAGAAGGGAGAGCCAGAAGACAGCAAATTGCCCACAGCAAGGAAATGGAGGCAAGAACCAGCACCCATATTCCTTTGCCAGTTTTTACCATGAGCTCTTCACAGAAATTCATGCTTCAAAGAGCTTAACTGCAGTTAAGATAGTTGGATTAGGGATATAAGTGACTGGGGCAGTATGGAGCACATAGCAGTGGTTCCTCAGGGCACAGCTGGTAGCCTGTGCTCCAGGGGCCGTGTGGTGCTCGGTGAGGAAAGGTTTCAGGCTGGCTGGACACCAGCAGCACATGTTGCTCTTCAGCTACAGCCACACATATTCACATATAGAAACCTGGACTTCTATTTTCACCAGTCTGGACAATTAGGCAACAAGGTGAATTCTCTGGGTATCTTGCTGATCTTATCAAGGATGAGCCAGGGGATGTCCCATAGTTTGATATATCCAGAAGGCTTTAAGCTTTGGAAGTTGAACCAGATGTGGCTCTTCTCATCGTAGTGCTCTGTTCTATTTATCAGCTGTGTATCAACTACCTCTTCCTTTGCAATTTTATTAAATGCTAGCACCTGTATTCAGATAGCCCTGGGACATGAAGTGTTTATGCTTTCTTAACTGGGGAGAGCCTCCCAATTTGGTGTCTGACGTAGACAAGATGGGAAGTAGGGTTAGAGGAAATGTGGTTAATTGGAGTCTCCCAGTGTTGCCATGGCAGTGCAGAGGGTACATACCTTTCTTGGTGCTGGCTTACCATTGTGACAGTGTATCCCATTTCCCCAGGAGCTGTCACCACTGGAGTTAGAGGGGGCTAAAGCTTAAGAGTTAGCACACACAATGTCTGCTTGTGACAGAGACTGGGGTAGAAAGCAGAGTAAGACAACCTCATAGGACTCATGTGCAACTGATGGGAATTACCAGTTTTTTCTGGTGTACGTAGGGGCTACAGCTACACTGACAAGAAGCTGATAGCTTGCAAGGCAAATATACCTAGTGTCCATATTGTCTTTTATGCAGTCTTAAGTCAGTTCAAGCTCAGGGTGTTCTTCTGGCAAGTCATACTTGGGTCCTTCCAGGGTTTCCTGGCTGCTCAAATGTTGGGATATGTCATTGTTGCTGGACTAAACACAGAGCTCCAGTATTAAGCAAAAAGGAGAAAAATGTAGTTTTGAATACACACATGGCTTCCTCTTCAGTAACACCTACCCTATTTTTGGACAGGGTATTTGAATCCTGACCTGTCTCCCAGGAGTGTGCAGTACAGGGATTAGAGCTCCAGAGAAGTTAGTTCTGATCCAGGCTCTCATCCTGACTTCAAAGCCGCTCTGCTGCTCTCTGCTACCTGGCATGTCCACTTGAATGAGCAGATTTTCAGATTCAATAACCTGTCTGCATGGTTCCGGCCATGACTGCTTCATCCCGGCACACAGTTTTGGTAGGAATCTGACCATTCAGCTGGTCAAGTGAGCAAGGGGATGGACTGCTGTAAGACAGAAAAAGAAAAGGAGGAAAGTTTGCTCACAGTAGAACACAAGTGGGGGTATGTCTGGGAATTGAATGTTTTGTCTCCTCTCTAGATGAGGCTACCATTCTCTCCTGGAACACACACTGATTTTTGTTGTCAAACAGCCCTCAGCAAGTGATTTCCTGGAGTTGGTAAATTCTACTAAGAATTCTCACATTTTTATTTCCAAAAACTACTTACAGTTTCTTTCAGGTGCCAGAGTACATCAAATCCCATCCCTAGGATCATTAGCTCACACTGGCAGGACTGAGCGATTGGCATAAGGCATGATTAGAAATTACGTTAAAGATTTTTGGCATGCCATTCCTTTACACTCCACTTGCAATTAATTATGTCTGAGCCTACCAGATGTGATGTGGAGTACACTTTAGAAGGGTAGCATCAGCTTTTCTCTTGACATATTTGCATTAAATATAAGGACTTTCCTTTTTGAAAAGAGAGGATTGTTTGGGCCACAAATGATGCAAACAGTCTTTTTCAAAATGTGATACTCCCAAGCGTGTAGTCAAACAGTGAGAGCAGTTACCACGGTAACACAGTTCAGTTCTGTTTCCCCAACTGGATGATGCAATACTGATTAGTTATGCTCATGCCGGGATGGTTTGTTTGATGGATTTATTTTATATATATATTTACATAACCTCCTTTTCATGGACACCTATATAGATTTGATCTATGACTTAGTAGATCAAAAGGCATGTCAGAGCAAAATTTTGTTCTCAGTTTTTGAAAATACCCCCAGTATTTTTCTGCCTTAATTCACCTTAGCAATTGATCCCAAAATAGAAGCTTCAAGTGAGATTCTCAATATTATTTCCTACTATTACTCAGCATCTTACAGTTTACTGTAAAACTTTTTTTTTTAACTTCCATCAGATTTGGGCCATTCCTAAAAGCATTTCAGAATGATCCTGGGAAACACCTGTGTAAGTAGTGGTGAAAGTTTGCTCCGGACTCATTCTTAAGACCACTTTTAGTTGTGCACGATCTCATTGCATGTTGGAGAACCAAAGTCATCAATCTTGAGTTTACTTCTGCACTTCAAGTTATGCTTTGCCAGTACATGAGTCTAAGAGCAAGGCAGACTCCAGCAGTCCCCACACGAGTGAATCCCAAATACATTTAAAGACATTTGAAAGACCCAAATGCAGAGGGGCCTCTTGGCATGAATCCGCACAAAAGACATCTAAGTACTTCAGAAAATCCCACCTGGCACATACTGCGCAGTTTCAGGAGTCCAAAATCTTCACAAAGGGGATAATTTCAGGTATCTCATGCTCTTCTCAAGACTGAAGTCTATGGCCATCAATCCAGCACCTTCACAGCAATTCATCCTCGATTTTACTTACTCCTAGTACGTTATCTTACATTCCTTCACTTGGTTCTCTCTTACTTGATGGATGTTAACATCTCAATCACCGAATAACTCAGGTTGGAAAGGGCTCTCTAGAGGCCTTAGGTTCAAATTTGCTCAAAGCACAGCTCCATAAAATGAGATTTTGCAGAGTTTTGTCTTCTCTTGCAGAGATTATTTTCAAAACTCTCCAAGGATGGAGACTCCACAGCCTGTTCCAGTTCTCAGGTGCTCCACTTCCCAGCTGCTTCCACTGCAAGGACCTTTTTTTTTTTACACCTATTAATTATTAGCCTGTGCTGCAGTCTGTAAGGCGTTGCTTCTTACCCTTGTGCTGCATACCTCCAAGAAGAGTTTGGCTTCATCTTCTGTGTAAAGTGAAAACTGAGTGTTCATCTGATCTTCCTTCCCATGTGTCTTCACTATGATGCTTTCGCAGACATTTTGAAAATTAAGGTGATTACATGGTATTTTTAACATTCAATGTGGTAGTGACCCTGCAGAAAGACAATCTTCTCTCTTAGCAGCAAATCTAAACACAGGGGTTTTTTACCACTTTTATCACATAAATAACTTTTATTTCTTCATGGGATCACAATTTACTTACAAGAGCTACTTGAAGTTTTCTGTATCACAGTAAATATATTCCTAAATGTAAATATATGCATAAGATAAGTATTCATGCTGACACAAGTGGGTTTTTCAAGGTATCCCATTAAATCTAAGCATGTGCTTAACTTTTATCTGACTAGAAGCAGCAGCCTAAATTTTGAAATTTTTTTGCTGCTAATTACTACGTGCAATTCAGTTCATAACTACCAAATAGAATCTTTCAGAAGTGTCCTGATTTCACTAAGGTGGAATATCCTGCACCACACACTGCCTCTCTGCCTTTCTGAAAAACTTATCTTGTGTCAGGAATGCGTATGAACAAGAAAGCACAGCTAAGGCATATGGCCTTACACTTCATGTTTTCATGCTTTTCTTTTTCCTAATGTTTAAAACAATTTAAAAATAGTCTTCAGAATGGTCTTCATGTTGGAAAGGGAGGAATAGTTGCATGAGTTCAAGAGTGAAGTTTTCATCAAATCCCCTCAGCAAAACTGTTCATTTGAAATGTGCTTATGATGAGAAAATTGGGGAGGGTTTTTTTCACTCCTTGTGTTTTCCAAGAAGCTGTTTCCATACTGAATGTACAGTAAGATCAGGCGTGGCAGCTGTGAATGACAAACTTCAGAAGTGCAGCATAAAAAGTGTCAAGGCAAAGGTGGGTGATCTTGGAATCAGCCTGTGCCTTTGAAAATCCAGCTCCACTCCCATCCAGAGTGGGCTCCTACTTTATCCCACTTTGCTACCAGAGTGGTCATCTGGAAAGATTAGATGTAAAGCCTACTGGACAAAGAGTCTTTCACACTGCAGTCATCAAAACAAACTACTTTTGCATCTACTATAGGAGGGTGAGTGAAAAGGTACTGCAGAACTGGCTCTTTCAATTTACATGTAGAGAAAAGAAGCTAGCTCACATTAAAATGATTATCAATATGAATTTTATGGACCATATTAACATCAAATCAGTCTAACTGTGTTCCCACTTACATAAATTCATATATGAGTCTCTGGATACGGATTGTATAGGCATGTGCTAAACCTGAACTTCATCTGGAATGAACTTTGATAACCAGAACAAAGGACATGGTGTGCAGACAACTGAGAGTCTGGCCTGTTCTGCCTAGAAGTAAAGAAACATGTATCCTTTTTCCAAATGGGAAGTCCAGCAAAGAAAGATGTAACCACCAGGCTGGCTAAAATATTATGTCCTAGAAAAATACAAGAAATTTGGAGCCCCAAATCCAGTAAAAAGTTTCTCTCTGTTTTAAAGCAAAGTTTCCCTTTAAAACAAAGCTTCCCATGGTGTACAAAAAAGCTTCCCTTTGTTTTAAACCTAGTGGGATGGTATTCAAGGTTTTAAGTTAAAACATTTTCAATCCTGACCTCTAACATCACCCCAGGCTCCTTTGGGAAGTGCTTGTCTCTTCTTTTAGAGTCTATATACTGTTCTTAAACTAAAAACTTGTGGATACAGTCGCACTGTTGTCTGGTCCAATTTGGTTCTCAGTTCTTCTGGGTGGATGATCCAATAAAACAAGGCAAGTTCCCTGTCCTGCACAGGCACTCTCATTTTCCCCCAGTGTGTTTTGGGTTGTATTAGAAAACTTTTATCGACATCATATTTGTGCAGGATCTCTACACTGGGAATGGTCCCAGAAACTGCACCAATTGCTCCTCTTTCTCCTAAGTGCCTGTGGCAGCACTGATTTGTCAGTGCCTTATCTGAAGTGCTGTGATCAAGGCACCAATTCGTGTAATCACTTAGAGGGTACAACACCATTACCTTATCTTTGGAAGATGCATATTCCCATGAGAATCCCTTGTTTTGTACTGTTAATTATTGCTAACAGTGATCTGCAGATGACTCTCCCATTATACAATTTCTTCCTTTGTGTTCCTTTTTTTGGAAACTGTCAGAAGCATTTGGTTTAGGATTGATACACACTCCAATACTGATCAAACATGGCTTTGATTTTCCTTTGTTTCCTTCTTCTCTCTATCACTGGTTCAGTTACATTTCAGGAATGATGAAAAAGGCTGGCTGGGAACTAATTATAAAAATGCAATTTGGAAGAAATACAGTTTGTACCATTGTCCTTTATCTTTCAAGCAGCTAAAATGATCACTAATATTTCATAAATGAAAGGGAAAAATTAAGATGCAACTGTTAGAATTGGGCTGTATTATAAATAATGGTTACTAGGGAGATTTCAAGAGAGCTTAATTTGGAAGCATAACAGTCTTTGAGATGAACTGAGCTGTGTGCTTCTAAATCCCCCTGTGATAACTTTTGAAAAATATTCCCTTGAGTCAATAGATTACTTTAAAAAGCACAGTAGAAACATAGAGGGCAGTATCTTGCTGAACCACAAGTCTGACCCGGTTCCAAAGTGACCAGGGCTTGCAAACAGCGGCCTTTCCATTTTTGCACAAAGCAACAGACTACAGACTCCTCTGCCTCTTCACTTGTACACCTACTTTTCCAGGACATATTCTTTTCCTGAACCAGCATCATTTCTGGAGACCTTTCTGGTTCTCTGTAAATTTCTGGGCAGTTGCTCCTCTTGTTTCCTTATCTTCATCCCGGGTCCTACCACTGCTTCCTAACTTGCTCTTGTCCACCCACAGCTGCCTTAGTGCCCTCCTCACATTCTGCTTTGGTCCGGCCTCTTGTTCCAGCTATAGCAGCAGGAAGTCCTACATAAGAGGTACAGCAAAATTAATTCATTTGGGACCTGCTCTGAGTGGGGGACCTGCTTTTCCCCCAGTGCTGGAGTGGTTCAAATGGTGAGCCACTATTTCAGCTGAAAAACAGCACCATTACAAAACAGAGTTCCTACAGATTTTGGCTAGTATGATGCACCATTATTGATTTCTCTGTTGCTTCATGTTGATTCGTCTCAACTGAAATGTGTATTTTTTATATAAAATAATTCACTGGTGCTTCTGTTTTAGACCCATAATTTGAGAAAATGGCCTGAAGTAGTGAAAGGCACTTTTGAAAGCCAAAGCTGCTTTCAGTCTAAGAAGGCTTGAAGAGGATTTCTTTTTCGCATGGCAGCCACTGTCAGTTCATCAGAAGGAAAACTTTCTTCCCCCTGATGATAGGAAAGGTATACCACTGTGCATGTCTCCAGCATCCCACTCCATGTCTCTAGTCTGTGCTTCTGCTGACCAAAGACCTCTGGCTCCTGAGAGTGGCCAGAACAGATATTCTAGGGAGGAATATCAGAAGAAGTCAAACATAGAGCAACATTTCTGTCATGTGCTTCACAGCCTCCAGCTTCCTGAAATGGATGTTGTTTTTATGTCTAAGAAAGCCTCACAGTGCAGTTCTCTTTACTAACTTTTCCCGTTTCCACTTGAATCCCCTAAACTATTTGCAGCCAAGCTTTGGCCAGGAGTGCCACACACAAGAGCTGCCTCTTGTTTTTAATCCATCTCCTGCTATTTTCACCTGACAGTCCTCATTTCTCTCATAAGAGACATAATGAGCAGTCATTTCCCTCTCCACTCACACCAGGGGCACTTAAGGAACATTCAGGTGCACAAGCAGCAACATTTTCAAGACTCATAAATTAAGAAAAGCTAGAATCCTTTCAAACAAGAAAAAAGTTTTCTCACAGTTTCACACATATTTTACATGAACAGTGGTGATGATAAAAGAACAGTCTCTTGAGCTGAAGAGGAGTCATAATCCCGCATATCTAGGAGATGGCTGCACTTAGCCTTAAATTAGGCTCTCTGGAAGGGTCTGTGGATGGTGAACATTACCAAAGCCCCTGCATACTGTTAGTCAGTTTTCATGTACATTAAAAAGTGATAAGCTGGCCACCTACTGTTCATATTTTCGTATCAGATGGTTTTGTCTCACATCAAGGGAAACTAAATGGTTTTAGTTTAAAACAGATGGCAAACTGTTGGCAGGAGCTTTCAGAGGCATCAACAATTGTAAAGTAAAGTAGGACTCGAAGGACAGATGAGAAATTAAATACCCAGTGTTAGAAAGTGACCTGAAATTAAATCCAAGGTATAGGCCATCACACAGCAGGATGTTGAAAACTTTCCTACAGATCTACATTCTGCAACTGTCTCTTTCAAGGACAGAGCAAAAGCCCCAGTTTGAAAGAAGATTGCATTTTGGAGAAATGAAAATTCACATCCAAGTCTGGATCAGGTTATTTGCATGTTTGTGACAGACTGTTTCAAACAGAGTTTCCATCTCTCCTGAGCCAGGTGAGAAAAACTTCCTGGTATGACAGAACAGCTGAAACAAAACATCATAAAAGCAATTTGTAGTGAAAAAAGACAGTCTGCCAGCCTATCAAACAGGAGCATACAGAAGATATTTCTGAAAAACACACACATCTAGGTTATGACCTTCATGTCACCCACCTGAAACCCTGAGTTAACATCTGGCTTAGGAAATTCTGCTGTTGGAATACTCTGGCAGGTCAATAGGCACAAACATGCTGAGGGGTTACCATGAGTGGCAAGATTGAAAGACTTCACCTCGCCTCAGTGCAGTGTCCTGAGCATGGGGGCTGTTCTCCCTCTGGTGCAGGAGCTGCTGCTGGGATGAAGAGCATTCCCCCATAAGAACGAGCCTGCCTACCGGCTGTCCCTGCTGCAGGAGATGAGTCGGAAAGCTGCCACATAAATATTCTTGCTGCTTAGAAATGGAAGCACAGGCCAAGGGCTGTTTAATTCAGTCTTGAGAAAGCCAGTCAGCCAGACATGCAGAGTGACAGCTGTTATGTGGCTCTCAGTTGATGCTGGCCCCACAAGCTTTTGTCACAGCACAGAACACTTTCTATCTTCCAGCTAAGACATCCCCTAGAATTATTATCACTGCCAATAAACCACCATCCCTAAACACACTTGTAGCATCCCTATTCATCCCTTCAGGACACCAAACTTTTGATCATCCTGACCTTTGGTTCTCATCCTTTTGAGAGTTCTGAATAACTTAACGAATATACTAATTTTGAGCAAATCCAGAATAAGTGCTGGAGCTTTACTCCTTCTGTAGACACTGACAACTTAAAAATTGCTTTGTGTCACATTAAGGTTGTTTAATACTTTCAAAAATTCCCAGGACTTCAAGGCTTCTCTTATTCAGGGAGATAGAAGTCTTCTTCTGCATAGATGTAGTTTAATTATCACCTCGCTAGTAAGACAGAGAAGGAGAAAGACAGTCCTTCCTGAAATCGGTAGATGTGCATGCAGTTTCTCCCAGGATCAGTCAGTCCCTTTTCCTCACACTTTCTCATAACTGTCTAGTGAGCCAAAACTCTTCTGCAGATGAGCTTAAACTGAACCAAATGCTTTTGGAACCAGGCATGTTTTTCTTAAGCTGTTTGTCTCTCCACGCATAGCTCTTTTCACAGCCCTCCTGGACTCCTTTTATGGTATCCAGATCTCCCAGTTTCTCCAAAGAAGAGTCATGCTTAAGTGGAATTAGCACTTGGGTTCCCATTTTCATGTGAATGATTATATGCCACTGGTGTAACTGATTTGGCTATTGTTTTTTTCTGCATCATTGGGATGAAATTCTATTAGGACTCAAAAAAGTTGTACTCAAAACAATGTTGACATAACATTTTGATTTTTCACATATATTTTGTGCACCCTCAGAGAATTTGTTGACAATACCAAGCAGGGAGGTGCAGATAACACATTTGAAGGGAGAGATGCCATTGTCATTTTCTTGGTTTTTATATCTGAGCCAATGTCATATGAATGATTATGGTGTGAAATATTCTTTTTTTCAATTTGTGTCAGCTGTCCTAGTCCTAAAACTTTGTGCCTTAATGTTCTTAGTCTGCCTTTTCCTCATACAGTCATGTCCAAAATACAACACTGCTTATATCTGCATCTCCAGTGTCCTACTGCTGGAAGCAATTTCATGTAGTAAAAATCATGTTTTTTTTCTTGTACAGGAATGTTGATATTTGCTCTCAGTGCACACACAGTAAAGCATCTTGATCTGGCCCAGGCTGCAAATGTTTTTCAAAGAGTTCCCAAACTCTCTTGGAACAGCAAAACTCAAAGCAAGCCCTCTAATCCAACATCAGGCTGACGCTCCACAAGGATGTGGATTCTGCATTGTTTCCAAACCAACATACCTTAAACCCAGGATTCCTTAAAGCACTTTGGAACTTCAGTGATTTTAACCTGAGCCTCCAGGATACAAAAGAAACTGAGGACAAATCCAGTTTGCAGGATGACTTTTGATGTGATGATGACTTTGCCAAATTCTGCTCATCACATTCAGGGTGCAACCTGGGCTGCAAACCCTTTCCTTGAGTGCCTGACTTGGGGACAAAGGCAGCTCAGGATAAATCGCAGTGAAATAGAAGAGAGGATTTGGGGGCAGAGGAATACTAGTAGGATTAGTACACTGTCCCTGAAATGAAAAGCAGCCATCCTCCTCCAGAATACATGACCAGCTTGTCTGGGCACTAGCTCATCCTTCAAAAGAGGTATCACCCCCTTCTTTCCAGGTGGAGCACTGGCATGAGCACATACCAGATCCATACAGCAGACACCTGATTCAGAGGGGTGTAAACAGTGCTAAAGCCTCACAAAATGTCAGAAAAAGATCAATTTTCTTTCCGAAGTTTTATGGCACTCCCTTCACAACACCTTCAAACACGCTGGATGTACACAGCAAAAACTGCCCTCTTTAACGACCATCAAGTCCTTCCTTTTACTCTTGATTTGTTATCTGCGGGATTCTGGTATATGGATTGCCTCTACACAAGTGAGTTTGGATTTAACTGAATTTTGCGTCTTTTCCCCAAATACCTGGAGGCAACCTGGCACGCACACCTTGTGGTATGAATTAATATCTGTTATCCCTATCACTCTATTTAATTCAGCTAGCAGAACATCTGAGTAAAAAGGCTTCTTTGGAGCTTTGAGCCTTTCTAAATGCCTCAGGTGTTTTCAAATTTTTTTTATTCTCCATGAAAAATGCGTCCCCAAACGATAAATCATTGTGAAAAGTGAGCAAACAGCAGATCCAGCTTTGTTCATTAACAAACAATGTTGTCTGTGAACACAGGATATGTCAGGCTGCATTTATCTAGCTCATCCCTTCTTTTTAAGAGCAGCCAACACCAGATCCTTCAGGCAGTGGTGGGAAGAACCAGTGCAGGGAGAGACGGGCAAATTTGCCCATCCATTGATCCTGCCCTGATCCCACAGATCCATTATGGTGCCTCACGCTGTAGGGGCTGAACACCGTACCCTGGCCTGTGAAGTGGGAACAATAGGGTGGGAAGCACGGCACAAAAGCAAGTATCAGAGAACCATAGAATCATTAAGGCTGGAAAAGGTCTCCAAAACCATTGAGTCTGTCCTTCAACCAAACACCACCATATCAACTAAACCACAGCACTAAGGGCCTCATTGAGTTGTTCCTTGAATAATTCCAGGGATCAGGCTCCACCACTTCCCTGAGCAGCCCTTCCAATGCTTGACAATGTTTTCAGTAAAGAAATTCTTCCTGGTGTCCAACCTGACCCTCCACTGGTGCAGCTTGAGGCTATGTCCTCTTGTCCTGAGAGAAGAGGCCAACCCCCACCTGGCTACAATCTCCTTTCAGGGAATTCTAGAGAGTGAAAAGGTCTCCCTGGAACAGTCCCTGGCAGGAGGACAAGACATGCCATGAGGGAAGAGGGAACACAGCATATTAAGCCTGCTAGCCACTCTGCCAAAGACCTGTCAAAGATCTGCCAGAGAGTTTGGTGATGAGATTTCAGACACACAGCTGGAACTACAAGAACTTTGCCTTCTGCTGCAGGATGATTTGGAGAGTTCCTTGATTGAAGTCGTGTTCCGCTCCTGAGCTGGGGTAAGCTGAGCATCATCCTGTAAAGAGCAGTATTTCTGCTTCAGCAAGAGAGACAAAAAGACTGTGTGGCTTCACTGCTGGCAGAGACAGCAGGAATGATTTGTAGTGAAATATTTCAGGTCTTGGTGATTAGTACTGAAGCTTATGTGTTCATCACATATTAAAGTAGTAGTTCCACACAAGAATAATTACAGCATGAAGAAAATTACTAGATGGAGAAGAGAGAGATCAAAAGCCAGGCTGTCACAAATCCCAAGATTGCTGAGAAATGAGGCCATCTTGAATTAGAAAAAAAAATTTAAAGGACAAAAGAATCCCCCCAGGATCTTGCTTTATTTCATGGTTTTAGAGGTTCAGATTGTCAAGTTACTCAGAATCATAATTAAACATTACAGCTTTCCAAATTGCCTCTTTATCCAGAAATTCAAACACAAGACAAAGAGGCTGGGAGCACCACACTACTGAAAAAAAATAGGCAGAGCAAAAAATTTTCTCTTTGATGAGAGAAAATATTCTGGAAATTTGTTCATTGCAACATTGATTTTTCAGTCTGAAGAAGTTTCTCATTTGAATTCCTGGCCGTCTTTGAGATGCTTGCTTTACTGTGTGTTTTACTACATTCAAACAGTAAAGAAAGATGCAACAAAGAGCAACATCAGGAGACACTCCTTCCTCTGTGTGGTTCACACTTTGCTGCAGAAGGGAACTCATCTCATGTCGGGAAAGCGTATGCAATCACTTCCAACAGCACTCAAGAAGCCAGGGCACAGAAATAGCTGGGAGTCTAACAGCCTGTAGGCCCTGTCAGCATTTATTATCCACAAAGGAGATGCGATAATGTAAGAGGCTGCACTGTTCAAACCACCTCCGTTTTCTTGATTATAGTATTTGTTAAAATACTTGGTTAGAAAGAAGAGCAATGGAAGCTGAGCTAGGACTCTGAAAAGATTATTCAGCTCTCTTATTTTTTGTGGAAACAAAAGTTAAAGAAAAATGATAAGACACAGGAAGCTGTAATTTATCTTGAGCTCATCAACTGAACAGCAATTGCTTAAGAGGCACATTACAAATACTTTCGTAAGTGAGAGTATAATGCTGGAACATGAACTTTACTGCAAAAAAACATCTACTTATCTATATGATGTGCCAAAGAGACAATATTAACCAAGTGTTCAGGACTGCAGGTGTTACTTGCACAGTTAGAGAAAATTCACATAAAACCCCTGTGGTGAAAAAGCGTATTAATAGGAAATTGTCAGCAACTGTTATTTACTGGGAATTGGTCTTGAGCTTTCTATTGTGTGTATGAGCTCACCTTCCCCATTTAGCTGTTCTCACAGGGCAATGCCCTCAAGACCTGATGATTTGGTAAAGCCAAGGATGTGAAAAAAAGCAGCTGATCTAAAGCAAAACCTGTTCATGGCTGGGAAAAATCACTTTTGAATGGTTTCAGAAAAATCTGAATGGAATAAATCTGAACAGAAACATTCTACAGCTGGCCTGAGAGAATATTTTTTTCTTTTATTTTTTTAAAGTGTTTTCTATATTTATTTTGTGTTTAGAATAATGTCTGAACCATGCAGCCAGCAACAGATTTGGAATCACAGCCTTATTCCTGACAAGAAGTCCTAAGAATAGGACAGAATCTAGCAGGGTCATGCAGCAGCACCACACTGCTGCCCCTCAGCTGATGGGGCCTGATCTGACATTACAGCTGTGCTTTCAGAGCCAAACTGTTTAAACTGGATTAAGTGCATTTTTGTTGTGTGGCTGCTGTGTTTCTGACTCTGTATTTTCTGGCCTGTACTTAGTCATTAGCTAAACCTTTCACAAGCTTTTCTTCAGACATGAGTAGCTAAAGGAAGTACCCTGTTCACAAGGCACAACTGAAGCTGAAACATCATGTTTGCCCACAGCAATAAGCCTTGGCAAAACATGAACATAAGGGATAAGATCATCAGCTACTGTGGACAAGCTGTTGAGGATCTCCTCCTGTCTTCACAGAGAGCTGGGAGCCAGGCAGTCCCTTGTGGACACTTCAGCTGCTTAACACAGCACTGCTGCACCAATTAAATCCCCTGTCACAGATGCTAAAACCACCAGAGTTGCTTAAAAACTCTGATCAGCACCATAGTAGTGATATCAAAATAGTAATGGTGGTGTGCGTTTTTGACAGAATGAGTCCCTCGAGAGCCAGAGTCACTTCTGCTCTCCGAGACCTGAGAAGTCCTGCATGTAACAGGGGGTGGTTTCTTTCCCTTTGCTGAGTGGCTTGAAAGGCACAAACTGAATCTGCAAAAGCCTTGGCAGAGCAAATATTGTGGGATATAATATTGTCAGAGCACTTCAGTACCTGCTCAGTAGTTATGCCGGTGGCTGTTGGTACATTGGCTAAGTGCATTCGAGGAGATGTGTACTACACCTCTAAGTGGTCTGAAAGTAGGAAAACGTTTTGCAGGACTGGATGTGCCAAGTGCAGAGTAACCCAACAAAGGCGGGGCCCCTCCAGAAACTGCAGGCCTTCTTTTAGTGAGACCAAATGAAAAAGACAGTCATTCAACACTGGAATCTCTTGGATTTTGAGGGACTGGTTTGTTTGCTTAGAGTTTGGCAAAGTATTTCTCAAGGGCGCACATCCGGTCTCTGCCATGGTTTGGGACTGAAAAGAAGTTCTCTTTACCATAAAATGGTTAAAAAACTTTTGAACTTAGTAATGCTAATTCTTGAAAAATTTAAACAACCTTTTAATATGACTATGAGTTGTTCCAAAGCAGCAAAAATTCTTTCTAAAAGGAAACTGAGTGAAGCATTGCAAGTCTGGAAGTTTGCTATTAAGTAATTTAAATAACAACTGACATTACCAGCAATCATATTTTTCTGATACTTTGTTCATACAGTAAACATTACTCTTCAGGACCCTGTTTCCAGGACAGGGGTGCCAATTTTGCTCCATCAGTTTGGGTATTTCTAGGTCCCTCACAAACCGATTTTCAGGTGGAAACTCCTGGGTCAGATCTTGATGCTCTGGGCTTGCACTCCTAAGCTGGTCAGTCTTCATGGGAAGAAAGGGAGGTCTGTGGTATCCAGCTCAAGCCCTCCAGATTAAGGACAACAAAAAAAAGATTTACATCCACCTGGCTAAAATAAAGCTACAAAGGTTAAGAGACCTGACTTGTGCCAAAAGCACTACCAACCTATCCTGGGAATCCCTGGAACCACAGCTGGGAACCTAAATTTCAGATGAACATGGTGTTCTTCGCTTCCTATCCTGGCAACATAATTTTATGTGCCACTAAATTAATCCCATTTCATGTTATAGAACTGTTGTGAATCTGAACATACCTTCCCATATATTTGTTCATGACCCATTTCAGAATCAAAACGTGGTTTAAATACTTTATACACCCATTACGTTTTATTATGAACTGCTGTTCATACGGATAGAACTGAGTTTTATGACAACACATCATTTGATGGAAACACTCTTTTGCTGTTATATCATCCCCTTGGATAAGAATTACTCTACTGCACTACACAACACCACTCCACTGCAAATACAGTTTTGTACCCACAGTTAAATTGTTGGCAAGAAGATCAGGCTTTCTATTATGGTCTTCTCAATCATTGAAAAAACCCATTATGTTCACTTAAAAATCACATTCTCCCCTTTTTCTTTTATTTTCTTCAACTAACAGGTTTTTTTTTTTCATTTCTAAACAGAAAATAAAAAATACAAATCAACAAAAAGTATCGAGAAGGAGTAGCAGGCAAATATGAAAGCAGAAAATACCAAGCAAAATTGACATTTTGACACAAATTCTGTTTACTTGGTCTTCGTGAGACAAGGTTGGACATGGGAGCATTCCTATGAGAGAGAATAGTCAGAAAGTCTGGTTCAGAGAAGAGGAGAGGGTGGCAGTATTAGCAATGCAGCTCATTTGAAATGCTGAAGCAGAACCGTCCTTTCTAGCTTAGTACCGACCAGCAGGACACCTAACTCTGTCACAGCCAAAACACTATTTTCAATATTCTAACATCTGCCATCCCTGTCTCTTAACAAGCACTGAGGCACTTGTTCACAGAAAAGAAATCCTGTTATCCCAGTCAGCCCCCACCTCTGCCTTCTCTGATGGTTTCACTGTAAGGACGCATATTTTCCAATTCAACATTTATATGCAAGAACCCTTTACAAGCTCCTTGTGTTTCCCTGACTATACAAACACACAGGCAGAAATGCTGTGACATTTCTCAACAGTTTAATTATCCTTTTTCCATCATATTGGACTAAGACAGGAAGGTTTAATCTTAGTGAATGTTTCTATTAGTGTAGAGACTTTGAGGAATGTTTCTACTAATAATTTTGATTCATTTCTTCTGTTTTTCAAGAATGAGGCAAATTTTATTGCCCTATGTTCACTTTCTTGGTTGTTTTCACACAAAAAATGCACTAAATGAAAAAAAGGGGATTTCATCTGGTCCACTTTTTTTCCAAGTATAAACCACACATTCTTCACAGACATATGCAAAAGTAATAATCAACATCTTTTTGAGCGGAATTACTGAACACACAAATTTTAGCATTCCACTGCACAGTTATACAAAGAGAAAACAGAAACAGAACAAAATTTCCAATGCCCATTTGAAATCTTTCCATATTTATTCATCTCAGTAGAGTAGCTGGATTTTTCAGACAAACACAGCACACAGCAGTCAAGGCCCAAACCCTAAAAAGCACTTAAGGAAACAGAGTAGGTGTCAGTCACATTTCATGCGTGCACTTCTCCCCTGGAGTGTTATTTCTCTTCTATGGGGGTTTATTACAACTAACAAATTTTCCTCTGTTCAGCTCTCTATTCAGTAGAAGAAATGAGGTTCCATGACCAACGTGATCTGATTCTCTCCATGATCTATTCACAGCTTCAAACCGAGAAAATAATAATTGCAAGCACATTACCTGTAAATAATTCGTTCTCATTTATTCAGACTGATGAATGGACCACACAAAATGAGCTTCTCCCCTGCCAGTAACAACGAAGAACAAAAGAATTACCAGATTAACCGATTATAGGAAGCTGAGTAACTCTTACAAGTGCAAAAAATTCCAAACTTGTAGAAAGAAAATTGGTTAGGAAAGGTTCAACAAGATGCCTTCAAGAAAAAATAGATAAAGAAGAAGCACTACTGTGTAAGACCTGTGGGAAAGCAATTAAGATATTTGTGTTGATAGCCACAATGCCAGATGCCTGCAAATTATCTAAATCGGCAGTCTACTTTAAAGAAATTGTACTTGTACCTCATTGTGTTTATCTTGCTTTCTTGCTCTGTCATTGCCTTATTGCCAATATTTCTTTTTTTTTTTCTTTTCTTTTTTTTGTAGAGCTGGGAAGTGTAACTTTGGACTCCAATCACAAACACTAATATAGATGCAGTTATTAACCCTATTTCTCCCCAGCATTTCTCCCCCCACCATCTTAATCCCTGTGCAAGTATGTTTTCTCTTAATTTAAATTCCCTTGACATTATATTCCTGGCTGACAGCAGTCTAAAAAGAAACCCACACAAACGATATAACAATACTCTTTTTCAAGTAAAAAACTCTTATCGCATCAAGTTTCCTTTAAATCATAGCTTGATAACAGCAGCAGAAATATTAAATTTGTAGACATTTAGAATTTAATTTCTCATGAAGCTATTTAGTGTATTTACCAGCTGCCAAGAAGGTAAACACCCATAAAAGCCTTTCTGGCCAAAGACAGCTACAAGCTTAGAAAAATTGCTTTTGTTTTCACCATAAAATGTGTTTTCATTCAACATTTCTCTCACTGTCCCCCAATAAAGAGATCATTCTTTGCAGAAGCGTACAGAAGAACCTTGAGCTTTTTGCAAAAGCTGATTTTCCTTGGGGAGAATACCTAAGTATCTCAGGGGAAAGTTTTCAGGTTTATTTCAGATGAATTTAAACCCTCCCGGCTGCTGGTGCTGCTAAGCCTCAGGTCCAAGATGTCCCAGGGAGATGAAGAGCACACAGTACCACTGTGCTGTGGTTCTTAACCCTCTGGCACATTCAGAACTTCTTGTGTACTGAGACTAGGATTGGGTGAGCTGTCTGGGCTGCAGATCTTGACCACAGCCTCTAAGCTTTTAAACTTTTTAGATATTTCCCAACTGAAGTGTTTGCAACAATCTCTCAGGACAGAGTCTTTTCATACCTTGACCACCATACTCCATTTTTCTCTTGCTGCAGCTTGTTTATGCATGGACTTTCAGCGTGTTTTCTTTCATAGTATCAATGAGAAAGAAAAAGGTATCAAAATGGGAAATTTCCACTGCTCTTCTTCAAAAAACCCTGTTTCCCAAGCTCCTAAAAGCTGTGTTAGATAGCTATCCTCCATCTTGATATTCTCTTTTTATTCTTCTTCTTACCTTTATTCTTCCCTCTGTTCCTTCTCTCTCCCATCACTTGCTTCCTTCCCTTACTGCTTGTAAGGTTCAATAGATGACCTGGGTGATAAGACTCCTTTTAAAAACTCACAGGTTCACTAAATTATAAGATATCAAATATATTCTTTCTACACAGTTTTCTCTGGAATGGCAACACAGCCATTCAGGTCAAGAGAACAGGAAAACCAGCATCACTTTCTGCTAAAAATTCATTAGGTAGAGTGGCAAAATCTGACAACCCTGCCCAGGTAAGAGAGGTCTCTCCTTTCCACCCACTCAACAATAGGGGAATTAATACTTCGCAGATAGCTTATCTCATTCATCACCCTTCAACAAACATGTTTTGCTTTCCCCCCTCATTCAGGGGAATTAATATTTTGCAAATAGCTTATTTCTTGCTCCCCCTTCTCATTCATTGAAAGCATAGACATATAAACTAGCTATTTGCTGTCTTAATTCTCCTCTTGGTGTTGACATCACAGGTGGGAGGTCTGAGCATTCCCTTTACTCCCTGTCCTGATACCTGCAATGACTTCTTTGCCTTTCTTCCTGCTCAAGACCAGAATTAGATAGCAATGTTATTTCTTATGACGGTGTTGATGCTGTCTCTGTTTTTTCATTCTTAAGGTTGCTTCCATTTTTAAATTAATATTATTGCTTCAAATCAGCATCAGAGATGCAAATGAATTAAAGGAAAAGTCAAGTGTTTTGAGATATTCATATCCTACAAAATCTAACTGCTATTAGATAATAAAAAAATGTTTGTTAAATTCTCCCATATTAATTGGGTCCCAATTTTTGTACATTTAGTTTAAGTTCCCTCTGCACATTTTATTGGGTTATTGGACTAACTGGGAACAGAAGCCATTGGGGAGTCTTTGTACGTATGCTCAGTGCTGCTGGTCTCTTTTTTATAACTGCATTTCAAAGTCTCCACTTGCAAAACAAGGATGACAGCAACTCCCTGAACTGCTATTGCTATGTAGAATGTGAACAAGAAGGGAAAAAAACGGTGAAAGTGAGGTCAAGTGTTAGAAAAAAAACCCCAACACACAAGGTATTAAAGCCATTATGAATCAGAGAATAAACCCTTTCCCAGCTTTTAGAGACTACAATGAAACATTAATGACTGGCCATGCCAAAATACTAGACTTGCTGGACTCAGGAAGTGACCCATGAACACCACACTGACACGCTTGAGTCAAAGCAAAGTGTTTGGCTGGCCTTGATGGATTTTTGTTTATCAAATACACTATAAGCTTTATGTTCTTTACTGGAGCTGAAAAAAGCTATTTTAAAATTACTAAAAGTTTTAAATACCATTTTTCTTCTGGTTTAATTACAGTTCAGCAGGGGCAGGTAAACCGAGTGTTGGAAAATGTCAAAAGGATGGATAATAACAAGCAGTGTCAGAGTTGGGAGAGAACCTAGACCAGTCTTGGAGTAAGATATTCCTGTCTAATAGATTTCAAGTGAAAAATAAAATTTGCGTATGATGGAACTTCCCTTTGGCAACGGATAGATGGCCATATGCTGTGCTAGACTGTGCGAGATTAGATATCTCTGGATTATGTAGGCCTGGGCACCCACTCTGTCTCTAGAAATACTGAGAATTAATGACCCCAGCAAAGTCAGTGCCAGAGCTTCCTATGGTGTCAGTGGGGCCAAGACAGAGTTCCCAGCAACTCATTTTTAGAAAACTCTAGTCCGTGTGTCAGTATTTTTTCCTCCTCTTCTTCTCTGGTAATGCAAGATAGGGGTACTTTGAGGTCCCTTAAGGCCTATAGACAACAACAACGACTTTCAAGACAGAAGGAGTTTAGTATGTGGAAGTTGTCTTGCTTCATGTGATATGTGTAAAAGCTAGATATCTATGGTTTTGATCTAGACATATTAGTTGTCAGTGAAGAAGAACATTCACTTTAGCCTTTCATTCATCCAACGTCTTGTTTCTGTTGTGTTTATATTAGGGGCTTGCTGGCTTAGCCAGCAAGAGCTCCACAGCCACTCTCTCACTGCCCTGATCACAGCAGGATGGGGGAGAGAATTGGAAGAGTAAAAGTGAGTACAAAGTCTGGGTGTTCAGTTCATCTACGGGAATCTCCAGCCGGTCAAGTGAGACCAATTCTCTGTCCTATCAGAGAATGCTACTCGTTCAAATTAATAACCATAGTACCTTCTGACAATATGACCTTCTCTAATGTCCTTACATCATGGCAGGACAGATGGGATGGAGACGGAAAACTTGGGAAGAAAGTTGTCTTTATATCAGTTTCTTTCTCTCCAAACTAGTAAAATTCTTAAGCAGCACAGAGGCTGCTACTAGACTTAATTATTGATTGTCAAGGATCCTTGAGACCTTCCCAGGGAGGCCTCATGATGAGTGCAAACTACTGTTCATCATTATTGTCACTGAAAGATTCACAAGATGAATGTTTTCTACATGCATCAATTACTAACCCAGCTTTTTCACTTACAGCCTTGAACCGAATTTAACGTCTCCAAAAAATAGTAACACTCCTACTGGTGTTGTTTATCAGTTAAATCTAAAACTTGCTTCTCACAGCTCAGAAGGGAAAAACATTTACTTCAGGTTCTAATATTATTCCTTTCACCATCAGCCCAATGGCCTAGAATTATATTTTTCCATGCAGTTTGCTTTATTTGAAGCCATTTGGTGTAGTAGAAATACCTTTCCAGAATTGACTTTTTTCATGAAGCTGACACTGAATTAAATATCTATCTGTATTTCAAAAATTTTCCCTCACTATATATTGATGTTCTGCCAGCTACAGATCCTGATCTGCAGACTGCTCTGCCAGAAAACCACAGATCCAGACAAGAGAAAGAGATGTTGTTCCGTTGGTAGGGCTCGGGTCTGCAATAATGGGAAAAGGAAGTAGCCATCCACTTCTTTTCTGCAGGGGTTATTATTTTCTGTTGAGTTTTCTGAGAAATTTTTAGGCAATCTTCTGCCCCTCCTATCCAAAGCAGTAGTCTGAGGTGTTTTTGAGCCAGAAGCATGCCTAAGGCCAGATACTTACATCTCTAGATTACTTGAAGACACCAAATTGAACATCAACTGTTGCTGACACTGGCTGTGATTCTTTGTTGGCATAGAGTACATTTAGCTGTGGAGCATATACTCCCTCATTTCCATATAATCAAATGTTTACACTCCAGCATAAACAGAAAGTTTTATGTCCTGTTATAAAGAATCACAAGACCCTTTTCTGACTCTGCATGTAATAATGAAGTTAGGGCAACAAGACTGCTTTATTTCTGATGAGAAAATAGCCTGATACGTGTGAAAACCCCTACACACAACTAAGAAAGCTATCTCCCAAGCTTTTGTTAGAAATATTCTATGTGGGTTAGAAAGTATAGAAGAAATGAACTGTCAGTTTCTAATACCAGAATTTATTTTGCCTTCATATTGTTTTTGCAATATTAGTAATGGAGAATGCTTATGGCCTGCTGGCTCTTTTAAGCTTTCATGAAATTTAGCTGTGTAAAACCAGAACTGAGTCTACTTCAGCTTTGTACCAAACTATGAGGTCTCAGGGCAAGTCAAATTCGAGTTCAGCTGTACTGACAGCCTTATGGGCAACCCCCTTTGCCTTTTGCTTTGTTCTTCTAAACCAATGTTATTTATACCATCTTCCTGAGGTAGATTTAGATCATGAAGCTCTCAGATAACCTTTCAGATTTCTTTCTTTGTCAGGCTTCTTTATTTATTGCAAATGTATACTTTTAGCCTTCTTGCAAATAGGAATCTTTAAGGTTAACACAAAAGACAAGTAAAAATGAAACACAGTGCCCAAAGATTTTTCACTGGCTAAAAATGATGCTTTTTATCCAATGTCATAAGTTCAAATGTGTCGCTGTTTTTGGATCAAGGATATAGCATGAAATTATATGGTTCTAGGGAAACAGCCTGTCAGAAGTTTTTCATTGGATTCATTAGAAATTGTTTTTGCCCACTGAAAAGTAATCCAGATTTCGGGGAGATAGGACTGAATCAACCAAGATCAATTTCAGAGCATTTTGACAACTTTTCACTAAAGCTGAAGTCCTAATTTTGGAATTTATTTTATGTATCACTTTCAGCTGGCTTGTTTCTTCACCATTTTGGTATGGGCACTTATTTCTTAAACCAGACTATTTTACTGGTTTGAAATAAATTGCAACTCTAGAAAATTCCTTCCTTAGCACTGGATATGCATAAGGAAGCTGCAAGCTGACAGCATACTTGTAGTTTTTAAGCTATCAATTACAGCCTTCTTCAAGTACTGTGCTCACAGGTGTGACAGGAATCTAGATAAAACACTGTATGATATACTTGATGCAACCATCCATCCTACATTTAGTCTCAAGCGAGTTTCTCCACTAATCTGTTATTTGTCTGTATATCTCATGTCAGCGTACCAGAGAGAGATTAACTCCCTAAATTCAGAATCTGTCACCTTTTGTCTGGAGATAGATTACTTTGCTTTATGTTGTCCCGTTAAAGCCACAAGTAACAGCACACATTCATTTAAGGATGAATTAGGGTCCTTCCCCACTGCACTGCCCCTGCAGTCTTAGCCACAAGCAGATGTTCAGAACTATATATAAAAAAAATAAGGGAATGCATGATTCCTCTACCTGTGTTCACACTGTGGGGCAGCCAGCTCCAAAGGGTGGTGAGGAAATTAAAAATAGTCAGAACTCGGTTGTATTTTAGTGGTATTGTCACAATCTGCCTCAGGGTCCTCCTTGGGGCACCTTCAACTCTTGAGAGCTGCAGGTATTAGCAGTGGAAGAGAAGTATGTGATGTGAGATAGTGCACATCTGAGCACCCCATACAATCCTTGAAACTTTAGTGCTTCCTATACATTCTGAATATAGCAATTTCTATTTCCCTGGCCTTCATGTTCTCTTTTTCCAGCCATAATGAGCTTCCATCACTGTCTTTAGAGAGGACTGAGGCAAAATTACTTAGTCTGCATGTCATAATGAAACGACCCTTGATCTTGGTCCCACCCTCACAGAATAGCCACTCAACTTATTACCGCTGTTACATTTTATTGGAAAGAAGAGCATTTTCTGACTTGGGACAAGTCTCCCCTTAGCCCAAAACCTTCTGATGTAAGAGAAAGGTTCAGCTCTACTGTAAATCTCCCAAATGTGTTATTTTCACTGGCACAGCGTTTTGGAGTAAAGATACAAATTAGCTCAATTTTCAGTGTTCTATCACTCAGTGCTCTATGATCATGGGCACAATGATCTGTGAAAGCTTGGGAGATGTTTTACTCTCCTTAAGTACTCCACTGCAATAAGGATAATGCAGCTAACAGTCAGAGAGGCTGTATTTGACATTTTGTGACTTACAGAATAGCTGCAAGGTGATGTGAGTCTTGTAAAACATCTGTGCTGAGAATAATGTGGGCCTTGGCTTTTATTTGCCTTTACAAGAGAGGTGAGCCACTGGAGCATTTCAAGTATGTGAAACATAAAAAACCCCAAATTTCAAATTTGTGTTAGAGGCCACCTCCTCTTGACCCAGTTGAAGCTGGTATTTTGGGTAAGAAGGGAGATGTAATGATGTGATTCGGGAAAGAGTTGTCAGTACTCAGAACTGCTTGCAGAAACTTGTGTGCATCAGCCATGCCAACCAACTGAACCTCTTAATCTCAAAGAAGATTTGTGCACTTAATAGCCCCCACATCCTGGGAAAATGTTTCTGTGGTGTCAGGGGAAACAAGTGAGCAGCAGCTCCTGCTTTCCCTCAGCCTGTACCTCCTAGATGGTAAAAGGCTCCTTACTCATTCCAGCTTTTCACTGGGAACAGCCAGACTCATCCTAATCCTCTGTTCCTCATGTTATGCAGTGGAGGGCTTGTGAAGCACACAGTAGCAGACATGCTCTGTTTTGCCTGTGGCAGGTTCTCCATGGTTACCTGTAAAAGATCACCTTCATTTCAGCATGACAGGCTGAAAAGTCCTGGTTTGCACTCTGTGCCAGGAGGCCAAACGAACTCAGCCTCCTGAGGGGTTTGGCTGTGTGACAGTCACATGCTTTAAGGCATAGAACCTCGAGTGCAAGCTCAGTGTAGGGTTGGTTCTGAACCCTTTATGCAGGAAATCCAAGGTTGTAGGGCGGGACAAGGGAGAGCTGTCAGCACACTGAGTGTGGACCCTGTCATAGAAGCAATCCACCCAAGCTTATGCTTACAAAGGAGCAGAATATTTTGTTGTTAAGGTACTTGAAATAAATCTAACCCATGTTTCCTTCTAGCAGAACCTGGGGCTTTGCATCCCAGAGCTGCTTAGGGGAAGAAAGGGAAGGAGGGAGTATTATGCAGATGAGTCCACCTTTACTCCAAACCCCAAAATAAGTAGTGCGATCATTTCTGGGAGAGAGAGAGAAGGGCCTGGAGCAAATCCAACTGGATGATGCACTCCAAATTCCCCCCAAGTGCCAATTACCACACAAATAAAGCTAGGATGGTTTTAAGGCTGAGACTAACTTAAGGGTAAAAAATAAAACATTACTGAGACATTATGTATTTCCTAAAACCCATCATTACACAGTCAAGAAATTATCATCAATAATTTCACTTAATTGCAAGCTAATTTCCTCCTCAAATATAACTTCCACACACACTTTCAATTATTTTTAATGGTGTGAATAGCTTGAAGAGGTTTGGTTACTCTCTAAGAGATCTAAGAGCCTTCAGGACAAAAAAACTCAGTAGCACAGATGCTTAATTTCTTAAAAGACATAACTTAAAATTAATTTTCAGTCCTAAATTAAGTAATGGCTTACTTGTAAATTCTAAAAGAAGTTCATTCCACCCTGAGAAGACAAGTGCTGTAAATTCAGGATTCATGTTTTTCCAGTGTAATGTGAAAGGTCAAGCTTAATTTTATGTGTAAAATAAAATTCAGACTGTCCTAAATAGAGGGGGGTGAGGAAGGGAAGTGATATTTCTTAATAGGGAAAAAGAAAAATCTGTATTATTTAAGCTGTGGCTTAATGTTTGAGATGCGGGTTTGAATCTTTGCCCTTTCTCCCTGCCATCAGCCTACTTTGATCTTAGGTAAAGTGCTCAGTCTGTTTCTTCCCAGCTGTACAACAATTAATTATCACAGTCCAGCTTCATAAATATTCAGAAAATAACTCAATTTACACATGCCTGGACTCAAAGTCCGAGCACACACAGAAGTATTCAGAACAAAGTGCCCTATTAGGTGCAGCAATCATTGACATTTAACAGCACCTACAGCTACTTCTAGCAGAGCTTTCTTTTGTTTGTTTGATTAAGAACTACATTGTGTGGCAGAGTTTAGTGGCTTTAGGCAAGGCAGGCACCTCCATTCGGACTTAGAGCTTCTTACAGAGGACCAGATTCTTCTGGGCCCAAAAAGTTGTTTCCGTGGTCCATGCCATGATGTCTGGTCTACCGGAGCCTAGACCTCTCAGTGGGTACATTTCTAGCTCCTAAAATTCACATTTAACCCATCTATTGGAATATTTTCACATATACCACAGCAGAACACCTGGACAGATGTTAGCCAAAAAATCAGGAGAGAAAGAACCTGCCTGCAAATCCTGGGTCTTCATGACAACAAAGGAAAAGTATTTTATTTAATCATACAATACAGAATCATGCAGCATGAGCAAAGGCATGGCAAAATCAAAGTGCATATGATGATCATGCTCATGTAGCACGAAAAATGAAAAACAGACATTGAATTCTCAATATGACATCATGAACAGTAGCAGAGGTCCCACCTCATCTATTTAGGCTCCATGTTTAAATTTCAAGAACAGTTTAGACATCTGCTGATGGGAAATACACTCAAATGCCAGACGCCTCCTTTACTACCTTCACCAATAAAAGGGTGTCTACAAAGGCAAATAGAATATAATATTTTAATTTTCTCTTGTATACATTTATTAGGTAGAGGGCACCCCTTGTGTTCCTTCCCAAATTTTTCACCTGAAAATCCCTAACTCCTCTCTGCCTTATATCTCTGGTATTTCGTAATTGTATAACTTTATAGCTTTAACAAACAATAGGTTGCATTGATTTAGGCACACAGACTGTAATAGTTATTTGTATGATAGTCGTTATCCCATTCTATCCCTATGGTTACAATAAACTGTTAGTTTACATTAAATAATGTAACTAGATTCACTGTCACTCTAAGAATTAAATTATAGGTCTACTTAGATTAGTTTCTAGCAGTTACAGTGATTTCCGCAACGAAATTATTCATTTCAGCATCCATCTAAATTGATTTCTTTGGGGAAAGAAGATAGGAAGACATGTGCACGTGCTAAAACTTTCCTTGGCATAAAGTGATACAATCAGTTGGACATTGTCTATAGGCTAGCAGACTATATGAAAACTGTATACAGCCTGTCTCATTTAGTGAATGTTCATATCTGAAGGCACAATCCTTACAGCAATGCAAAAAAGTCCTGCATCATGTAAAGAATTTTTCTGTTATCTTTATGTTAATGCAAAGCTCCTCCATAGTCGGAATCATGTTTACAGATCTGAGGACAGGTGGCACATCCTGAGCAATCTGTAAAGCTAAAAATTTGGTAGCATCTTTATGACTCAGAGCATTTTCTATATTATGTGAAAGGCAGGAAATAAGTTTTTGGCTTACATGTGTAATCCTCATGGCTCTTTTTTTGTTCGCTTGTTTGTTTTATACAGCAGCTGTCTACACTGCCTTTGTGCTCACTTCTAGACTGCAAGATTTTAAGGGAATTTTCGGGACATCATTCCTCCATTTTAAAGACAGTGGCAAAAGTACAAAAAAATAGTAGAAATGTTCATGTTCAGTATGGGAAAACACAAGAGTAGCTCCAATTATTCAAATCAAATATTAGTCCAACCAAGTGTGGTGTCTTTAAGATAAGCATAGCTGATCCTTCCTCACCTGTGCAATCTCATCTCCTAAAAGCAGCTTATATTGTCATCCTGAGACAAAGACTCAGGTCATCATGCCCATGGACACTGGATATGGCCTACATCTCTCTGAACCAGTTTATTATTAAGCTGTTCTTTAAGGAGTTCTACTGCTTAACTATAAATTGTGTAGAAAAAGCTGTTCCCTTTGCTTCATCTTAAACTTACTATATGTAGCAATTTCTTAGAAAACTTTTAGTCCTTCCTTTTTTTTTTTGAAAGACTGAACAACTTCTCCCAATCTTACATCTCCCCATCACAGAATCATGGAATGGCTCGGGTTGGAAGGGACATTTAATACCATCTAGGTCCAACCTCTTCTTCATAAGCTCCCCTTGCAGTACTCGAAAACCACAGAGAGGTCCCCCAGAGCCTTCTCTGGGCTGAACAACCTCAACTCTCTCAGCCTTGTCTTTGTAGGAGACGTGCTCTAGCCTTTTGATCATCTCCATGGCCTCTTCTGGACCTGCTCTAACAGGACCACATCTTTCTCATGCTGGAGGCTCCAGAGCTGGACAGAGTACTCCAGTTACAGGGATTCCACAAGGGCAGAGTGAGAGGGGGAGAATCACCTCCCTCAGCCTGCTGGGGACAGCTCTGGGGGCCACACATCAGCTGTCATGTCATACAGTAGCATTAGGTCACCTCTTCTGAAAGGAAAATTAACACCAAAAGACTGTTTAGAAATGTTACTGCTTATCATAGTCATGTCATATCACAAAAGCAGATGGGAGCAGTATATTCAGATTAGTCACCAGAAAAAGTTGTGATGAATTCTAGAAGCAGCTGGCAAAATTAGGTGGGATGAACTGGCAGAACAGTTCAATAAAGGACTGTTGAAGGGAGAAGAGACCAGAAGGAATAAATGCAGTGAAGTAATATTTTTCAAAAGATATTCTCACTCTATATCCCAAGACTGTGAAACAGAAATGGTACAGAAAATTATAGTGAAATTATTTAATACATTGAGATAATATGAAGATGGTATTCTCAGAGGGAATCCCATTCAATTCTGGTTATCTACAGGGAGGAAAAAAAAGAAATAAGAGAAAGAGATGGAAGAGGTTCTGAAAAGAGGGATTAAATCAGCTGGGGAACCACCATAGAAGGTCATATGGGGACTCTTTCACATGGAAGAACTAAAGTAACAAGAGAAGAGAGGTAGAAGCATAAAAAGTGGTTGTTACCCATGAATGTTTTAGAGAATGTTTTACTTCTCTTAGCTCTTTATTAAGAAGACATACTCAGTGAACTAGAAATGTAACAAACAGCGTAATTTTGGAGCAGATCCTTTTTTTTTTTAAAAAGGAATTATATTTCTTCAAAACCTATGTACTACAAACCCACAAAATTACCATGAATGCATTGTTTTATGATTCCTGCTATAAGTCTTCCTATGTGCCAAGAAAAGGCCATTCCCATCAAGCACTAACTGCTTTTGGAAGAACTAATCCCGACAAAAATCTTTGCACGTGTGTAAGGCTGGTACTGGTAAGTGGTTCAAGCATTTTGTGTGTTGCTGATTCCAAATTACTTCATTCAATAAATTAACTCAGTCAACTACAACTGAAGCTCAGTTTTCAGTCCTGCCCTGGATGAATCTATGACTCTATCTAAAATCTCAAGTGCAACTTATTTCTTCTTCAGTTAAGCAGATATTAAAAAAAAAAAAAAAGGAGGTCACTTTTGCAAATGTGCTTAGACAAGAGCAGACTAAAAATTCTAGTCTGTCTGTGGAAAGAACAATTTGTTTAGTATTTTATCCAGCTCAAGTTCAGACTATGAATTTATTAAGCCTTTCAGTAGTAAGCCTTTCTCAAGTCATAATGTTGTACTTCTCTGCAGAAACACAAACAACTTGTGACCACTTGAATTGAATTCAAAATATTTCTCTGGATAAAATTATGCAGTAGCAGAGTGTTTTGAATACACTTTATCTGTATGGCAATTTGTTTGTTATTGATATTTGGTTTTATACATATATTTACAGGCAAGAAATGCACATGGGGAATCTAGAGAGTAACCTGGAAAATAGGCTTTTTTTATTTCTAACCCCAAGTCCTAATAACAATAACTATTAGGATTTCTTTTCAGGTGTGGTGTGAGATTTTCCTTCCAATTGCTGTGTGCTGTGCTCCATTGCATTACAGTCATGCACACTTCTGAACAAGCACACTTTTACATTCTTCCCTGTTTACGTTGGTGCACAGTGAGACAAACTTCTAGAATACAAAATTGAAGCGTTTTATTTTTGCAAATGTACAAAACTTTCCCATTCAGGTAGTACTTCAGGAGACTTCACAAAGTTCTTAAGCTGAAGTTTTTGATTGTAAGGAAACAAAAGCTGGTAAATAAACTCTGTCTCAGAGGTGATACTGTCCCATATATTCAAGAGGCACATGCATAGTAGTGGAAAAAGCAGATATATCTTTTCCCACGAGCTGAAAATGTGACATCTAGAATACAGAAAATGAACTGTATCAGGTAGGAAAATGGTAGAAACATGGACCATAGGGTGCAACTGTACACAGTTTTTTTAGTGTTTTGCACTGTTGTTGAAAAGTCTGCAGAAATTATCTCAGCATCACGATTTTGCAACTGAACTAGTTGATATCTGGGAGTAGGTGGACACAAAATTATACTGAGATTGCCTCATAGTCCATCGCTAATTAGGATTTCTGAGCATTGGTATTGCCTTATGAAAGTGGGAGGAAAACACTTTCTCCTAAAGAACATCTAATGTCTATAAAGAACTCATGTATCAGGTTTAGTTATTCAGTGATTTTTTTTCAAGCATCCTGCACATCAGAAAATTAAAATGAAATGCCCCTGTTTCTTTGTAGTAGCCTAAATTCTGCCTGTGGTTTTGTATCCATGTACTGGATGCTTGCACTGAAATGTAAGATTTACACAGGGTTTTTGTGAGTGTTGCTTTAATTAGTTCTGTTTCCATGAGACCCTAAGTATCATGAGATGCAGTTAATGGGCAAGGAAAATATTCATAAAACAAGTGAGGTTACTTCTGTAAACGTTTGCACAGCTTTTCCAATATAGGAACTGAGATTGCCAGATGGCCTATGCTGAAGATGTGTTGTCTCAAACCCTTCCAAGAAATAAGGTATAACCCTCTTCCATTCACTTCTTCCAGATGGTAATTCACTGGGGCTGGAAGGAGCAAATTATATGGAGAACTATACAGGTATTTTTATCTTTGTTCTTCTATGTGCCAGAAGGAAAAGCAAGTCTGTGGTCTTGAACCAAAATAGACACCAAAACAGACAAGTATAGTGATGATAAGGGTAAAGAATCCTGGAGGCCTGATGAGATATAAGGACTGGAGGAATGCACAGACAGCTACTTCTTCACGAGGTTTAAAGAAGTTATAAAATGCTAAGGGTCAGAGGGAAATAAAAAGCTCATTGAATGTATCCCCTCACCACGATATACCCTGCCATCGGGCAGGAGAACTGCAGAGATTGCAGGTGGCCAAAAGGCAGGGGGAGTGATGAGTTTTTACAAACCCACTTTAGCACAGCAGTCCTTGAGGGGAGTAGGAGGATGTGTAGGCAAGCAATATAAGGGCCACACATGCACAAACCAACCAAATGTCACATGAAGGTACAAAAATACAAGCTGAACTCATCACCACCTGATCTTAGATAAACTAAACTGTCTTAATAGAGGTGGCTCAAAAATGATGATGTTTCAGTGGAGTTTTGTTTATTGACACCATCTGATATCCTATGATATTGCTATGGTAACTGGAAAAAATACCCTGCTACTGGCATTTCGTGTTAAATGACTGCAGTTAATGAGGAGCCTGTGTTAAAGGTCACATTCTCAGGGAATAAAAAGCCTTTGAAAAATGCCTGCTAACACTCTCCCTTAGAGATAAGTCTGGTCCAGCCAGACTGCCACAAACTGTTATGGACATCTGAAAGGAGAAAAAAAAAGAAGGGGTGAGGGGGGGATTGTCTCACCATACGAGCTAATGGGTTCTCTAAGAATTATAGCTGTCACAATCCAAATGACTTGTACAGCTTTCATGCCACTAAAACCATTTGGAAAAAATAATAATTGCTTCTCCATGTGCAGAACAGAAATTTCTTCTTTCCAGTGACAGTTTGAACCCCCAATTAGTTTGAAAATTGAAGCAGTCATTTCAGAAAGCTGCCACATGGCATCTGATGAACCAAGATGGCTTGAGTGTCATTTGCTGTTGACTTTTGCAGGCAGAATTCCAGTCATAGCAACAGGACATTTGCATCAAAGACAGGCACAGAAAAATTGATCTCGTGAAGAAGTCTGAATCAGGAAAAAAAGATGGGGAACATGGAACCATAGCTCCCAGGAAACATATTACATTTGGGTGAAATACTTATTTTCTTGAGCAGACAACATAATTATACTGTAAAACATACACAAAGCCTCCCAAAATTACAGTTCATCTCAGAAATAATTTTATAAAGTGCAAAAAATTTTGCACTATCTTAAAATAAAATTAAAAATCACTATTTCAAGTGAAAACAGTTTTGCAAAATGTGGAAAGTTTTCAGACAAACTTGATCCAGTGCCTTGACCAAACTAAAGGACAGACATTTGGTATCAGCTGTTTGTCCCCTTCTTTCATGTGTCTTCTGTCCATATAAAATGTTTCCCACCAAGCTGTATTACTCTTCCTGTATATTGGATCTTCCAAGGATGATGAGAATAAAAGGGCAGCTGGGCATCATAGGAATGTCCACCAGACAAAAGTCTAAATGAATACTAACAAAAAAAAATGTAAAAGTATCTAACTGCAGGCTGAAATGTTGAGAATAATGTAAATAATCCATGAGTAAATTGATATATCTTGAACCATTTGCAGAGCTTTCAGTGTATTTTTGCTGACATTTCTTATTGTCATCCAAGGAACTTTTCACCACAGATGGGCAGTGAGTGAGTTGACAGTGAAGTAAATCTTGTAGAGGGGGTGTGGAGCAGCACAGTGTAGGAATATTGATCCCAGAAATGCTCTGAACAGGAAGACACCGTGAGGTGGTAAGGACCACAGAGCGTTTTTCAAAAGAGGGATGCTACATTCTGTGTAGCTCTCAGGTAGGAGGCCTGAAATGGAGACACAAAGTCAGTCACATGTCAAACCCTGGCAGAGACTCTTCCTAAGCTGACTTGTGCCTACTGCAGCTGTGATCTTCAACCTTTTGCAGTTCACAGGCTTTCTCCAACGGAGATGTAAATCACTGCAGGGCATGTCTGCCAGTAGTGGGCTTGCTTTACTGCTTTACTTTCAAATTCACCTGTGCAGCGCTGCTTAGGCCCTCAGAACTTTCCAGATCAAAACTCACACTGTTTGTTATGGTACAGCAAACCCTCCATCCATGTTCACCACTTACACCTTCTTCGTTATTGCATGGTTTGAAGCACTGACAGACACAGAGCTCTTCTAACAGAGCTCCTTTCTGACAGACAAACTGTACATGCTACCTTGTCTCACTTTCTTTGATTTTTTTTTTAATAAATTCCGATTTCATATGAGTTTAAATGCCATAGTTGTTTGCTGTCCATCTCTAGTGCAAACCAGTGGACTCAGTAAAACCTGAGTGGAGTGTACAGAACACATGAAGTCATCATTCGGCACACCTCGATCCTGTTTATACCTGCCCCTGCAGGACATCACCTCTCTGGAGAAAACACACATAACCCACTACAGATGAAAGAGACAGCCTTTCATCCCAGCTCATTTCGTGCATAGCACCCCCACACCAGGAGATCAAGACCACTGTCCCCTCCCCAGCATCAATAGGAGGATGAATAGTCATGTCCCTCTCCCTGATGCCATGATGATTTTTTGATTTTTTATATACCCCTCTTATATACCCTTTTCATATACCCTTTCATACAGCTTTTCATGTATCCTTAGTGCTTTTAGCCTACATAATTGTAATTCCCTAAGTTTGATAACTAGCTTAGACCCAAAGTTCTGTTAAGCCAAGAGACCAAACATCTTGGAAACCTCGCAGTTGGGTCAGAAAGCCCCAGACACCAAGGTCCTCTCCAGAACACATTCTGTAAACCAAGATAGGCCCCCCCAGGGGGAAGGTTCCTCAGGACAGGGGCTTCTCTTGAGCCTCTCATTGGTGAATCTTTGATAGGTATGCTAATTTGCAAAGCCTATGATTGTATACACAAATCATCGGGTGTGGGCATTGTTTGGGGGGTGCAGTCTGGTGCATTTTGGGGTGGGCATCCTGGTGGGCACTTTTGGGTGTGCATTTTCGGTGTGCAGTCGGGGGTGCTTCCTACCTGGATGTGATGCACCAGAGGATCCTTAAATAAATACTGAGGTAAAACCCTTTTTTCCCCTCTAACCGTGTTTGGCTTTTAATTCTAAGCTCAGGGAATGGCAACATCCCTGTCCTGGCTCCGCAGGTGGGAAGTATATTAACAAGCAATGCAGGTACTTACCCAAAGCCTAAGACAGAAAGAAAAACCTGATCTTCCCAGGGCACTCTGTATATCTTCATGGGCCAGATGGTAAATGCCTTTTACTATCCCCAGTGGAGCCATATTTCCAGCAGCACTCAATACCCTTTAAGATCCATGAAAAAGAAACCTATTTTTTATCTGCTTTGTACCCAGGCACCCAGTTATTTTATCACTATGCACTTAAACATCTGGCTTTAAAATATTAATATTCAGCTTTAATCAAATGTTAGATTAATTGTCAAAGTTTTCAGACACCTAAGCTGCAATTTATCACTTTCTCTGAAACAGGGGCCTGTATTATATAGTATTGGATTAGCAGTACTAAGACAACATCACTTTGTAGAAGGTTTTCCTTCAAATTGTGTGACAGGCATCTACCATGGTATGCTAGGAAAAAAAAATTTAGTTTTAGGCTTTGATTTTGTTGTGCCGGGTTACAGACATTTGGAAGAAGCATGGGTCTTTGCAGATGAGTTTTTTAATTCCTGATTTAAAAGTATAAGAATTGTCTTTGTTAACCAAAAGGAAAACAGAGGAAAATCAGATAAAACACCTGTTTCCATTAGTAATGTCAAATGAAACGTTCCTGCAATATCAAGTCAATAAATGAAGTTGCTCAGAAGAATCATCACCAAATGCATTTGCAGGCCCTTTATGATGGTGTTTGGACATTTCCATAGAAAGCCCTGGATCTGGGCCCTTGACAAAGCAATGACTGTATTAGCAGTCAGCTGTAAAATACATTCTGAAGAGACCCAGAGTTCAGCCTGAAAGGTTTGGCAGTAGCAATATCCAGTAGACTAGTAGTCATTAGTTCCGGATGATCTACTCCTCTGGACATAGCAGAGGTTCATTTCAAACTATTTTAATTCAAGAGGTCTCCTCATAATGAAAATGAAAAGCCTGAGGTGAGAGCCATAGATTTTATGACTTAATTCTTCAGTTTTTATGGTGTCACAGCCATGTCAACATCACAACTCTGTTAATGTTTTATGTTTCGTTGAAGAATTATTGTGGAGAGCCCTTCTAGGCTGCAAGGGGCTGCTGCCTGTAGACACTTTGCCACATCTTGCATTCACAGAAGTGAAAATGTCACTTCAACACCCTCAGAGGATACCCAGAACTCTAGTGCACAGGAATTTAGATTTGTCTAAACTAATAGAAAACAAGGCACATGCTTCAAAGCACTGATGAAGGCCTAACACTGCCTGCACGGAAATTAGGCAACTTGTTAAAATTACCTAATTATTTGTATTCTAGAATACAACACTTAGAACAACACAGCACTTGTCCTGGATGCCAGAAGGACAATTGTTAATTTGCCACTGGCTTTAAATAATATATAAGCAGAATGCCTTTGAGTTCCTCTAAATTATTACAATTTTACATTATATTTTCTTTAATTTAGAAGTGTTTGTCAGACTCCAGGGAACTAAATTCAGGCCCAGCTAGCAGACTCAGTTTTCCCAGTTAACGTAACAACCTTGTGGTGTTACCTCAATTTTCATCCCTATTTGCTTTACATAAAGTGAAAATGTACACTGCTAACTCTGCAAATCCTGCCAAACAGGAACCCAAGTTCTGTAAACAAGCAACACAACTGATTACTAACAGCACAGGAGAGTTAATTAAAAAGTAGGTCTTTTTGAAAACATCTTACATTGCCCTTTTTTAACCAACATGGCACATTTGTACACAATCTCTTATTTGAAGATGCTTATTAAAGAGACTACTTATTTTAATGAAACCCTTTAAAGAGTTAGAAGATAAATACAAATTACGAAGCAGCTCTTTGTTTAATTTAAAATAATACTTTTAATACAGTAAAACACAAACATCACCTGAAATAACCAACTACAAGGAACGATAGTGTAAATTTAGATGTGAGCTAATCCTGTGATTGCCTAAAAAGTTGGTATACAGACAAACTATTTATTATAAAATCATTTCACAGTGCCAAGCTATATTTGCATCATCTGACAGCTACGAGAGAAAATGAGCTGTGTAATTATTTATTCTCCAGAAGTCACAATGTTATTAACTTTCTTGAAACTATAAACATAAGCCTGTTTTAAATAAAAATATGTGTGACAAGTTTTCTTAGTGAAAACACTGGTGAAACTGAGCAAATTGGTTCAACAAAACAACATTTTTAGTGTAGGCTCTGTTTCTGCTGCAAAGGGAATTGAGTTGGAATAGAAGCACCTGTTAGACATCTGTAGCTCCAGGTATCTATAAAATCCTAGTTTCCCTTAGCACACGAGAACACGTACCTGTTTCCTAGCCTACACGCTATTCTGACTGCTAGTAAAGGCCTTCTTTAAGAACTAACTCTGAAAATCAAGGAAGTCAAAAACAGTTTCAGATGTTCTAACTGGAAAAAAAACATTGCTCCTTTCCAAAACCTTACTTACTTTCTACATGCAGGAAAGGCAGAGGATTTTGGTGATATTAGACCCTTTTCTTTTATTAGAGATGTGCTGGTGCCCTCCTCTAAAAATTCCACTGTAAATATTTTAGTATGTGGACCACAGAGAAACAAGCATCCCCTCAATTAATACATGAAAATGGAATGTGACTCTTTTTCCTCACTTAGCCAATACGTAGAGATCCCCAATCTCATTTGGAGTTTGGGTGATGACAGGAACAGAACAAAAAAGTTTTCCATTTTCTTTTCCCTCAGAAGGTTCTTCCAACCACAAAGTGAGGACTAAATGAAGGATAAAAACTCCTAGTTAAATGAATTTGAGAGAACCCACTAAAATCTTGAAATACCTTTAGGAATTAAGCTCAAAATATTCCAGAAAGCAATGTAGCATCTTCGTATATTAGTGGGAGTGAGTTAGTGTTGAATTATTTTAAAATTTATTTAGCTTCCCTTGTTTCATCAACAAATGTTATTAAATTTTAATGAGTAAAAATGGTGCAATGAAACTAATGAAGTCAGTTTTACCAGGAAAATGCAATGCAGAAGGGTACCTTTTATTTTAAAGGAAATATTTGTGCACTACAGTTTGTTTTATAATTTAATAAAAGGAATATTATTGGTTTTCTTACTTTTGGCAAAAGCTTTCAGTTTAAAGTGAAGTCTACTAGTAGAAGAACCACATTTAAAGAAAAGGATGTTGTTGGGGACCCTGTCAAAGACTTCTGTAAAGTCCAAATAATAGACATCTGTAACCCCTCCCTTGTCCACTGATGGAGTCACTCCATCACAGAAGGCCACGGGGTTGGTCAGGAAGGACTTTATCACCTTCCTCTCCTCCATGTGCCTTGCAGGATCTGTTCCATGATTTTCCCAGGCAGAGAGGTGAGGCTGACTGCTCAGTAGTTCCCAGGGTCCTCCTTTCTACCCTTTTAAAAGGTGGGTACAAAGTTTCCCTTTTTCCAGTCACCTGGGACTTCACATGACTGCCGTGGCTTTTCAAATATCATGGAGAGTGGCTTGGCAACTACATCAGCCAATTCCCTCAGCACTCTGGGCTGACTTATGTATGTTGAGGTTCCTCAGGTGGTCACGAACCTGATCTTTGCTTATTGTAGGAATCACCTTGTTACCCCAAACCCCATCCTGCCACCCATCATCATCTCTCAGAAGAAAACAAACCAAGAATCAATGACAAACTAGCTGGCAGGACATTAAGCCATCTGTGGTATAGAAATGGACTATCCTGCTCTAAATTATGGCAGCTTTGGAATCAGAGGGAGTGCTAATCTGCAGCACAAACTCTTTACTACGGGACTTGACATCAAATGGCACTATCGCCTTATAGACCCCCCTGGTATCCCCTTGGTTACTGTTGTATAAAGGAAGCAGTAATGTTATGTTAATTTTCTGGCAGCCCTCCTAGACTGGTTCATTTTATCTTAGAAGGATCCCGTAGAATAATGGCATTAAGCATTCCAGAAACATTCCTGTGCGGGGATGTTTATGCCTCCTTTGGACCATAGCAAGTCCTTCCAAAGCTGTTCTCATTAGCTATTTCAGGCTGTGAGCACAGAGCTGCCAACTCACCTGCACTGCCCAGGGCTGGCCTTCTCATCCAGTCCTTGGCTTGCCTCGGGCAGATTCAGAGCCGGCACTCTTGTTCAAAATTCACTAACCTTTTGCAAAGGATGTCACTGAATGCTTTGACACCTGCTACAGAACAGCTGACTAGAGCTGCTTATGCACAAGGGTTGCACAAAACTTGGCTGCGCTCTCATCAATATTAGGAAACAGCTGCCTTTTAAGTTATGAATGTGACATGAAATGTCGTAAGACATGACTGAATTATTTTCTCTTTGGACAGTGGTGTTTAAGTTATTTGCTTAAAATGTTAGAACTTTAATGGTTCATGCTGAAAGCTAGGAATGCTTCCGTGTAATTTATCTTCCCTTCCCCTATCAGAGGGTTATACTCTGCACCTAAAGGTCAAGCTGCTTAAAGAAAACATTGCTACAGAAAAATCTGAACAAGTCCTTGGGTCTTGTGGTAATTTTCTTGGTCAGTGTGTGAGACTATTCTAAAACTACATTTATAAAACCAAGCAGAATGTGTGGATCTAGGTATGTGTGTATTCCTAGACATACACGTGAAGATGTACTACATATGAATGCAAAGGTATCCTGCAAACCCCTGGTTTTTAAATTAGTAATGCTTCAGAGAGGTATACTGAATTCTGCTGTGCAGTTACAGTTGCCATGCCAGTAAAACTAGAAGGATAAGAGAAACACAGCACAGACCATAATTTGATTCTGGGGACAAATATGTAATGAAAATCTCTTCTGTCATTTTCCTTTGTCCAAAGCTTCACAATAAGCATGACTGTACAGCAAACTTGAAGATGGAGAGTGGATTTTCCTTCTCCTAGAAATTCCTGCTCAAACATTTCAGGTTTTAGAGGCAACTGTCAAAAGCTGAAGACATCTGTACTTTTTGAAGGGAGACTATACCTCAGTATAGGAGTACTACAACTGTTATGTCCAGGTCCGCTTGGTGGGTTAGGTGCAGGTTGTTTGATTTACTCTGGGCAGTGTGCAGGGGAAACAACAAAAATCTCAGGAGGTTCAATAACAAACTTTTGCTTGCACACTTTAGAACATTAAGCTCAAATACGGCACTTGGCAAATTTGAAAACGTAGCCATTTTGGTTAAGAATGCGGCAGCATGAAAGCATAAGAATAACACTTAAGGAAATGTATAAGGGAAAAGAAAGAAAGAGAAACAAAGGATAAGAGTAGAAAAGTGTATAGTGACCACCCGTGGATCCCCCAACAAGACTTGATTGTTGCAATTTCAGTGTCTGTTGGTCAAAGTGATGGTCAGAGTCTTGACCCCTCAGGGGTGAGGGAAGCCCACAAAACACTGAGTTCAATGGGTTAATATACTCTCAGGTTCGGGTGGGAATGCCCAGGTACTTCCCCTGGGGCAGGAGTTTTACATTGTATGGAAACCCTCTTCAGCTCTCTACAAACTCCCTCTAGCACCCTACAGGTTTTCCTCCAGTCCCTGGCTGGAGTTTGGCAGTTTAGGTCATGTGAATGCCAAGGGATTATCGACATACACACAGATAATACACATACACATATACATAAACACCATGACTCATCTAGACAGCAAAATGTCACAGAAACATATTAATTAAACTCATATCTATCACATCTACCGAAAGATAAAATAGCAGTTTCATATGTCTAATACATATTTAATTACAGGATCCTAATTACCTTCCTTTCAACACACAGTAGCTAGTAATTCTATAATAATTCTATAGGTTAGTTATAAGGCAGCTTCTTATCTATCTGTGCACTTCCCCAATAAACTCTTTTCACATTTTCCTTCTCTATCCCTACTCCCTCTCCTGCACCCTTTAATTCTTAGACCACAATCAGCCTCCTGAGACTATGACAACAAATGGCCTTGTCAAGACTCCCACAGTTTACCAGTTTTGTCCTGCTTTGCTGGAATTACTGACTCTCTCTCTCAGCTGGAGATTTGCACGAACACAGTAATCAAGTGTGCACACAACTGTGAAAAAGCTGAAAATGTACCCAAAGGATTTGGAGCAACTCAGGCTGAAACAGTATTGGAACAGCTCTACAGCCACAGAGCTGTGCACACCACAGCTTTTCTCCTCCCTCTGCAAAAACCTTCAGTGTTTAAATTGCATGTGTAAGTGATGTGTTCCCTTACACTGTATCAGCAATTAATTTTGCTAGGATTCAGGTTTGTTGTTAGCTAAAGAGTGCTGCACAGTTGGATAAAAGTGTAAGAAGTGCCCAAGAACATCCCTGGCTGTAAAGGTCAGTTTGCTGTGTTTCCCATTTCCCCCGGATGCAGGCTGGCTGCTTTTGTGAAAGAAAACATTCAGAGCCATAAAGCAAATGGAGACAGCAGGAGGAGCAAAACCAGGACTGCAACAGTGACCTGAATAATAGCTACACTGCTCCCGACATACGGACAGAAACATGTCCATAAATCTGCCCATCATGCATGCTTCTCTTCTGTATCTTACCATCCATTTCTGTACTTTCCACCTCCAGTATCACCATCTTCACACCTTAGTAGTCCTCACATTTTAACAGTCCTCATGGGATACATGATTGGGTCATCCCCTTTCTCATCTTATGAGGGCATATCCAAATGCCACCTCCGTATATGCCATGTTGAAAGCACTTCCTCAAGTGAAGGAAAAACATTTTTGATGGGGCCAACAGTGGATGACTGGAGAAGCTTAAGAACAAGGCAAGTCTGTACTAATACTTTCTTAAGGTACACCCTGCACTCTGAGAAATTTGCAGACGAGAGATTTCCTAGCCTTTCCCTCTTCCCCTCACCCCATATCTGTTCAGCCTTCATTTCTCTTGCACCATGACCTCTCTACACCAGTTGCTGAAAGAGTCATTTGCTATGCAGACCTTTCACAGCCTCTTCATGCATAATTCCCTCCTTGCAATTGGGTCTTCAGGCCTCATCACCTTTCCATGTCAAGGTCCTGATTTGATTTTCTCTGCCTTTTACTGTTACTAGGCTCTCTTTGTGCCCTCTCAGCTCTTTTTTCCTTATCATTCCTTGCCTATTCTGGATGAGCTGATAAAACTTTGGCATTAAGTCTTTCACTTTTCCCTGCATGACACAAAACAACAGATGCTGTCCAAATTCAGCATGGGGACTCACAGCAGGGATGTGGATGTGTGCACTCAAGTGATACCCTCATCTACCTCTTCATGTGGGTATCTTCATGTGGCACTTCAGAGAACATCTCAAACTGCATCCTGTGGTAGAGCAAGTAAAGTCTCATGGGATGGTTTTCCTTGAGAGAGCTCCGAAAAACTTGTTGAGTTAGGAAGTTTGGGACCAAACAAAATGTAACCTGAAGTATATCCCACAGGGTATGTGTAATTGGGAAGTGAAAAACTTCAGGGTTTGTTGCTTCCGTTCCTGAGGATCTGGCCCTGAGATCACACCTGTGGCAGGTTAGTCTAGGAAAATACCATGGCTCTACTCGCTGTTCCTTACCCCAGAGCAGTCATTCACTATGGCACTAATGGAACAGAGGCAAGGACAACAGAGAATCAAGCTCAACTGCAGCAGGAGAAGCAAAAAGCTTGCACACGGAGCCAAGAGTTGGGTTGCTGAAAGTCAAAAGGTCTGAGTGAAATTATGTGGGATTCCCTTCTGGTGATTTTCATGGTATTGTGTGAAAAGTCACCCATGCAGCAAAGAAAAATGTCAGGGATACATGTCAGATGTGTCTCCCCACCCCACAGCATGTCACAGGCCTGATATGCCCTGTGGCAGGAGGAGCATTTCTTTCCTCCTGGCCTCTTTGCAGAAAGAGAAATTCAACCTTTTCCAACAAAATAAGGTTTGTTACTGGGGCTACGTCTGGAAGTGAAGTACTGACAGTCTGACCAGTTTTACAGGAATGAGAGACAGAAGTTACCAGAGGGGTGTACAGCAAGGCCAGTGCAGGGGGCTGAGCTGCCCAAAGCAGGGCAATGAGCTAAGCTACTAACAGTCCCTACAGAAATCTTTTGGGTGGACTCACTTGGGACCACGAGAATACAAAAACACAGAGCACTCTGAACTTTCTTTGCCAAATATCCTTCTAACTCCTTCTGTGAATGACACACAAAAACCCCCAAGATAATATCTTGGTTCAAAGCAATTTTATATATTTTATTCCCTATTAAGGCCAAGAATATTGGTTCAGGAGCATTTTTTCCTGCTCCACTTTTCCATTGGTTTGTATCTAGCAAGCTGTCTTGAAAAGAAGGTTATTTATTTAGTAACTTCAAGCCAGTGTATGTGAGATGCACCCTAGTCTCTTCTCCACCTCTGTGAACAGAATCATCTATGAATAGAGCATCTCACAGCCTACACTGTTGGTAGCACTATCATAACACCCCACTTCCAGCAGACTGTATCTCAGCTGGAGATATCTGGAAAAGAGATAGGTGGAAGTGGAAGGCAGAACACACAAGAAATATTCATACTGGGTTTATATCCTCCCAGATCTGCCTCTCTATAAACGGCAGTATGAGATACTTAAATCTTTGTGCAGCAAACAAATCACCTTAATTGAACACGGTTTTCATTTCAAAACAAGCTGTAGAGCTTAAGGCTGAAGTCCCCCAGAGAAAATGGCCCTCTGATTTATATCAGCGCTGTAAGAACTAGAAGCTATTTACAAGGTTGCACATGGATAATGCATGGTGAGAGCAACACAGTTGGAAGCTATTGACAGAAAGTAAAGGAAGTCCCCTTAACAATGGTACATATACAGGAAAGTGTTTTAATTTGTTACCAGTACTGGTAATACTGCAGAACCACCTCAAATCATCAAGTATTTCAAGTCCTGGGACAGCTCTGATGCCACCAATTCCATAAAAAACCTGCCTCTCCCAAAAGGTGTTAAAAGCTATGAATATGCAAGGCAACATGGTAGCACATGGAATGGTGCATAAACTCCGTGCCATGCAGCGCGAACCTTGCTGAGCTGTATCTCAGACACAAAATCAGTTCAAAGGACACCAGCAGGTATTGCCTTATGGGAACCTACTTAAAAACCTAACCAGTAACACAGGGAGAATTTCCTGCAGCACTACAAAAGGACTCCCAAATCAAGCATAGTTTCAGCATTACTATGTTGGACTACATTTTTCAATACACAATGAATTTACCCTGAAAAAACTCAAGTGTCAGATATTTTGGCTGTAAGTATGAACACTAAAGCAAAATTAAATGTTTGAACTAGATAGACCTGTGAACTGTAATAAACTATGTGGGCTTTCATCTTTGGGTGTTGAAATTCAGATAGGGTTATTAGTGAGGGGAAGATTTAAAAAGTGAACCAAGGCCTGCGGATCTACGTGGGTTGTACAGACAGGTAACTCAACACAGCTGAAGGATGCCTTCCCCAATCGCTTCATCTACCTCCAGGCAGACAGTTCATTCCACACAAGACAAGGGTGGATGGTGCATCCATTCCTGAAAAGAGAGCTACACAAAAAATATCCCAAATGTTGACAAGGTGTCTCACCCCTCAGGCAGATCAGCCTGAGGAGTGCAGTGCAGGTCTGTGGCTGCTCTGTCTTAGATCAATGTCAGTGCTGGTACAAGGAGTAACTCCTGATAGTGGGAGAAACAAAAAGCAAGTGAGAACTTGCTAAAGCATTCCATATCTTAAAACCTGCTTGTCATGGTATAACCCCAGAAGGCAGCTAGGTCCCACAGAGCTGCTTGCTTCCAGCATGAGCCAGGATATGGATTTGACTCTAGGCTATGCTTCCCTGTGGGACACGCAAGAGCAGCAAACTTTCAAAATGGATTCATTGATCTAACAGCCACTGACTGCCCCCTGTAAGGCTACAGAAATTATGGACAGTTCCCTTTGAGGGGTCTGACTACTGCTACACTGGGATTCAGCTTAAAAACTTTTGTTTTTAAACTAAAGATCACAAGATAACATTCAAAACTGTTTTCAGACCACTTACACAGCAGAGTTGCTTCACTTCAATGACATCTTTTTCTAACCTAACAAAAATAATACAAATCTGTATTAACTAAGCACAAATCTGTGGCCGTTTACTCTTTCCAGAGCAGTCATACAGAAAAGTCTGATGCAACTTTTTTTGTTTGTTCCTTGACTAACTGGAAGAGCTCCTTTCTTGTGTTCCGTTGAAAAAACTCTCCAAAACACCAAAACCCCCAAAAGCTCACTATAAAGCCCAACTTTTATTAGCTAGAATAAGAGCTCTGAATCATCATTGTTTTGTTCACATTTTACAGCTATGTATCTTACATTAAATTAGGTGTGCTGTGTCACTCTTCAGCCAAGGTGACTGAAATGTCAACTCAGATCTGGGAAATCTAATAAAAACATATTACCAGGCCTCCCAGTAATCCTCTGCATCATTTTGCCTGTCCTGTCACACTGCAGAGCAATGTGAACACAGTGTATTCACATGACGCTAACAATCTAGCTGATGATCTACAACTTCCTTCTCAAGTAATTCAGAGGAGTTATTAGGAAAAAAATGTTGATTTTTTTTTGTTTGGTTTATTTTGTATGTGTGTGAGTAATTAAGTTATTTTAAGTCAAAACACATTTGTATAGTTACACTGGTGCCTATAGTACGAAATCCAAAGCTATCTTTCCTTTGGGGAAAGGATTAGGTTTGAATAAAATTACATTTATACTGTTTCTACATTTTATACATTTTGTCCAACCACTCTACACGAGCACTTAGTCAGTCATAACACTCATGCACATCTGCCTTACGTAGGGTTTCTAAATTGCAAATCTTCTTGCTTATCAAGAGGTGCCAGGAGTGAGCACAAACCACCAAGCTTGCCAATTGCTCCAGCTATGCTGGAAACTATTCAGCAGGGCTGTTGACATGGTAAGCAAAACATTCCCTGTCTCTGAGTAGTAGGGAAAGTATTTCTTGCTGACCTATAGCTTTTCTCATGGATCTGAGAAGGTGACCACAGGAATCAAACATCCCTTTTCAGGCAAACAAGTGAGGTCGCTTAAGTAGTCTTATGAACCAACATCGTTTGATATTACGGTATCACAAGGCCAGATACGGCCTGGTCTGATGATTACAGAGAAGGGGAACAGTGAAAACGACATCAATATACAGATACTGCTTTAGCACAAAAAATGTATGTTTCGGGGAAAGCACAAACCACTTCTGCTCTTCTTTGCTCTCAACAGGAACAGGACGAGTAAATTGTGGAGAATGAGATTATTCTCACCATCATTAAACACAGCTACAGACCTTTAAAGAACTGATCACTGCTTTTGCCAGAATTGGGAATTCCATACAATCATTCCAGTGAAAGAAGAGAGTCCATTCTACTTTTCAGCATGGAATGAATATGCAAGCAGGGTAGCTGGGATGAAATAGTGCTCATATTCCATGCCAGATTACCAGACATAGCAAACTGGGGCATTTTTCTTCCAGTTTCCATCAGCTGAAGATGTATTGGAAAGGGTCTGGGTTTTTTTTAATTCTTAGAGTCAACACACAGAAAGGAATGTCATGCACCTCCCACACTGCCTTTTCATGCAGTTGTCTATTGAAATCTGCCTAGAGAAATAGAAGGTCATAGTTTGTGCAGTCAGCTCAGGACAGATGAGTGGGGAAGAGCAGATTACAGCAAGAAGAACAACACAGAATCCTGAAACAACTCTAATTTTTTTTCTGTTTCTGTAAGTATTGTTTTATTGTCTAATTGTGGCCCAGTGAGACAGCCCAGTCAATTTCATACCCCACTGATCATTTGCAGATTATATATTTTAACAGGAGGCAGTCCCTGCATCTGGAACTACTCAAGGAGTCTGAACATTTGCTTGAACCTGTCATATAGCAGCCAGAGTTAAATCCAAATTTGTGTGTTGTCCTCCTTGGGGAGACTGCAGGAGTGCAGGCAGGGTAGATATCAGAGGGAACAGGAAAAATCACAGTCTCCAGAAGCATTAGTCACTCTCTGTTGGCAAGCAGAAGAGAATAGCAAATGTTGTGAGTCCTCCTCAGTGAAAAGCTTCCAGTTTGCACTGGAAACAACAAGCATTACCATACCTGTGCCAAGAAAGGTAAAGGGAAACAATAGCTAATGTTGATCCTGTGCCATTTGAATGAAGAGTGAATGAAGACTGAGCTCAGATTGTCCCAAGCCCGTTAAGTCCTCAAACACTTTGGAGTATCTGGATCTCAAAGACAGCACTGAGGCCACAGAGGAAGTTTGGATCAAACCTAAAAAGTTAGACTGCTCAGCTGATGAGATGGGGACGCTCAAACATGAAAACGTCATATGGTGACAAACAGGAAAGTGGGATCTGGAAACAGATTTTGTGCCCATGTTTTGTTGCACTTGCAGAGAACTTTTTTCCCTGTTGCATTATTCATTAGCTGTTTTCATGCACTTTTTTTTTGCTCTCTTCTGTAGGCTGACAGCCCACAAAGCAATACATGTCTTACTGAAGTTAAGCATCCTCTCCACTCCCATTTAATGGTTCATGTGCTAGGTGCAGCTGGTTTACAGGTCACCTAGCATAAGAGAATCCTCCAAATACTATTGCTTCATCATCAGAAAACTGCTTTGAATAACACTAGTTATGATGGACAGCTCCTCCATAAAGAAAAAGTGTACATCAAATCTAATTAATCACTTATACATTGTGTAATTTTCTGGAAAAAATTTGCAAAAAGTTCCCATTTCAATGACACATTTATGGTCATTTCTTGTGTGCCAGTTGAGCCTAAAAACTCCAAATCACTTTCAGATCAATTGGTGTTCTATGCTGCCTTAAAACAAAAGGCTTTGAAGTAGGCAGGCAATGTAAAGAGACAGAATTAAAGTCAGTGTGTTATAGTATTGCAGCCAGGTAACAGTAACTGGTTGTTGAATACATAATTGCTGCACTTTCAAGACTATATATCCAGAAATGTGATCTCCCAAATAGACAGAATTTCATGTACACTGAGTGGGATTTCTTTTGGCAAGATACACTTGACTACAGGTCGACTTCTAAAACCATTATCCACAAGCACAGTTCGGTTAATAGGTTAGGAAGTGGAGGGGAGGGAAATTAAACCCTGATTAGCTGGACTGACACATCCTCTCTAATGGTTGTGCCTTCTGAGATTTTCTCTAGGTTTCCTTAAAGATCTATCTGAGTTTGCCTGCGGCTATGCTAATTAGCAAAGATGACAAATTTGGAAATGCAAATTCATTTTACTTCATACTCAGATCTCTTATATGCTAGGTTGGGCACAGCCTGTATGTGCCCAAGAATGCCCAAATGCATGGATTCCTAAGGGCTGGAGTCAGCTGTAGATTAAAGTAAAACCTTCTTTAATTGATCCCTTAGAGCAGCAATGAATGGAGCAAGCGTGGGATTTAACCCCAGATACAAGTCTTCCCAGACTGTCTATATGGCTCATTCAGCAGTGCAGGTAGGCAGAAGAGAGAATCTAGCCCTTAAAAATATGGGGAATTCAGTGATAAAGTTGCAAGTATCCAGAATTGTTTTCTGAAGAGATAACAGTAACAAGTAGAGCAGTTTTTTAAGGCCCGTTAGAAAACTCTTTGATACAGGAAGGTATTTAAATTCCTTCCCTAATTCCTCCCAGGAACAGTGTGAGATGACGTTATCCAGCCTGCTGAGAAGAGCTTTCGCCAATGGCCAGGGCTCATTTTGACTCAGAGAAGCCTGGGTTGATTTTATTCTAGTTGTTGTTTCAGAAGCAATCTGCCAAACACTACAGCCTGAGCTTCAGGACTCATTCAAACACATCATAAGGACAATGCAGAAACCAGACCAAAGCTACAACTTATTGCAGGTTTTTACTCTCAAAGTTAACTTTAACCCCAAGTTATCCAGCAAGACAGTGTTTGATTGTAGAAAACCATGGTATCAACCTAACATTATACAATTCAGTCAGCAATATTCCTAAAAACAACTCAATGACAAAAGAAATCCTTCAGGACTATACTTGGATATAGTAATGAAGAATATTTATCATGTTTTCTCCAGACAGTTCAGAAACAACATAAGTCAAGACTGTAAAACACAGCAGTGAAGTTAAGCTTTTAAATCTGTACACAGTAAAGTAACTTCAAAAGTTTTCTGTCAAAAATAAGGCACATCCAACCTGGCCCTGAACATTTCCAGGGATGGGCATTTGGGCAAGTTGTTCCAGTGTCTCAGCACCCACACAATAAAGAATTTCCTCCTAATATCTACATTAAATTTCTGTTCTCAGTTTAAAGCCATCACCTTTTGTCCTATCACTGCGTACCCTTGTACAAAGTCCCTCTCCTGCTTCCTTGTAGGCCCCCTTTAGGTATGAGAAGATTGCAACAGGGTGTCCCTGGAGCCTTCTCATATCCAGCCTCAACAGCTCCAACCCTCTCAGCCTGTCTTCGTAGGAGAAATGCTCCAGCCCTCTGATCTTCTTTGTGGTCCTACTCTGGACTCACTCTAACAGGTTCATATCCTTCTCATGTTGGGGAATAGCAGAATTTTGCACAAAAATCAGTCCAGGCTCATTTAACTTGCAGACAGTTAAAGGACTTATCCTTATTTGCTCAGTGAAGGAATCATAACAGAAGAGGTGTGCTCTTGCCATGACCCAACAATCAACAAGGATAGGCATTTCCTAGGAGAAATAAAACCATAAATTCCAGAATTAAGGCTCTTTACAAGCACCACTTTCCAAGTAAATCTACGTAAATCTACACATGATGAGAGAGTCAGGGTTAAACACAGTGAACTTTTTCCTCTCCTCGTTAATGATAGAATCATAGCCAAAAAAAAAACCCAAAAAAACCTGACAAGCTCCATCCTCTTAGCACTTGCAAAGCAGGTAAATCCTAGTGTAGATTTGGCATCTAGCTATTTCACACAACACAATCAGCACCACTATTTATCTTACAGCAGTGCTCTGGAGACGGACTCTCTCCTCCTGCTGTACTGCAGCAATTAGCAGCTGCTGATGCATTTAAAGCTAACAGCCCTCAGGCTCACAAGAGCGAGGGCTGACTGTAACAGATACTTCAGTGAGACAGTTCTCACTTTGGGCACTTGCTGCTCTCCTAAAGAAAATATCCTTCAGACCTGACCTCAGAATAGGTATAAAAGTTAGTGCCTTATTTATTCTGGAGTTCCCCTGAAAAAGGTGAGGGGGTAAGAACCAGTGCTGGAATGCATGACTATACAAGTTCTAACATGAGTATCCCTGCTTGTGAGGTTCTTTCAAGATGATAATTTTGCTGCTACTACCATATAATGGAAGTATATTTGCTACTCCAGTTGTCAGCTGGCTTACGTTTTAACCTCTACATGGTAATATGTGATAAAGCATCTTTGCCATTGTACATGACAGACCGTGGTTGAATCACTGACTGCAAAAAGTTCTCATCTCATTGATAGGAGCATGACTCTTCAATGACTGGGACAACCCAGAGCATTTACGTAAGTGATATGTTGCCAAAGGCATTTTATTCCTGTCTCAGCTTTTTGAATGGTTCATGCAAATGCCTACCTTCACCATAACCAAATCTAAACATGCACATTGTTAAAATTCCTATAGAAATGACATTATCACTGGAAAAAAATCACACAAATCATAATGTAAAGCTTAAGGAAATCTTCACCTGCACATCAACACAAGTGTAGTAGAGATGATCACTGCATTCACAAGTGGCCCTTGCCTACAGGGCTGGAGCACAGGACATCCTTCCTTCTTTATTCTATGCAGCCATTGCACCTCAGCGTCCCAAGCTGTTCTCCTCAGTATTTTGATCCAGGCTGTCATTTCGCAGCCTCCCACCCATCAATAAGACTCCTTCTTCCTCTCTCAAACATAATGCAGAACCAACATGAGGTAAAAGAATATTACTTTACTCTCTTCCTCGCACAGTCTTTCCATTTATCTTTCCACCTTCCCATGGACTTCTGAAAATCATTTTGCAGCTACTCCCAATAACACTTATTCACCCTATTTGTCTAGGCAAAAGCTCCACAACCAGGGCTTAAGCTCCACAAGCAGGGGTTAACTGATTTTTTTCTTTTTTCTTCTCCCTTCCTTTTCTTTGTTGTATTTTTTTTTTCTTTTAACAGTGAAAACTATAGCAATATTTGCTTTCAGCAGGCCCAAGGGAGCAGTCTTGTGCCTTAGATGAAGTTAAAATTACACTGCTGGGAAAAATTATACCTCAGTAATATAGATCCTACTAAATTGCCTTTAACATAGTTATTGAAGTTACTTGGGAGAAACTTCAGCGTTGGTTTGTGATGATAAAAAGTGCTACAAGAGAAAGAAGAGCCAAAACCTCTGTATGCAAGACCCACATGTCTCTTGACAAAGACATTTAAAGAAATCGATTCTAATTTAGCAAAGGAGCACAAAGCCACAGATTCGGTTTTACTCTTTGTATTACAGCATCATATATACTGTCCCTGATGCATTTATTTATTTTGGTTTGAAGAGGAGACAGAAGATAGAATAGTTTCTGATAGCCCGAGAGACAAATGTTTCCCAGGGATATATGCATGCACAGTTCCTACTGAAATCTTCTGAACTGCTGTTCATTTATTGAAATCACCTAAGGCAGCAAATACCAGCATAGTTTGGCACCCAATCCATAAGCCTTGGTATGCAGACAACCAGTGAGAACACACACGGACATACATTCTCAGTTCTTCTTCTTTCATCACACAGCACAGTGCAAAAATTGTATTCTGCATGTTTGTAAGTGACTGCTGAACTTGGAAAAATAATCTCTAGTGACACACATATGTAAACTCCCAAAACAGCAAAAATTTCACTCCCCTTAAATTTAGGTACACTTAAATTTTTAATTGTATGTTATTAGAACTTGGTCTTTACCCTTCTTCCCTCCCAGGGGGGAAAAAAAGAAAAGACAAAACCCATACAGTTTCTCCTTCAGATTTGGTTTAGCCTTCTGTAGCAGACAGAACCTAAGGGGACAGGGTAGGATTTTGATCCCTCAAACCGTAGAAGTCCCTTGAATAATTGTGTTCTGTTGCAAGACTGTCGTGTTAAGATGGAATAAACTCAAGAGTAACAATTGACTCAAGTGAAGGATTGCACCACAGTCAGGTAAAGTAGGAAGTGTCAGGAAAAGATACAAGTGGGGATACTGCAAACAATGGGAATGTCTCCTGTAGTCCTCTAGAATCCCTTCTGCTGAGTAGCAGAGATAAACTGGTACTTCCAGAGCTGGAGTCAGATTATTTATTTTAGACGGACACCCCAGGATGAGGTGCCTGTGCTTGGCCACTCAAGGGCCTGTGCAGTGCCTCCATTTGAGCACCTTATTTTCCTTCTGTAGGAAACTTTATGCCAGGCGAACAATGCAGGAGATTTTGCCTTGCATTCATATAAAGGAGCAGCTTCACTTTCACCTGCATGCAACACACGATACTGGGATGATGCTTTAATTCTAGAGCTGCTCAAAGGCTTTGTAGAAAGAGGCTGCCTCTGGCAGTTTTCTTGGTGGGATAACTGAAGCTCAGAATAAAGATGAGGTACACAGGGACTCAGTAGGACAGAATTATGGCCAGGAACTGACCATGATTCTCCTGAAATCCAGTGGCCCTTCTATTAATTTTAACTACTCTTCAGGCATGAAACTATGCAGTTACTCCAGTCCAGAGTTCAAAACAGGTCGCTGACCTCTCATACCAAGACCCAGAGGAGTTTAAGGCAACAGAACCACATTGTATTCCCATGATTGCCAGAAATATCTGGTTAGCTAGTAAACACTTCGAAACAAACATAAAGGGTATTCCCACAGTCTTGGCAAGATCTGTGCTTACCTTCAGTGTCTTCCACTTGACTCCCAAAGGAACTGCCTCCACCACACAAATTACACTGTACCACAAGGTCTTCCATTCTAATTAAATTGTGCAGCTAGCTGCAACTGATTTAGCAGTCAAGAAAATATGTGCCTTCAGCTACCTACATGCAGTGAATAGCCTTTGGAGCTTCAGCAGCAGATGTCACAAGTTGGGGCATTTTGCACACTGCCCCCCCACAAATCAGCTAAGCCTAAGTACGTCACCCATTATAATCTCTTGCTTTCCCTCACACCATGAAGAATCAAGCTGCAGATAAAGTGACCTTTAGGAGAAAAAATTAGATTAAAAAAACTCCACAAAGTAAAACCAATCTTTCTCTGTCATTCTGTTCTTCAGAAATTCCCTGCCTTTTTAAAACCTGTGAGATCATTATCTCCAAAAGGACTCCCTCAACTAGGTATAAGCTAGAAAAATATTAGACATGGTACTTCAATACCTAGCCTCTTTGAGATAATCTAACATTTGATAACATCTCTTCATTCATTCATTCAATGCAATCTTTTCTACTGATCGTATCCATCCTTAATTTGGCTTCCTAGATTGTCTTAGAGACCATGATGTGTTATCAGGCTTTTCAGAGATAATTCATGATCTGTCGTATCCATACTTTCTTGGATGCAACATTCATCTAAATATTCTCATTGATCACTCTGAAATCTTCATTTAAACTCTCTTTTTACAGGTATTATGTTATAATGTATTATATTAATTATATTATACTATATTATATTATGTCTTTAAATCATAAACACACTGCAGGACTGATAAATGCCTGTAGCATGGATGCTTCTGTTGATTTTCTATGTCTCTTTATCTATGGAGATGTTTCTATAAATATACATCCACATGCACACAGATATGCAACATTTCCTATCTTCCAGGTTATGTGTTGCAAAATAAAACTTACCTCATGCATCTGAGTTTCATAGGGCAAGCTACGCAAAAATTGCCCCTGGCAATGCCCATGCCACGTCAGCCTCACTCATGAGAGCTGCTGATTCCTGGGGGGTCTCTCATCCAGTCCACAATCCATGTGCTGTGCTGCCATTGCATAGAAATCAGGGTTAACTAAAATAGTTAATCAGATGACCTATAATGGACAAACGTGCAGGTGGGTATGCAGTTCTTAAAAAATCTGACACATGAAGATGGAGCTCCTATCATAAAGGAGAATATCTCAGTTTTGTCCACACCAAGGCCTCAGGCATGCCCACAGACTTGGCATCTTGCCAATTACACCCCATAGAAACCTCAGATTCTAGAGAAAAAAACAACTGAGCAACACTTAAAATTTAATAAAGTCACCTGAAAGCCAGCCAGGTAGATGCATAGCTCCTACAAAATTTGCAATGTACACTCCTCTGCCTTCTGAAAAAACCCAAGGCCTTGTCTGCGTGCGCATCTGCACCCTTTTACTGTGCTTTTACAGGATGGACAAGCAATGAATTTGCCGTGAGTTAATTAAAACCATAAATACTACATTATTGCAGGGGAGGGAACACCAAGTGGAAAGGAGATTGCTGGCTGCCTTGCACACTGGCATGTCTACCCATTCTGCAGTGGTTGTGTAAACCTGAAGAGCAGCACACGCACAGTAAAACAGCCTTTGAGCAAAGTCCTGATTGATCAGTGCCCAGGGTGCACTGCAGGACCTAAAGATGTACCTTCCATGGAGAAAGACTTGCCACTGTCCAAAAATCTGCCACTATGAAAGGTGGAATCATTCATGTTAGCAAAGCTGTAGGGAAGTTATCTGAATTCTAGCCCATTCAGTGACAGAAATATGCTGGGGAACTTTCATGATACAGCACTCCTAAACTTTACATATGAATTAGGAGCAGGGTTAAATGTGCTCCAGATTACTGAGGGATAAAATAGCTGATTGTACTTTGGTGTTTGTGAGGGGTTTTGTACAGAAAGCAGACTAGATCCATTTATCCTAGACTTTTTATTTTAAAAACCCCAACACTTTGGGGGGAAAACCATTTATCAACTTTCTATTCTTCCTCAATAGATATTATTGAAGAATTTACGTGTGAAGTTCATTACATAAATTTTCCTATTAGTGTGTTAATGAAAAATTGCATGAAAACATAAGATGAGTACTTTAGAATTAGGGAGTTGTCACTATCTATATTTTCATGTTGCATACAGTGATATTTAGGTACAATATTATTCAATACTTTCTTTGTAATATTGTTTTCTGCAAGGAAAAAAGGAAAACAGTTACATAAGGGACTTGTTTCATGCTGCAGAGTTCAACAGTGTTTAACTGATGTGCAGTTTTGTATCAAAAGTAACATCACCCTCCTCAACAACTCAGAAGTTGCACTTTTTTATCAGTATTTTAGTTGAACTTGGAAAAACTGATTACAAGAAGCTGTTTGTTATTAGAAGTTGGCAATCAGCAATCACCATTTATTCTGACCTGTTTGCCCAAAGAACTTTCCTCCTTCAAAAGACTACTAACAGCACGATACAGGTGAAGTTAAATACCAAAAAAACCTCTGTAAAGAAAGGACTGAAACAACCGGATGAGTAGGGACAGAAGCATTCACCATTCCTCAGTTTTCAACATAATGTCAAGGATTTCCTCCCAGACAGGTAAATCCACCAAGCTGGAGTCACTGAACTTCAGGCACGTGCCTGGCCTAGGCTTTATTTTTGTGTACAGTTCTCTCCTGGAGACAGAACTGGATTACTCTGTGGAAGGCTTTAGGTGTCACATACATGTGTCTCTGTTTGCTGATATCTAATAAACAGAGACTCAAACTCCAGGCTTGGCATCTCTTCCAAACTGCTCTTCTTTTAGCTGTGACAACTCATGACATGTACAGAAAGACCCAGTTCCTTTCTCAACTTCCAGATCTTATGCTAATGAACAAATGTCATCCAGTTTACTTGCTTCCAAGAAGGGCAAATTAGCAGCCAAATTCCAGATTCAGATTACTAAATCTGTTCTCACATGGATAATTCCATCTGTCAGGGATCAACATACTTGTCTCTCCCTCAAGCATACCTAGGTTGAAAGGACAGGTGGGAGAAAAGTCCGCTAATCATCCTCAGCCTCATGCACACAAGGAAATTACTAGTTCCCCACCCCTCACCAAAATGGTGAAAGATACAGAGATGGTATGGTTTCTGCATTTTCACTGTGACAGCACCATGCAGGTTATTGCCTGTTGCCCTTTCGTTTTGAATCCCATGCACAACACACTTTTCCTACAGCTTTTTGCAGCTGGCTGTTGTCAGCTACAAGGAAAGGCGCTGGCTGGAGTGCACAGCATGCTGCTGCACACCAGGTGTTCCCTGTAGCCGTGCTATATCCAGCTCTTTCAGGGGAAGGATCTCAGCCAGTTACTGAGAGTGGTACAGGATGAATTAAGCATCAAGCAACACACATCATTCAAAGCTCGTACAGATACTGTTACGGCTGCTCCCTTTAGTGGGGTGCACATCACAACACACGAGACTGTATAAAACATGTAGCCAGACCTTGGATGTGGAATAGTTGTTACTCACATTAAAAAAAGAAATGTATGAAAGTCCTTCAGCCTTTACCTGTGTCTCTACAGCTGACTCCTTGCCTCAGCCACTTATTTTTCAGCAGTATAGACAAGGTATGAAGCACAGGAAAGCCTCAGAAATAAAACAGTCTTAATCTGTAATCTTCATCTCTTTTACCCCTTCATTTCTCTCCTCCACAATTTCCCTCCCATTTTTAGATTCACAGCAAAAATTACATTGCTTGCTTTAGTGCCATATATATTTGATTCCTTGAAAATTTCCAGCCTAAATCCAGGCTTTCCAAAATATGAATTGATTCCTTCTACTGTCAAAAAACCTCAGTCTCTCAGCTGTCGATTATCCTGTTTCTAACATAAGCTTCTCTTGTCTAAATCCTTTAGTGTGTTTTCAAAAGAAAATTTCCCTCTTCAACTGTGCAGAAGTGTGTTACAGGGTATGTCTTCTGTCTGCTTTGTTGATTTAAACCTAACTGCTAATCCAGCTTGGATTACAAAAATTAGCTAGTTCTTATTCACTCTCTTTAGCTAAACACAGTCTTTGAAGCCTTCTGTATTCTTTTTTGGTCTTGGGTTTCTGAAGTGGCTAGAAGGAAATAAAACAGTTGGATACATTAATTACATTCTTTTCCCTCTAGTCATGGGATTGTTGAGAAAGCAGATATTTCAAATTAATATGTTTTCTCCCAAGGGATTTTATGATTGTCCTTAGTACTAACACCAGACCCCTGGCACACCTGACCATGTTGGCTGAGCACGTGCAAAGCAGAGAATGGGGACTAGAAACAAAGATGCTTGCATCTCCTTATATGAAGCAGTTCCTGCTGAATGGTGGTATAAAATCAGTACTAATTAATAATAAATATGCATATGATGCCATGATTGATGTTTGACCACAGTGGAGCATTTCCAGGTTATGCAAAATGTCATCCTCAATTCTTCTCTGTTGTTACCCACCAGGAGCACCAGCTCAAGAGCATTCCCAAGAAGTTCTCATTTTTCCAAGACAGCCAGCTCAGCTTCATGAAGGGCAAATCCTGCCTGACCAATCTGGTGGGCTTCTATGATGGAATAATGGTAAGGGCAGACAAAGGAAGAGCAACACATGTCATCCATTCAGACTTCTGTAACGCCTTCAACATTGTCAACACTGTTCAACATCCTTGTCTGATTGCAGAAACATGAAATTGAAGGGTGGGCTATTCAGAGGATAAGGAATTGACTGGATGGAGAGATGTTCTCAATAGCTCAATGTGCAGCTGGAGGTCAGTGATGAGTGGTGTCCCTCAGGGCTCTGTTGTGGAACCAGTGCTCTTTAATATCTTCATCAATGACATAGAGAGATCAAGTGCACCCTCAGCAAGTTCGCTGATGACATGAGACTGAGTAGTGCTGTTGACACAACATAAGGATGGGATGCCATCCAGAGGGATTTGAACAAACTTGTGCAGTGAGCCCAGGAGAACTGAATAAAGTTCAAAAAGGCAAAGTACAAGATGCTGTGTCCATGCACAAAAAAAAAGAGACTAAATAGTTCCCAAGTATCTTGATCCTTCTTTCATGCTGCATAAACTTACAACTAGAGACATGCATACTGTATATTTTCCTATACAGAGAAGATTCTGGGGTAAGCAAGAAAATAAATAGGAGAAAATAGAGAGTGCATGAAGCAGGCAGAGAAGTGACAACTCCACCTAAATAGAGATGTAAAATATCACTATTCAGAAGAAATAAATTGATAAAATAGAGGTGCATGACAAATAGGCATAACAGCCCTCAATACTTACTGTCTGTGATTTGTTGATCTCTGTCATGAGCTCTCACGTATAAATTATGCAGGGCAGATTAAAGTGAGATTCAGCAGTGGAATTAAATACTTACTGACCGGGTGAGCTCATAACAGCGTAAGCTTCTTTGCCTGTCTGTTAGTAATGCAGACCTGTACATTAATAGGGTAAAAAGCAGTCCTGAGGAAGTCCATGTCTGAATGAGACACCTCTCACAGATGGATCCTGAGGGGTCAAAGAACAAGGCTAGCGCCACATTAAAAACAGCAAGCAAAAAATCTCCTGCTGAACCCCACCAGTGTATTGCAAGGCAAGAAAGAATTTATGAAGGCTCCATGGAGTTTGATGAGGAGGAGCTTCTCCACACCTTGGTGTATGCTGTGGAGTTTCACATTCTAACCTGTGGAGAGCTGGACGAGCTGCACCTTTGCTCATCCTTTACATAGACAATGGCAGATCTCCATATTTAAAGCCCCATCAAAAAGGAATGGAGCCCAACTCGTAACAGGAAGCAGTTTGGTTTTCAAAACTACTTGATTCACACCTTGAGGAAAAGTTGTCAGTGGTGCAGAATTCTATATTGTGGTGATTCTATAAATATGTTTTAGAACAATCAATTATCTTGCACTGAAAGGGCTGAATACTGGGTCAGTTTTGGTTTATATTTTTATCAATAATCTGGATGAGAGGATTGAATGCACCCTCAGTGAATCTGCAAATGACACCAAGCTTGATGGGTATATTGGTCTGCTGGAGGGTAGGAATGTTCTGCAGAGGGAACTGGACAGGCTGGATCCATGGGCCAAAATCAACTGAATGAGGTATGACCAACCTCAGTAAGGCCGTAGAGCAGTAGCTGGTTTAATAGTTGTTTTCATGGACAACAGATCAGTTTTTGTATATAGTAACCTCTGTAAAAGTTCAGAGAGTGTCTGCCCCATCCTTTACTGTGGCCACACAACAGCCAATTTGAAATTCAGTGCGACTGTGGGAACATAAACCTCAGTGGAAGATTAGAGAGATTAATACCTTGCCTTTTGGCAAGTCAGTTACAGTGTGCACTCATGAAGCACAATTAGCAGGCCCAGATGGTAATATAGCATGTTAAAGGGAGGCAGACTGCAGATGAAGCATGTGGAAATGGATAATTCAGCTCTCATGTCTCCCTGTCTTTGAAGCTGCAACTACTGTAGCCTTAAGTATCTTTAATGGGAAGTTTTGCATCTGGTAAAGATTTATGCACAAGGCAGTTTTTCTAGAGCTACTTAAATGGGTCTGTATTTCTTCTACGGAATGCTTACTGGAGATTTCAGTCATGCTTTTCTGTCTGAGCTGGATGCTTGGAAGCTGGGATATTTGATGGTAAAAAACAGAATTACTGTTTTTCATGAGGATGAATGAAGCTACAGTGAAATAAAACAGATGAAAACTGGCAGAAAAGTAATGTCTGCAGATGATCCTGTTTTCCCTAAAAGTGGGATTTGTCAACTGTGTGTAGTTAACCAATCACACACAGAACTGATGCAACTCTTTAGATGTTCTTCTATTAGAACTCAAGGGAAAAGAAAAATGAACAGGCACCAGCGTTGAGAAAAAAAAAGGTAGCAACCTAATCTCTTTCTACAGGACAGCCTCTTGTGCAACAAAATGTTCAGAGGCACTACTTACAATTCAGTTTATTGTCTAAATGTTTATCTGAAAGCTGCAAAATGCGAACATCCTCTTCACTCTTCTTGGATGCTGTAAAACTGACACCTTAAGCCCTGCAAATCACCTGTTGGCCAGGTCTTGGCTGCTTGGGAGTATCTGGGTACCTGCACAGAAGAGGAAATGCTTCATAGAAGTGCAGCAAAACCCAGCTCTTCATTCTTACTGCTTTGCCACATCCCGCTGCTTGCTCAGCCCATAATCCAGATGCAATATGAATGTGGTTAGCAGGATGGAGGTGAATGTCCCTAAATTTAAAGGTCATTAGAATGCCTGACTTCAAGCAGAGTAAGAGTTAATCTTACCCTCACTATTACTGAGAAACAACACTTATCTATCAAAAAAATAAGATTTCTCCCCAATGTCTTCATTGTTCACCTGTGCCTCAACCTAAAAATGAAGAGAGATTTAATAAAGGATGGATACCATTACACTCAATGGTAGCTGGTTTTTATTTGTCTTGACCTGCTAACATCTAGAGATCTTAGGATTTGCTTTGTGCTAGTTTATATGAAAATATATTCTACATCATCCACTGTCCCTTTCAAAGTTATTGCATTTATTCAATTTAAAGCCAAAATATTTTTCTGAAAAATGCACAAATAAATACATAATTGTATCCATTTATGAATGAAAGCCTCATTTAAACCACAAGCATGCAGGTCTGGCAAAGTGTCTGCACCTTAATCCCATTTTCCTCTGTTCCAAGAGCTCAGCTTTTTGCTGTGCTGAATTCTCTCCAGTCACGAAAACCGTATCAGAGCTTCCCTTGTCATTTCAATTCCTTTCAGTTCAAGCTGGGAAGCACAGAGCGGTTGAGACTTACTAAACTCATTTGTGTAGCAGCTCACCAGCCACTTAGTTTTCATTCACAGCTCTTTATAATAAAGTTTAAAAACTTAGACTTTAGCCTAAATTATGATTTAAACTTACGAACATCATTCCAGTAAAGGAATAAAACAAATAAGCAAATGCACACTAACATAGAAGCACTCCCAAAACCTCCCCTTGAAACCATGGGGTAAATTGATACAAAGGTCAAGATATCCCTGCTTTATGAATTGCTGAAACAGTTCTTAGGTATTTTTTTCTTCACCATCCTTTTCTTCTTCATCATAGGTTTTCTTTATTAACTACGCTGTTGAGCTACAACAGCAGAAGTCAAATCTTTTCTTACTTCCTTTCAAGAAGTACAGAAAGACCATTTGACCCCTCTGGGAGTGAGGATGATTGCTGTGCCGAGAGAAACTCGGTGAACCTTCTTGGGAGGCAGAAGAGGTTGAAGTACATTCACAGAGCTTGCATGTACACTGGGATCCACAGCCACCTGAAAGACCAGCCAGAATCCAAAAGGAAGAACACCTCACTGCAGCATCTGGGGCACAGGGCTCGCTGCCTGCAAGTACTTCTGACTGCTACTGATGCTGTGGCAAGTCCTTGGCAAAGGCTAAAGCAAGGTATGTTGGAGGCAAGAGGCACCAAGCAGATGCTTCAAAGCATCCATCAAGATGGAGCTCCAAAAAGGGAAGGGGAAGAAGAGTTAAGTCTTCCCCCTGCAGAGAGGAAACATTATTATTTTGAGCCTTAAAAGACAAGTAGTTTCTGTGCTTGCAATTGCCAAAGGAAACCTGACCATACCAGATTTGTCCACCGAGAGGACACTGCCTGTGCCTTTGCTAGGATTAAACACAGTTTTGCTCTGTTTTTCAACAGATAATTAGAAGGAAGATGATTTCCAAAGCTAAATTTAATTTTTATTTTTCAGCTTTTTCCAAAGTTCTTTCTGCTTCCCATTGCATTGGCAACCAAGCATATACTGCCTAAGGTGCTCAGCATACATCAAAACGGAGAAAAAAAGCGCAGGTTTTTAACTTTGGCATTCAGAAAAAAGTACAAGGAGCAGCATGGTGGAGGAAACTGTTCGAAATCTCCATAAGGGCACACCTTTCCAGGGGAAAAAATGTCCTCAATTGTGGATATGAGCAGTGCTCTACCATTTGCTCTTTCCCCCCGTTGTGCACTCAACCTTCAAAATTCAGCTGCCAGTTGGTACTTTTAATTTAAAGCATGTTCATAAGTAAAGAAGTCTCCCTCCAGGTTCATTAGAGTCACAGGGTATTTGGCAAGCCTTGCAGCAAGAATTAAATGACAAATATGCCTTTGCATCTGAACTCTCAAGCCACAAATAAATCAAGCTAAACAGGCTTCCAGGATTCAAAAATCACCTCAAGTAAATACGGAGCTTTTAACAGTGATGAGAAAGTAAAAAGTGCTTTCTTTTCATGTACATGGTAGCTGCAGGTTACTTAGCTTGCTTTTAAATGGTCCTTTCATTTCCTAACAGCTGTATCAGCTGCCATTACCTCCTGATAGTGAGGGACAGAAGGAAGTTAAAATAACCCCCTGTACACTTTCTGGAAATGGCTGCATTTGTGTACATCACCTTTATTGACATTGAAATATATCTGGTCACTTGTCAGGTTTTAAGCTAATAATAATAATAATCCTCAATGCTTTAGAGGGAAAACGCATTTAACAAACTGTTTATAGCTGAGAGAATATAAGCAATCTTCAACTTTCAGTTGATCAATCAACATTTAAGACCCCTAGTTTTTAGTTCCCTCAGCTGGCAAAACTCTGCTCTCAGTCACTCACTCATTTTGTAGAGACTCTACTGAATTTTCTCAAAGCAGGGGCACTAAAAACAAACAAACAAACAAACAAACAAACCCCACAAACAACACACACCACACCCACTCAGATGCTTTGCACACACCACTTCACCGAGATCAATTTCCTGAGTCTAGTTTTTCATACAGGTGCACAAACAGCTGTGCTGGTATAATCAAGAAAACACAGGATAAAGTGTTGAAGAGTGAAGGGGCTGGGAAAGAGCAGAAAGAGATCTCCTGGCTTCAGTGCAGCACACAGTAATTCAGGAGTATGCAGGCAATTGTGTATGTTTATTCTGATTTCCTTCACCAACTTGCAGATCACGAAGTTCTGGAGCTTATTACTCCGGAAATGTTATGAAACAAAACTACTTCACCCAGCCTGAGGCAGTCCCTTGATAGAATGGGACTAATTCAAGGACTTCTAAGTTGTGCATTTAGTAACTCCCCTAGGGCCTGGCATAAACCCATCATCAGACACCTCTGAGTCATTTCATCACCTGCTTATTTGATTTCACAAAGGATTGATATGGCCAGAGAGCAATTTTATCCTTTCCATTCCCAGGCTGTCCCTTTGTAATTGTGACTCTCCAACAGGTGCATTTCTCATATGCATTTGGTTTAGATCTGATATATTCAACACAAGTGTGACATTAGCTAGCCAAACTAGTAATTCAGAGTTTATGTAAAGTTTACTCTAGCTGAAAGATAAGACAGAATCCAATTCAGGATAAGTAAGGTAGTGTGGAAAGGCAATATTGTATTTGACTTAATATAGCAAGAGCAAATTAACCTCTTAGCATTTTCATAGCAGTAAGTTCATCAAAGGTCAGTGATGGGCATTTTTGTCAAAGTTCTGGGAGTCTTAACTCAGATTCAGCATGACCCCAGTTTTTCCCAGGATGGTGATTTTGTTAAGGCTTATTTCCCTGCCTCTACCTCAATCTTTAATATTGATAAGGAAAAAAATAGGAGAGAAAGACAATCACTGTATCAGCACAGCTCTTGTACCAAGCACAATGTGCCTAATACAGGAGAAGCACTTTTCCAAGAGGTTCCAATTTTGATAATCCCATTTGGGATGTTATTGAAAGAAAACACATCCATGCATTTTAAGATTTTATTCTGTATTACCAGGAAAACGAGATGCCTCAAAATGTGTGTTACATTTCAGAAGAGAACCAAAAATCTATTTTTTCTTATTATTATAGATTTTCACACATTTAATACTTGAATATTTTCGTGGAGGATATATTTGATGAAGGTCTGCTCTACAGCTATCTGTGTCATTGAGCAATTAGCAGCTTCAGCAACTGAAGCTGGAAAAAATGACACTGGTTGCAGGGGTACCTAATCATATTCTGAACCATGTAAACACTCATATGGGCACTATCACTTTTTTTTATGCATAGCCCCCTTGAAATCAAATTACTTATGTAAGTAAGTAGAAGTGTGCTGAAAACCTGGGGCTGCAAATGGCCATCTTGGTGTCTGTTGTTTTGAGGAAGTGGTCTCTTTCTTATGATATTTTCTGATAGTAAGATGAAACCATGACAGACGTTAAACACCCCGTATTGAGGGAGTAGCAGTAAAGTGCCAAAAAGAGTTCATTTAAAAAATAAATTGCTTATTTGTAAGCAAACAAGGAAAATTCACAGTTTAAGCAACTGCTTTGGAATACAAACTAAAGCAAACTCATAAAGTTGTCGGCACCCTGTAAAATAGAGCTCCATAACACTGTTGGGCTGTGAGTATAAACCATGTAGGAGCTCCAGCCCTGGAATGCATTACACATGCATATTAGAATCTGCCTCAAGGTAAAGCAGGAGTTTAGTGCAAGGTTGGGTAGACAGCTGTATATATATTTTTTTTTTTGAGAAAAAACACATAAGGTCAAAATGTAACATAACTGGAGTTAGGATGGGAGGAGAATGGGGAAGTCACAGAAGCAGAAGACAGTCTGAGGAACATGGCAGCTGAATGTGGATGACTTGATGGTTTATGAACCCCAAATTACATATTTTTAAGTTCTAAACAAGTGTAAATCTGAATATGTTGGAAAGATACCCACTGGGCAGCAAGGCCAGTAGTAGTTCAGTTGCACACAGGGTTTGAAACACGACATTCTATTATGATCTTCAGCCTTCCTAGTTCTGGGAAAGAAATAAGGAAACTGGTTTGCTTTGCATTACCATGGCCATCCTGCCATTTATTTATTTAAGGGGAAGAAGGGAGAAGACAAATTCAAGGTTTCATATCGCACACTGGCTTCTAACTTGAGCTAGAAATCTGCAAGACTGACATTTAGTGCTCTTGAACAGTTTAATCTGCTTTCATTAAAAAATTAGGGAGGTCTAAAGGAGGACTTCTTTTCTTTCTTTTAGGGTAGTGTGAAGCATCTGGCCTACCAAAACAAGGGACTGGTTACAATTAAGCTTAAACACAAGAATTTAAGACCATAAATCATTTATGCAGGTAACAAACACTTGTGTTCATATAGCATCCCTTGACTGTTGTTCTGTGCCACTTTGTGAAGAGTACTTCAGAAACAAATTCTAGTCAGAGAACAATGTAATGTAATGTAAAACTATTTAATCTTGGACCCCAAAAAAGGTATTATCTGTAGCCATGTTGCACTTGAGAACAGTGTTAGAGACAAGTCTGAACAGAGCATTAATCACCATCAAAACTGGCTCCTCTGAGGGGAATTTCAGCTTTTCTACCTGCAGAATTTGTAAGGCAGGAGCAGAGACTGACAAGGTTTTAAGTCTTGGCTCCTAACAGCCAAGATCTGTGGAGACCATATCTCACTTGTGCTATTACTCCCATTTATCTAATCCCTTGGTGCTATCCCTGGGCTTTCCCTCCCATCCCAATATACAAATAAATGGAGACACATGATCATAGAGTCACAGGGGTTGGAACAGACTTCAGAAGGTCATCCAGTCAATCTCCTGAAAAAAACAGTTCCAATTGGAACAGATAGATCAGAAATTGTCCAGCTCTGACTCGTTGAAGGATTCCCCCAGAGATTCTTTTTCAGATGAAATGGAAAGCCTGACTTTGAAACTAAACCATCCAGAATGCCACCACTCTGAAACTCTGCATGAATGCAACGGAAAGTCATCCCTATGGCACATTTTCCAGTGCCCAGAGCTTAACCACACACTTTTCTTAAACAGGTCGTTACTGTTTGTGATTAGACTCTTAATCCACACTACCAAAATTAAAGCAGTTAAATTAAAGTTCCTTCAAAAGGAGAATTGAAGCCAATACAGCAAAACTTGAAACTTTCCTGTCTTCAAGGCAAGCTACTGGAATTTCAGCTCAATGGGTGCTGAGAGCAACCACCCCCTCCTCTTCTGTAACTGCTCATCCAGATGCTGCTGAAGTAATGTAAAAATCTCCTGACTCTGTTCTTGTTCTTAACACATTTAGGAAAGTTTAATACAATTTGGTGACTTGTTCTTCATATTTTTCTTTGCCCTTTCTGCTTCCATTCTGAAGTGTTATTATATTAGACACCCTGAGAGGTCTTCACTGCAGGACAAGGTAAGCACAGGAAGATAAAATGCTGGGCATTAAAGCAAATACCAGCTGTTTCTGAAAAGAACCTGGATGATTTATTTTTTACTTTTCAATCAACTTTTAAAAGTTTTTTACAACAGCTCTACCAGTCAGACTATAGGGGCGTTTTCCTCAGGTCTACTCTCTTAAAGTGTCTACTTTCTACACCAAACAGCACCAAAGCCAAAGGAACACTAACCTAAGTTCTGGAGAGTAAGGGGATTGGCAAGATGAGATTTATCGTGCTGTCTTCTGATGAAGAAGTAGAAAAAGAAATTGCTACAACTTTTTCTCATTTGCCATCTCGTTTGAATATCACAAACCAGGGGCATTGCATGTTTCACTGCCAGCCTATGGATTGCAATGATCTCAAAAATAACACTCCTCTGCACAATACCTGAACAAGTGCTTTTCTTTCAGATGGAAGACTCTCATTTGGGGCCCTGTTGTTGTCTCCACTAATGAATTCCCTAACGGAAACTGAATTCTATTGTCTAAAAAGTATCTTCATCCAGGACAGACAAATAGGAGCCCTACTGATGCCTTTGGAAACAATAATTACCCTGAAATACCCTCTCCCATTACTCACCAGCTTTTTAATAAAGAAAGCTATTTCCATCTCTTGCTGGCATTCAGATTCTTACCCAGGACCTCACAAGTAGCAGACTCCATTAAATGTCTTGTGTTCCCCTAATCACATGGAAAACGTTCAATGTAGGTGACTCCAAATAGTGCACTGGAGCCACAGCTGTGCAACATCCCATCAGCATCTAGTAGGTGCTGTCATATTTGTTGGCAACAGCTCCAAGTTTTCAACCAAAACTCTTCCTCCAGAAGCTGCCAGCCGCACGACCAAATAACCTGGTTTTGGTGTTTTGTTGCAAGAAAGTAAGTTAAGATATTTTGCCTTTTCTGACATCTGCTTTGGAGGGTGAGGTGCTGACAGTATTCTTTTATTTATTGAGTTGTTCTGCTAGTCCTTAATTGCACAAAACTTTGAGAGTTATTCCAAAATCACATATTTTCCATGAAGCATGGCACAAATTTGTAGTGGTAGATCAGACGAGACAACACCGAAAGAAGAAGTCAACCCCACATTGACCAAACCCTCTTACCACTGCTGACAGGACTTGGCTAGCACACCAGGAGAAGGTTCATATACAGAGATCATCAGTAACTGAATGGTAGTTTGTGGCATTCGATTAGAAAGAGCATGCACAGGAAGAAAACAAATTTCGGGTGGCACATATCTCACTGCTCAAGCATGTGGGAAAAACAGTTGTCAAGGAAAGACAGGTAGGGTGAAGAATGCTTTAAATTTTGTGCAATCAAAAAGTGGATGTTCACGCAGGGTGTGATTTAGCATCCCATAAGTATCCTCAGTGGTGTTCTTACAGTTCTCTGCAGTTCAGCAGACCTTTCTTTCCATCCTGGGCTGCACAGCCTTTCAATTACTGTCACATAAAACACGTTCTCAGGATACGTGTGGGTATCTGTACTCACAAAAGGAAGGATATAATAGTCTACATTCAGTCTGCATTTATCTCAAAAAACAGTGATGTCATTAAGGCTAACACTATTTTTCCCTGGAACTGGAGCTAAGTCAGAATAATCACACAGCTGGTTACCAAGGTTTAGTCACAGAGAGCACTTTTAAAGTCACCATAACTCAATTATGTTCAGTTGAGAACTCACAGCCATACTTTCAGGAAAGAAGTTGTAAAGGAGATGAAAAAGAATATTTGTAAGGAGTAAGCCAACCTAACCAGCCAGAGATCAAAGCTAACAGTGAATCCGCATTCATTTCATCAGGCCCCTGAAGCAGATTTCTCTCCACTCTGCTTACAGCATGTCAAAATCCCTACAGCTTTCCATGCAAGCTGGAGCCATTTTGTCTTTCACCAACTTGATTAATAATCTAGACAGGAATCAAAATGAACTAGATTTTATTTAGTGTGGAGGGAATTTCAAAGATTATTAGGATACAGGAAAAATTGAATTCAACCTCCTAATAGTGGTTACTTGGGGTATTATAAACTTTTGAAACAAGGAAGTTTCAATAGTGTATGAGAAACAATGACAATTAAAAGATGTAATACAGCTTCAGGTACAAATTTTCACAGCTGAAGTAGAAGACCAGCAGCATTCTCACATGAATGCTATAGCTATGGACACTCCCTTTTTCCATGATATGAACAATAAATTTGTCTGTTAATACAAAAAGGCTACTGGCTCCTATCAAAACCTTTCACTAAAACACACAGCTGGTGTTTGACAGGTTGGCTTCCAAAAATTAATACAGTATACTGAGTTCAGAATTAAATCTGACCATAATTCACTCATATGCTCCTAAACAGACACTTCAGTTTAGAAATCAAGGTCATTAATTGAGCTTGCTCTTCAACAGTTTATTGGTTCTTAGCTTGTGATCACTGAAATGATAATTCCTTTGAGGAGAAAGGTACTGCTGGCACAAAAGCCAACTTCAGAGATTTATACATAATACAGACATAGACCCTTTAGCTTTAATCACCTTTCAAATGGCTTCTCATCACAGTTGTGCAGTGGTTTAACAGGTAATATGCAGCACATTGCAAAGCATGGGAAGATATTCTCTTGAATCCCCAAATGGGATTAAGAAATCCCTTTTTTCTTTTTTTAAAATATGAAGACTAGATGGTCACATGTAATTAGGTGAAAAGGCAGTCAATAAGTACTCTTCAGCAAAGTGTAAGTGTTGTAATATTGATCTCCAGTGCCTATGCTTCTACAGAAATTAAGCACTACTGAGTATAATATGATAAGCAAAAAAAGATTAAATCAATGAGCTTCTGTTACACACACACACAAAAAAGGAAAATCTACACAAATATACAATCACAATAAGTTTTGTACAAGATCTGAACTTTTAAGGTATCAGTTTGTTTCTATGCATATGGAAACTGTAGTTCAGATACCGTATGTCTCCAGTCTTTGCCTCCTCTTCTCTCCTGGGAATAATTCCAAAAAGGAAGCCCAAATTAGGGGGAGATATGTGCACCCTGAGACATGAGGTTGATCTCAGACCTCAGACTCCAGAGGAAGAAGGGTCACCTTAAATTTTATTTTGTGGAATTACAGACACAGAAGAGCACAAGGAAAGCCAAAGCTGGCACAAATATGTCATTCTGCCTCTGGCAGAGGCATGGGAGGTATCAAACCATGGCAGGAATACTGATTGTCTAAAGCGAAGGAAAAGAGAGGACGAAGGGAGGAGACAAAAAAAAGGAGGACAAAAGAACAACATGGAATAGGAGAGAGAAGACAAACCATGAAGCAGATGCACGTGCATTAACCTTGGCAGATGCAGGGCAGAACTCATTGAGTCCAATTCTCCTTGCATCTAGTTTCCTTCACCCCAACAGAGCAGCACAAGAATCAAGCACAGGACATCTTTTAGCTGAAATTCTTAAAAACAAACCAAATAAAAATGCTGTCAAATATCAGAGATCTGTAACCCTGCTGGCTGATGCTTCACTGTTGTCTTCTTTTCCTCAATATTTTAATTATTTGCTAATTCCTCCTGGGAAACTTGTGTCCTAGTTTTCTCAGGAAACACAGGGCTTCATAATTACATAAACCCCTGACTACTTCACAGTTAAAGGAGCAAAACTCACAAAAGAACCCGTGAAGTTGAAAATGTTAAACAGGTATAAGACAACAGCATGAAGATTTAAAGGAGGCATTTAGTATGCAGACCATTAATAAAAACGAACACAAAATAGAATGTAAAATCCTTTACATCATTTTAGGTCCACTAGAAATTCTGTTGATTTAGAAGGATGACCTACCATTTAGATTGAGAGACAGAGCACTTCTCCACATATACTATTGTGCATTTTCATTTAAGTTGAATCATGCTTTATATACTCTCCTCTATGAGCAAGGTTTTTATAAGGAAAACCAAAGTGATGCACAAGTGTACAATCTGCTCTAAAATACAGGCACCTGATATTCATTACCCAGTGTTTCTATTCAGTGGGCCAGAGCAAGGTCAAAGTAACATCCTAACACATGGCAACCTGTTTCCTTGCTGAATAAACACCCTAATCTGGCCTCTTTTTTCCTCTTAGCCTCACCAAGGGCAAGTAGAGGGAGGACCACAAGAGTTATGACCCTGTTTCACTCCCACACTTATTTTATTTTGTGGACATTCTTCAGTAACCATTCACTTCAGTATTACTCCACATTTTGTTCTAGTACCCAACACCTGTAGTTTTAGCATGGAAAAGAAGGACCTTCAATTTTGATAGCATTTTTAAGTGGCAGACTGTTGCTAAGACTTTAGTTTTCTAATAAACATTTATAAAAATTAGAAACCCAGATAGCCACAAAGCTGGTTCAAAAAATTAGTCTATTTCCTGAGCAAGACAGACCTGATTCTACAGAGATCAGGCACAGCTCTTCTGAAATGTCAGAAATCTTTTTCTGAGGTATCATTCACTTTGCAAGAAAGAACTACTCATTTCTCTATTTTTTAAAAAAATTTTGTTTGTTTGAGTGTTTTGTTTGGGTTTTTTGTCTAGTTTGGTTTGTTTTGTTTTGTGGGGTTTTCTGACATTGCAACATAGACGTTCACTTTCTGGCACTGTAAAGTGGACACCTCAGAGGAGATAGGACAGAGAGGGTCGCAGCTGTACTTGCAAGGGGAAAATCAGAAGGAGCCCTGTTAGATGCTGATCCAACTTAGTTAAGTTATAGCATAAATCAGAACCATTATCTAATAAAAATCTTTCAGAGAGGCTGCAGCTGAGCTCTCAGTGAAACCATTCTCACTATTAGATAAGAGACACCCACATTGATAGGTGTAATGGGAGTTTCCAGCTGAGCCAGGCTGATAACTCTGCCACCTTTCACAGCCACTGTGGGACACCACAGAGACTATCTGGTGCATCCATGGTCCTCTCCTGCTTACCCAAACCAGTTCTGGTGTGGTCAGAAGCTCAGGGAGGGACACACATCTCTTGCCCACCTTCCTCTGGTGACCAGGAACCACTTCACTCATTCTGGCTCAGGCTTCTTCAGCAGCTCCTAAACTCTTCATACTTCTGGGTAAGAAACACCATCCTACGGTGGGCAGAAACATATAAAGATGGATAAGACTAAAGTCCAGTAACACTGAAAGTAGATCTCTCTGACTGTTAGATGGATTAAACGTGTCACATCACAAGGAAATGGCTTGTTCCTTGAAATGGCCAGTTCCTGACAACAAAATCTGTCTTTGCTCTGGTTATGGATGAAAGGCTCTCCCCTGTCAAGTCTTGACCTTTGGGTTTCCGTGACAGGATGGCAAATAATAGGTCTATATTCTGCCTATAGCATCAAAGGTGTGTGTCTGAGGGTGTGTGGAGAGATGAGAATGCAGCTTTGAGTGGGGTTTTTATTTGTTTTTATTTTTTGTTTGTTTGTGCACTGATTGGAATTCACTGTTCAATATACTGGTCATTAAATAAAAAAAATTATCCTTTTTTGTCTAGACTTGCACAATTCCATCCAATCTCTCCCCTTGATCCAGGAGAGTCCACAAGAGGCTGGTACAAGAACAAGAAATTGTGACTAGTGAAGAATATTTTCAGTCTTGTGTAACGAAACGCCACACTTCGAGGTCCATTCCAGAGAAAATAATCATCAAACCCAGAAAGTTATTATAAATCTAGCGACTTTTAGAGCAAAGAATGCTAATATTGAATTTGTAACTTGTGCCTTTATGCTCTGGTACAGTTATGTGTTAACAAAGAGGTGAGGAGCTTGAAATTTCAATCTTAAAGAACAAGAACACAAAATTCAGACTGTATTACTGACCATTCACCCAAAAGGCAGGATTGCCAGTCCATATGAACAAAATCCTTTTCCTGTCCTCCCTCAAGCCCCAAATTCCTTAGCCCTTTTCCATGGCATCTCTGAAGTGCAGGCAGTTTTTAAGCCTGCATGTACACAACAACCTCTAGTGATCAAAGAGGTAACTACAGATAATACAGGCAAGAGGAACTTTTCGTAGTACCCAGAGCACAAGACCTCTTTCCCAGAGTGAAAAATACCTGGATCACAACACTTGTGACAAAAATCCTGAGCATTTTTAGCACCTAGGAAGGATAAAACGTGCTGACAGCACCCACAATGAAAGTCTTGTAATCACAGTGGTTTCAAAAAAAGAAGTATATAAAAAAAAGTTTTTATTCCATAAAAGAGCCCTGTGGACCCAGCTATTCATGAACAAATAAGAGCCTGAAAATTTTCTGTCACCACTGAGGAGATATTTTTTTTCCCAGCAGGGCAAGAGACAGAAGAGACAGAAAAGCTGTAGGTCAGCAAGCACTTTATTACTTCTTAGGAAGCAGAATAGCATGAGTATATTTCCAAAGAAATCCTTGCTGGGCACAGAGAATGAGCAGAAATCACTTCATTCAAATGCTTTGGTGGGACTTATACTTTCCACAGAGCGTGGCCCCAAACACCCCATCAAAGATGGTGCCAAAAATTTGTGGCAGGACTGGTAATAAGAGCTTGATTGTCAATTTAATAGAAAGATTTTATTCACTATTCACTATTTTATTCACTATAACATAGCTTTTGTACAAATTGCTTCTAGTCTCTCTGCATACATAGACTGTTAAAAAAAATTCAGAGAACAGATTTTTTAAAGTGCTTTTATCTTTATAGAGAAGAAAGTACCTTTTAAGTGAAAAGCATACTCCTAAGCAGATTTTTCATCCACTCTCCTGCTTTGCAAGAATGCTCTCCAAGTTAGTGGCATAAGCTTCCTGTCCCTGAACTTCTGCTTTTAGATTTCCTTCATTTACTAAAAAGCAAGTTTCTTGGCTGGTTAGAAGGAACTGCACTCTGGACAGAACTTGTTCTAATTCATCAGCTACAGAGGGAGTCTAAGATAGCTAAACTTCAGGTAGGGTTAATCTCAGCTAAGGGTGTAAGAGAATCCCATCTCTGTCTCTGATTTAGCTTACACTCTGGCCAGCAACTTTATCCCCTTTTTAGCAGTACTCCATGGGCTTACAGAGACCTGACCCCACTGTTATCATCAGTTTAACCAAAGCCTTTTACAGTCCTCTCGACCATAGTACCATTCACAGAATTTCACTAAAACTACATTTTCATTCACTTATACAAAGGAAGCCAAGAGAGAGAAAAGTACTGATAAAAAAAAACCCAACAACAAAGAAGCAGAAATCTTGGCAAATTTATAAATAGCTAGAAGTCACCAAATAAAAGCAGCGTCTCAATCCTACTGCTTAATTTGCAACCCTTACATACTTGAAAAAGAGAAACTCATAAATTTCCCCAGAGCATACACATAATTCTAGAGCAAAGCACTCACTTCACAGAAGCATTAACACAGACTCAAAATAAACCTTTCACATCCACAAGTAATTTTAAAATACAAAGATGCAGGGGAATAGTTTGGATACATGTTCAAAAAAGCATTTGGAAATCCCTAGAGATGTCGCTGGGCCCAGCAGACAACCTCCGCTTAATGCCCTAAAGCAAAAGGCAGCATTTTTGCCAAAGTTTCCCTCCTTGGGAGAAAGGAACAGACCACAACACCCCACTCACCAGGCCATAACCACCTGGTCAAAGGAACACATCTTTCTTCCTACCAAGGAGCAAGTAGGCAACCTCCTGCAGCCCCTGACAAAAGAGAGAGACAGATGATCCCACAGAAGACAATGGGAGAATGTCTCCAGCCTCACTCCGTGAGGCTGGCTTCCCTGAGTGCACCAACACCCACTGCACCTGTGCCATCTGCAGATGTGCAATTTTTTCTTAAACAGCTAAGTACAAGCTCCAGGGAAATAAATCTTCCATCTGTTATTTTCGACAGCTCATATCTAATGCACACATTGGGGAATAAGATCTTTCCCTACTCCCTCCCCACAGGTGCACAACGAACACTGCGCTCTTTAGGCAGCTTCCCTTCCCCCTTACTGATGTCTTGAGGAAATTTTTCCAAGTTTTGATAACTGCCTTTTGGCTCGACATTGAAGGATTGATCATTTGACTTCTTCCATTTCACAAAATGGGTCTTTACTGGCCAAGCTTCGCTCCACATGTGACAGCTTATGTGAAAGTATATTATTACAACTATAGTAATTTCCCACTTCAGGGGTATAAATCAGATGCATTCCCATTGTAGAGATTGCCTTTCTCAACCTCTTTTCATTCGTGCTTGAATATCATTAGAAAGCAAGGAAAGCCTGTGTGTGGCTTTTAGGCAACAAGTAAATATTAATGTATTTTGCTTTAACATGTAAGCCTGTCAAGGTGCTGCAATGGTAAAGTGATTTATAAAATGAAAAATCAATATGAATAAACTCCAGTGAATACACACCATGAGTTTATCTGTGGCAAGTGGCAATGAGAGACCTCCTTTTTCCTGTCTCCTACAGTTACAGAGTATAGTTCTTCTAACAGGAAAACATGTTTTCCATTAAAGTCCATCTAATGCCATTGAAATCTGGCATCCCATCAACTCAGAGAATTAAACAAAGCCTTTATTTGCAAATTCACTTCTGCTGTGATTTCAATACAATCGGTACTACCAAAGAATGAACATCATGTTGACAAATTATATCGGGTCATTTAACACTCAAATGTAAGTGTTAATTCTCTAAAGGACAGACTTCAATTAGATGGCATATTTGTATGTTTTTTCATTCAAAATCACCTTCAAGGTTGATATATACACTGAAAAATGGAAGGCTTGGCTACTAGAAGAATATTCAGATACTAAATATCCACAATATAGAGGAAGTGGCTGGATCTGTGATTTAGCTTTGGGTCTGCTTCTGGTTAGAAAGCCATTGCTACAAAATAGTAGGAAAATAACTGGCCTCCAATAAAAGCAAGGAGTCTTGGATAATAGATTTCAAAGAGCACAAGGACAGAAACTAATGATGCAAAAAAGATAATCCCCCCTAAATCAACTGAACTGGCAAACAAGCCAACCAAATTCAAACAAGAAGGAAAAAACCCCCACTTTTTAAATGGATTCAGAAAAATCTTAGAAATACTGCATTTTAAAAAATTAATTTCATTTCCCTTTTCTATCTCTGCAGGTTACCTTATTGTATTGAAAAGCAAGCCCTGAAAATTCCCATAATGGAAGATACACTCCATGACTGCTCTTAATTTCAGTTTTTGTCAACACAAACTACAATCTGCATTGTGACTGCATTTATAATAAGGTAGAAAAGTAGCCTCAGGATTGTTAGCACGAAAGCTCAGCTGAGGCACTCACCTCTTTAACAGGAATACACCTAATGAAACTCTGTCGGAGTCTGACCTATGTATCTCTAGATTCATAGTTCATAGTTGCTTCATAGTGGCTTAATCCTGTTTAGTGACAAAATCCATTTCTTTCATCACCCTAATTGTTGCAGTCTCCTTTGTTTCAAGCCATGCAGCTTTTTGTTTTTCAAATACGTCAGCTCACTGGAGCAAGAGTGGTATCATAAGTGGAGAGAAACAATGTGGGAGAAGAAGAGGGAAATAATCTTTGCCATAAACTTTGATTAATTAATAGAAAAATCTTAGCATGTGATTTCCTTGCCTGATTTGCAGAGTCTTTCACAACTCTCCAGGCACGTTAAGCAAACTGGAAATACAAACTTTACAACAGTAAGAACAATAAACCTTTCTAACCCACAACCCTTAAGCAGAGTAAGATAACAACCTCTCCTCATCTACCACAAAAAAAGGACTCCTGAAAGTTAGAAGGGCTGACAGACACTCAAGAAACTGTTTTCAGAGTTCTCCAAGGAAAACACTGCATTTTCTTTGGTGTTCCTGGTAGAATAGAGGTTATTGGTATGTTTCACAATTGGTCCAAGTAGCTGCAGAATAACTGGCTTTGGAGATAATGATGTGCATTTAGCACAGCACAGCCAGCTGATCACCAGCTTCAACAATACATCTCCTGTACTCCATGTATCACTAACAAGATCTAATCCCAGCTGAGATGTGTAGGTGCTCCTCTAAGATAAATAAACAGCCTATGTAAGCAATATCAAAGGCAGCTGTAAATCCAAAATTGAATCCATAACCCAGGAAATTTTTAATTTCTGCTCTCTCCATTCTTCACTCTGACAGCCAGGACTGTCCTTTCACTCTCCTGCATGCAGGTTTGATTCTCTTGACAGTGAAGTTCCAGTACCAGGCAATTCAATCACATAGGATGAAGAGGAAGGGATCCCTAAAACTGGATGGAAGTCAAGTGAGAGAATCTGAGGGGACTAAATATTGTCAGCACTACCATGTCATGAGCTTTGATTTCCACAACTGACTGCACTGCACAGGGATAGCTGCTGGAGCTGGAGTACTCATGAAAGAGAGCTTTTTAGCAGAGTCTAACCAGCTACCCCAGTGAGTGATGCACCCTCTGCCCCACCAAAGGCAAAGAAGTGACAATATTCACAAAAAATATTTCCTCATTCTCCATATTTAGAAATATTTGTAAATGATGTAAATGTTCCAGACTTACCCGTTCTGTGATTCTGTGAATACTCTGGTAGGGCTGTTTTAAACTAATCTACCCTAATGAATTGGGGTAATTCTAAGAACACTTGTCACTGATGTTTGTTAGTTGGTTTCTAAGAATACTTGTTACTAAGCCAAATACAGTTTAAAGCATAAGCCATTTTTTGAGGCCAGGTATGCTTCCACCCATCATGAGAAGGAGGTATCCTTGTCTTTCTACTCCAGGGAGTAGATAGTCTGAGATTATTAGTTTTATAGTAGCTGCACTTTCCTGACAAAGTACTGTTCTGAATGAATTAATGTCGTAATGAACAAATGAGTCATTTTCTGACACACTGAATTAAAACAAGGACCGGATTTATGAGCTGTGCAGTGGCACTCGGGGTGACATGCTCCTTTAAAAACAATTTCTGTTTCTTTTTAATGGGAAATTACAAAACTGACATAAGCAACCAAGACCTGAAAATTTAATATCTATTTATTTGATATGCTGTATCTTAAAAGCACTTAATGGATTGCAACTAACTTCCTTATGTTGCTTTGAAAGTATTCAGAGGGAAACATTTTACTGAAAAGAACAAGGGAGTTGAATGAAGAGAAATTAACACGTATTTATTACCTTTCTACTCTGATTTCAGAGCAGGTAATAAATTCCATTTACATACTGTGAGCTGAGGAAATAAAAAGTTACCAACAAATATGGTTTTGGACAACTTCTGTTTTCCACTATTTTATGCATTAATTATCACCATAATATTCAAAGATGTTTGAATATCTTTGGAGTATGGATTGCAAACCAGTTTTTGAAATTATTCAAGTGTTTAATCACTTCCACGTAGTCAGTTGATTAATCACTTCTGCTGTGGGGTTTCATATGAAATTCCTTAATTATGTGGCTTATGTGAATAACGAGCATGATACAAATGAAAATTTCACAAACCTGACTTCAAAAAATACTTTTGTTGCTGAACTTTTACGCATAGCAACATCAATTTTTGATATATACCAATTTAAGTCAGTAAAATTTCACACTTGCATATTTACAGAACATGATCAACAAGAAACCTTTCATTATCGATATAATTAAGAATTTGTGGACAAATGCACCTGCTATTAAATGACATCCTTTCATGCTTCTCATTTATAAGGACTCTGCAGAAATGACAGATAATTGAATGTTGCCATAAATATGTTCTCTCTTGAAGAGAAAATAATGGGAAGGCAAGCAGTGTACATGTGTAAGAAAAGAGAATCGGGTGAGTCACTTTTTTTTCAGTTTTATATACAAAGTTGCTTTGTTTCACTTTTTATACAGAACTCTATGCATCTACGTCCCAGGTCAACTTCCCAAGCTTACCATCTTCAAAGCACTTGATTCAGTTCAGAATAGGACCCATATATAAATACACTTGCACAAGATGCCTTGGAGCATTTATGTGATGATCAGAGACATTCTATGGAAAAGAGATTAAAATATGAAATCTTTTTATCTTGAGGTTAGAAGGAGTGATCAGGCTATTTTTACCTCAAATTGAAAGAGAAGCGCAGAACGGAACAATCTATTTATCTACCACCAAAATGGTTGCAAAGTTGAAAAGCTAATAAAAGTTGGAATTTAAGGCACTCTAAAGTTCTGGAATTTTGCTATCCTGTAGCCTCATTTTTCTAAATATGTTTACTTTTAGACACACTTTTGTCTAATCCTTTTTATACAGGTTTTGGCTATTCTATAATAACTATAATTTCCTTTTACAAAGTCAAGATGAATGTCTCCAGAAAAGGACTTTTCAACCACTCACCGAAGAAAAGAAAGTGTTAGAGGTGAAACATCCATGTTTCTCAGGATAGCACAAGCAAGTACAAAAATACCTGTGAGGCCTGGTGAAGCCACTTCCATTCCCTTTTCTTTGGGTCTCTCTGTAACTTGAGCATCCCTACAATGTCAAGCTCTGAAGAATGTGCTACTATTAATGGGTTCTGTTACAATGCTAATGTTTCTCTTCTTACACAATCTGGTATCTTCAGATGGTGTATTACCCAGAAGGTGAAAAAACATCCTCAGTGGATGAGTGATGCAATTTGTTTTGCTACTTTTACAGCCATTTATTACAATGCCATGCATTGTCATACCATGAAGGCAAATGTCCTAGAAAATGTATTTTCCTCACCCATCCCCATTCTTAATATTGGGTGCTGTGGTCTTCTGTAGTATTACAATAGTGTTTGGAAGCACGGCTTGAAGCTTGGTCCTCATATGGAGTCATAAAAAGCAAATTTTCCTTTGCAGTCTCAATAGCTAGAGAGCAGAGGTACTTGGAAAAAGAGAGTTTTGCTTCTGTTCAAAAACAAAAGAGAAGAAAATAAAGAATCCCAATGGAAACATTAAAATCCCATGAGAGAAACCCTTTGCTGAAAATAAGAAAATGTAATCCTCAGCAAGAAATGGGTTTGTGATTCTCAAATGGACTAAAAATGCCTTTGAAAAATAATGATAAAATTTTAATTGCAACTGAATCTCCCTCTTAGAAAACTGAGTGGCCTTCTCTAAAGCCCAGGGCAGGTCACCACCTGAATGAGAAAAGATTAAGTTCTCTGAGACCAGACTTACATGCCAGACTGTGTAACCCTCACTCACTCTGGTGTTCCCCTGAATGAAACCTACCCAGACAATGTCAATGGTACAATTTATTAATAAAAATGTCACTTCACCTTCTTGCAGATCCCTAATAAAAGTGCTGTGAACACTGGAATTCCATTTTATTTTGCCTCCTGGATCAATCCATACGTTCACTATGCAACTTCTGTGTTGCAGGTGACAAAATGATGGACAAATTTAAAACTGTCTAATTGTTTCATGTTGATTTTGTGGCACTGAGGAGGTGAATGACATAGATGAGCTTCCTATTATGATAAGACTTGCTGAGCTTGGCACAGAAGTGACTCCTAACCACATGTACCAACTAGTGAAATGGCTCTGTGATCTAATAGTGTTTTTCCCCTGCTGGACCCAGGCACATATAACTCTAAATATATCTGATGTGGTTCTGACATTTCTTTTCATCACACTGTTATGTTGTGCCGTGTAATACACTGCAACAGAAGGGTGTACTGGAATGACAAGCTGCCAGCTCTAATAAAAATGTGTAGAAATAGATGTGCTTTCAGCTGAGGTGGCAGACTCTTAGTTCATCCAGAGGCGTGCAAGCAGAAGACAGTGCTGCAAATAAATTGCCTGCTTTGCCTGCTTTGTTCTCCCTTTTCTGAGCTGGTTTTCTTCCACTTCACCCCAAATCAGTCACTTTGCTCGTGGTTGCCACAACGCCAGGCGGTCAGATTGCCGTTGGTTTCAATGTGTCCCTAGGTAAGGATAGCTTCTCTCTCCTGTTGGTTCTAACAAGCTGAAAGCTTGCCCGCATTGAAAATGGGCCTGCTTTTATCTTAGGTTGTATTAGTTCAGCAAAGACACTCAGGAAAGGCTGGCAGAAAAGGGATAAATACAGTACATGAGGTAAAAAGAAGACTACAAGGCATGGGAAATAGTAAAGCAGTACAGATATTGCAGTTTCAGAGAATAATAAGTTTAGATGGCAGAGCAAACGGTAACTGGACTGAGATGGTCAAAAATTGAGTTGTAAAGAAAATTTGCTGGTTCTTTACCTTTTCATGTAGTCCCAAAAGATATATATATATATTAAGGAAGACAAGGAGAGTCAAACCTTCTTTTCAATCAAGCAGCAAGCCTATAGCATCCATAGCTTCTGTGAGAGCTCACAATATATTTTAGAGGATTTAATTAGAAATAACCTTGTATCCCCCACTGCCAAAGAAATTGGTAGTAAACTGGGTCATATTATGTTAAAAGTTTTGAGATATGACTGCCCTTTCCAGAATCCCTTTTCGGTAGATATTTGGTTTTTAATGATACTCAGCTGGGTGAATGATGCATAATATGGCATTTTAAATATTCTCTCCTTTGGTAAATGGCCTGTGGTTGTGCTGAATGTTGTTCTTGCTCAAAATTTAAAAATATCAGTGAACTTTTCCCATGTGATGGCTCAGGAACAGCTGAACTCAAGTACTCAGATCTTAACCTTCTTTGCCTGCATAATCATCACCTGGGTTCTTTCCAAACGCAACAGTCAGATTTAGAGCTGAACACTTGGCATTCTGCAAATAGCCCCAGACATCTTCTTTGATTTGAGAATGGTGACAGCTCATGAAAAGTTTACAAAAGATTACTGAATATACCTCCTAAGGAGCTGTCCAACAGCTATCCTATTCCTTTGTTGAATGTCTGATCACAGAAATTTCTCCACATGGGTCTGAAAAATATTGCCGACCAGTCAACCAGGCAAATAAATTTTTGACGGTGTTTTTCCAAAAAATAATTATCTCTGCATAAACTGATTTCTCAGGCACAGCAATTTTGAAAAATTCAAGCTTTTTAAATTTATCTCTCAGGCATCGTCTATTAAAATAACACCAAGAATACCCCTGTTTTCCAAGTGAAACTTTTCTATGGAGGCTGAACTTCTTGACACTTTCTAGCTGGAAGGGGTTTCTGGAAAATCCAGAAATTCTGGAACACAAAAGGTTGAAATTGCACTGAATTAGCTGCATTTTGGTGACTACAGTTCATTGCAAACTGGAGATGGAGAGCTGTCCCCTTTAGGCCTTTTCAGAAGATATAAATTATTTTCTATTCAGGTTTTTTTTCTTCTGTATGACTAAGTTATGATGTCCTGTACATCATAACTTAATACAATATTTTGCAGGACCTAGCAGGAGGAAAGCCAAATAGAAATATTTATTTTTAAGCTTGAGAGACAGGGTTTTCAAAAAAACTTGATTTCTTTTTTTTAATGGGATTTCAGCATCTAATTCCCCTGGGTGTTTTTCTTTGTCCCACCCAAATACATCTGGTATTTATGATAAATGAAATCGCAAAACCCACTAATCTTTTAGTTACAAAAGGTGGTGTTCTTGGCACCAGAGATTTTATTTAAAGATTTGCCAGTGTTACTATTCTTGTCTCTTTTTTTCTCCTTTGAGCTTTCTGACACCTATTATACTCTACTTGGAGCTCCCCTTTCGTCCAAAGCTTAAAAGCAAAATCCTCAAGTGATTATCAAAGCACCTGATATCCACTCAAATAACAAGTTAAAGCCAAGTTGTTACACTCTTAGGAAAGAGAGCAAGAGTATTTGAGCTAGGAAAAATATATAAAGACACAATAGAATTTTCTCTGACATGCTGAAGTGCAATATTAATTTCAAATTTCAAATCTCTTTGTTTTAATGATTATATGGTCCTTTGAGGACAGCTCACTTGAAAATGCTATACAAAATTAGCATGCTGTCACTTGTTTAGCTTGTTAAAATGCTGATGTTTGCATTTTAAAGTATTCCTGACTTGTATATAGAGTACAGCCTGCTTGTTGCTATAGAATTATTGATACTAAAAATAAACAAGAAATTACAGAGGAGAAAAGACATGTTCAGAGACAGAAATTATTAAAAAAACAGAGTTGCCTTTCTAACCCTGTTCAGAATACTTGAAATAAAAACTTGTGTCCAATGACCTTCCCTTCTCCAGCAGCTTAGAAGATAGTGAGGTATGATTAACCAGAGCCTCCAACAGAAAGTTGGGGTTTCTTGTACAAACTCAGTGCTGAAGTAAAGACAGCAAACAGAATTTCTGAAAATTTTTGTCAGAGAAGTGTACTTTGCAGCTGTATTCTACTGCTTCAGAAATGGAGAGTATTCATGCAGCCTTATGTCAAGGAATTACCTCAGCCGGGCAGTTGTCTTAGGCTGCCTCTCTGGTAAATGAAGAGAGATGTGTTTCCTGAAATGCAATTCCAGTTGACCCCAAACAAACCATTGCCTCAGTCCTACCACTTCCTGAGGTGGGTCTGTCTCTGCAGGAACTGGAGAGGCTTTCTGAGGGAAAGCAGTCAGATGAACCTGGGCACTGTCATTATCCTCCAGTACATAGTGGAGGTAAAATAAGTTCTGATGTTTTCGCCTTGTAACAGCCTGATATTGCAAGCTTAATGTGTTTAAGAACAATTTTTTTGTGTTATTTGTTCAATCGTTTGATGCAATGTTAAATAAAAAGAGCAGTAACTATGTAAGACTTTTTGCATTCTAACTAGACATTACAACCAGAGAGAGCACATATTAAATCAAGATTATAGTAATCTTTAGCTTTCAGGAGGAAGTGAAATCCTGCCCAGGGAATCCTTAATGGATGCCATTACAAAAGGCATAATGTGAGCATCAGTTTAACTTCAAATTTCCTGCTGAATGTTTGCTAGAACTCTGTCAACATATCTTTCATGTTTCCTTGCCTATTTGTTCTGCTCCTTCTTTTTAATAATATCTCAGGAACCTGAAAAGGAAATATGTTTTGTTATTGAAATCGATTTCACCTCAGCTTTTTTTAAGCGCACGCTTTCTTGCTGTTGCAGTATTTCTTCAAGAGTGCCAAGCATCTGACTACAATTTGGTTAGGGATTCTCAGGGGGCAAGGGAAGTTATGAAAAACGTGTTTGAATAAATATAAGGAAATACAGCATAAGTGTTTCAATGTCTAGGTCAGCTTTAAGACGAAATAAGAAGGTGCTACTCTGACAAGGTTACAGAGTGGAACCCTAATCCTATGACAGGTTTTATCAAAGATGAACTTAGTTCTGTAGCTAAGATGGTTTTGAGAAAAAGTAACAAAGTAAACATCTGCACACAAAATCCATCTTTCTTGTCAGCTCCCTTCAGGTACCGAAGGGCTGCAATCAGGTCAGCCCAAAGCCTTCTCTTTTCCAGGCTGAACAACCCCAATTCTCTCAGCCTTCCCTCATAGGAGAGGTGCTCCAGCCCTCTGATCACTTTGGTGGCCTCCTCTGGACTCACTCCAACAGGTCCATGTCCTTCCTGTGCCGGGACCCCAGACCTGGATGCAGCACTGCAGGTGGGGTCTCACCAGAGCAGAGCAGAGGGGCAGAATCCCCTCCCTGGCAGTGCTGCCCACGCTGCTTTGGATGCAGCCCAGGACACGTTTGGCTTTCTAGGCTGTGAGCACACATTGATGACTCATGTCCAGCCTCTGAATTCTGATGCTGAGTCTGGCATACTGAATCTGTGCCTTGCTGTTAAGAGAAAATGAGGGGGTGCATCACCTGACTGAGTTCATGCAACATTGTCATTTAAAAACACTTCATAGTTCATTGGAGATGAAAGGACATAAGAGTAGTGATAGATGCCCTGGAACTTGATATTTAGCAATCACCAATCATTTGAATGCGCTTGTTCCTGGGCCTTATAGCCTGATTTTTGGCTTTATGCTCCAGACAGACAGCATGTATCTCTGGCTGAGAACTCCCCAGATATTTCCTTTATTTGTTTGGAAAAAGATGCCACCTCATCTGAGCAGCTGCTGTGAGACAAGACATTCCATTTAACTAATGAGATGGGGTACTTTGAGAGTTTATCCTGCTATTCCAGTGGAAGATGTCTGTATGTTTTGTTGGGAAAAACCCTCCTAAAATACTAGTCCCATACAAAAATCCTTTCCCATAAGAGAGGATATTTTGCAAGGCCTTTCTCTGTGGTAGTAGCCAGAGTAGGGGTGAGTTGAAGCTGTTCTGGTTGTCAGGTGGTTTTTTGTATTACACCTGGAATGAGTTGTCTTCATTGTGGCCCCTGGGCAATATCCAGATGATGAGTAGAAAGCCTGTCATTAGCATCAACGAGCTAGGGAGGGAAAGGGAATTGCTCTGACAATCACCAAGGGACTGCAGATTTGCAAGATATATAGGAGATCCATCCAACAGCTCATACAACATCTGGGGCAGTAATAGAGCACAAATTAAGATCTCCTCACTCCCAGCCAATAGGTCTGGGCCTGTTGCATGGTGCTGTGCATCTTCCCACCATTAAAAGGTTCCCTCTTGGTTTGCTTCTCTCCATCACGGCAGACTGTATAATTTCTTTACTAGAAAGGATTAGCAGAGTAATGATAATTTACCAGTCTTGCTCAGGCAAAAAGATTGTTTTGAGATACAAGCTTCTAAGCACTTCATAAATACACATTCCTCAAAGCCATTTCCTTCCATATACCTCTTTCCCAGGACAGCAAAGCAGGGAGTTGTGTGCTAACAGGGTTGGGAATATAGAAAACATATCCTGTGAGTTGTAACCATTGTGTGTGCTGCTGTGATGTAATTAAATATCCCAGATCCCCAGGGCTTTGGTACTCAAGTGTGTGAATAAAACATAACTCTTAGCAAAGTAATGCCTTTGTGAAATGGAGGGAGTATAAAGATAAATTGTGGTCCCAGGCCAATTACTTCATTCATATGATTTCACTCAGTTGTGAAGCCCATTGCATATTCCAAATTAATTGAATATTTGCATCCTTAATTAGAGTCACTATTAGGGAGATTAAATGGCTCTGTTTTTCACAAAGGACAATAGCATTGTAAACCTGCCTTTGAAACTACCTCTTATTCTTGACCTTGGGGAAAAAGACATTCACGTACTGCAGCTGACCCGCAGCCCGTGCAGGAGACAGGATGCTGTGGTAAATGTGTTGGGGCCATGAAGGAAAGGGGGAGTTCAGAAACTCGGAGACAAGCTCACTGAGCAGCGGAATTTTTTCTGCTTCATTTTCTTTCTTGTTGGGTGGCCAGATTAAAAAAAAAAAAGAAGCAAATTGTACTTTACAGTTTAAATTTCTGTGTTTGTGGATAGTCTCTTGCAAATGAGAGAACCTCTTCCTTTCCTGACCTAGTCATGCCTCTTAAGAGGTTTTGGCACTTTGGATGTGTCTCAAGCAAAAAGGTGATTTCTCCTCACCACACCACCTTAAAGTCCGGAATTTGGGTATCACATGATTTCTTCCAAATGGTATTTATTTTTATTTAGGTTTTTTTTTTTTTATATCAAGCATAATTTTAATTTTTTGGGGGAAAAAAGCTTTTAAAGCTTAGTATAAATGCACCCTCAAGGCAAAAACTCTGAAATAAATTATAAAGAAAACCTTATTTTTTTAAATGTGAAGACAAATAGGTGATTTGCTAACATTTTATTTTGTAGAGTCTGTGGATGCTGCGAAGTTAAGAGGTGGAGAATATAAGTGCTTTTTTTGTTCTGGATGTTCATTAGAGGAGGAATAATTTGATGGGAATGATATGGAATTGCCCTTTGGAATGTTTATCCACACCTCATTTTGATGGTTTTTTTTTGCTGCCATTTCATTTACAAAACTGAACCACTGCAATTCACCATGAAGTGATGATTAGTAAAGTCAGGCTAGTTCTGCCATAACTTCACTGTGAACACTGGGACCTAAGAGAAACTCCTAGAGAAACTTACCCTGAAATAAGGTTTCTCTGCTGGGAAGTATTTTCATCTTATTTTTCATGGAACACGCTATATCTTATATCCATCTTCAACAAATGACATCAGCTTAGGAAGAGTGGGCAAGGGAAAATAGGCCAGCACACTGGTACTCACAAGCACATGGTATCTTATGGAAGTGCTTTACTTTTTCTGTGGCTTAGCTGCAAAACCATGGCAGAAAATGAAGCACAGGAGGTTTCTCCTGAGCCCCAGGAAATACTTCTTCACTAAGAGGGTGACCAAGAACTGGCATAGGCTGATCAGAGAGGCTGTGAAATCTCTATCCTCCATGATATTCAAAAGCTCTCTGGACACAGTCCTGGCCAACCGGCCCTACTTGAGCAGGGATGTTGGACCAGATGTTCCTTCCAGCCTCAATCTTTCTGCAATAATATAGTTACAGTTTTTGCCTCCCTGTATATTTCACCATTTATCAATTCCTTCTCTTAAAGCAGTAACAGCCCAACACTATTAGATGAGGACTGAGATAGAAAAATAAGTGAGTTTCTGGCTGTTTATAATCACAGATATCACAAGGCCAGTGACACACCTTATATCCTAGGGATGTCAGCCTATTTCAATTTGTACTGTACCCATTTGTACTGTGATTCACACATGGGAGAAGATCTAATGTAATTGTAGCCATGTAATTCTGGATTTTGGAAGACTAGTTTCAGTCAGGCCTGGGACACAGGCTATATCCACCTGCTGGAAAAAATATATTCTTCAAATATTGTAGAAGAAAAAAAATGCTTAAAACTGCTTTCTTTCCCTTTAAAATTGTAGCAGAGCATGAAGAAAAAAATAATTTCTTACCTATGTGAAATCCAAAGGGGGAATCAGATCATCAGAGTGACACATTTCAACAAATATATTTAAATTTAGTTTAAAAATAACTTTGAGCACTTCTTTCAAAGGCAATTAGGCTTCCTTGTTTTTCAAAGTACTAAGTGTAGAAAAAGCAGCATAGTCATTTATCGCAATGGAAACGCCTCCTGGCTCCCCACACACACCTCTTCCCCACCTGCTTTAGCTGCACTTAAATGTCAGGGATGGGGACACACAGTGATTTGCTAGGATAAAGAGAAAAAGGAGAGGTACCCTTCTGGATAGAAAAAGCTCTTTTCTTAAAGTGCCCCTCTTGGAGTCTAGGCGATGATTTGTTTCAAAAGCTTCAAAGGTCAGAGACTAAAATTATCTGTATCTAAAGCAGAAGTCTTTTGGAGGGAGTTTTGATGTACAGATTCATAAGCATCTGGTTGCAAGGGCAAAACTTGGATGGCAGTTGTACAAAGATAACCACCTTTTGAAAATTAGGGAAGACCTAACCAAATTTTCCTCCTCTCTTCTTCCTAAAAACAAGAAGTCATCTTCCTCCTGGTCCTACACTTAAAATACATGGAGTAGATGTGTTTAACTAACAAAAATGCTGATAAAGTTTTAGTTTTCAGTTTTAAGTTTTAGGGGTTTTATTTTTGTTACCATAAAGGGTACTTACTTCCACTTGTAAATGCTGAAGAATAGAAGAGGAAATCAAAAGGGAGTTTTAGTGTACAGGTTTGCTTTTCCAAATTTTAATGTAAAGAAAGATAATATTGTGCCACTAAAGCTTAAAATGATTGTCTTTTATAAATGGTACTTTTTAATGGATCCTGAAAGAGCTGAATGATTTTTTTAAAAAAACCTTTGGTTTTGTACAAGTTGTAAGCTGAAGTAAGGCACTATATTGCATTTACAGTTTTAGGTTTAAATATTGAATAACTGTATGTGTACAAGGATTATTAATAGAAAGGATGATTAAGAAATATATTGCAAGCATAAAAGGAAATTGCTACAATGTTTGTAATGTGCTGAGGCCCATTGATTTTCTATAAAAGAGGTGTAGACAAGGAAAATTAATATAAGTTGCAAATAAGAAACAAAAATATTTTAAAAATATCTAAGTAGATCCAGAGATTTCTTTGGAAAATGCTTGATGTGCAGCTGTTCCCACTGTAGATATGTAGATGTGGAAATCACTCTTTTTTTTTTTTTTTTTTTTTTTTAATATCTGTGGATAATCTGCACCCAGAAAAGCAGGTGAAGGTAACAGCCTTTTTCTGGTTCACTTATGTACAATACCATTCCTTGATATTCCTGATTCTTTTGCCTCTGGACCAGGATTTGCCATAGCCCAGCGCACGCTATCTCTTTGTGTGTCAACCACCGTGCCTCTGTCACACAAGTCACCCCAGAGGACGGCTGTGCCTCTGAGCTTGTAACCTCTCATGAATCAGGTGTGGTTTCCACACTCCTTGCACACGTCAAGTGGTCACCTGACTCAGTTCCACCCTTAAGACAAGAAATTCAGCCCTTTGCAATCTCAGCTTATGTTTAATGAGTTGGCGGAAAGAAAGTGGCCATGTTTTTCCATAACCCCTCTATTGACAGACCAGGCATTAGCTAAGTCAGACGCTCACTTACTTCTCTTTCTCTTTTTCTTTTACCTAGAAGAGCTCAGCACTCTTATCTGTGAGCAAGAAAGTGTTTGAATTTTCTCATATCCATGTGACGCCAGAAAATGTGCACAAAAATCCTTGATGTGCCTCTGTTTGGCAGCTTTGTCTGTCGTACACAAACTGCTATCTGGAAATTAGAATTCAGCTAGCAGGAGGAAATGAAATGTTCCCACTACAGGAAAAGGCCCCTAAAGGTGGAAAAGCTGATCTGATAGGGGAGTGATAGCATGACAGTAAACAGCAGGATTGGAATAGCTATATAACCCTGACTTTCTATGTTACGAACAGAAATGGAGGTTGTATCACTAATCCTAATCCTAATCCTATTTAACACAACAGTCACTGGATTTGTTTGGACCAGAATTTTATTCTGATCCTCTTCACACTGGAAAATTGGACCAAGAGGGCTCTTTATGCAAGCTGTCTGACTTTTTCATGGCTACACGCATTTGTTGTTATCTTTGTTTTAGAGAGGAACATTTAATCCTAAATAATAGACTGTGGCTATTAATTATGTACTCTATTGTCTAAGCTTCTTCTACTCACTTCCATGATAACACAGACTCTCATTATTTTCCCTTTCCCTGAATTCCAGAAGGTAAAACACTTCAAAAAAATCTCAGATAAATTCTTACTTGTCTGCCCCAAAAACCAAACTGTCCAGACTGATGAGAATTATTAAAAGTAAAGTCCTTGGTGAATTTGAATGAGAATTGCATTATTCATTTTATTTGAATGGCATTATTTAATAATTATACAACAAATTAGAAATTTGTTCAATGTAAATTTGCCCAGAGCAATGTTTCACAAATTTCTGGCAAATATGGTTACTGTTAAATTTCTGTTACTATGACAATGTAAAACAACTTTCTGCTCCTATGGTTTTTTTGCTAGTTTTCTGGTGTTTTCAACTTGATTAGAAAATAAAAGGCATATTCTATTGTAGTTAAAGAACTGTGAAGGACCAGTGACATGGCTACAGAAAGCATGACACAGACCAAAATCTTGAATATAGGCAGCTGTTGCTTGCATTTTTTATTCCAGCAGCACATGGGACTTTCTTGTTTTCGTCTTTCATTATTTTTTTTAAAGAATTCTTCTTTCTCGTTATTTAAGCTTTATATTTTTATTTGAAATATGAGCAAATTTTCATGCCTCTTCTGAACAGAATAATGATTTTGCATTGATTTCTGAATTCTCAGCTTCAGATGCTGTAAAGGAGGTTGCTCTTTCTCAATACTTGTTTTCTACATCTCTAAATACAAGACACCTTTGAATACACCAAGTATTCAAGTCCCTCAAGTAATGTATTTATTGTTTAAAAATCAGTATATTTAATTTGATTTTTTAGGCTTTTCTTTATATTGTTTTAAAAATATGAAGTAAAGAAAATACTAAAATTAGTTATTTCAAAATACAAGATTAGAAAGTTTTGTTCCACAAAGATCAAAATAAAATGTTGTTACTTGTCTAAACAGTTTTTTCAATTTTAATTTCAGGAAACAATCTAAGAAAACACTTTTGATGAACTGTCTTTTTTTTTTTTTTAATAAAGCATATTGCAGGAAGAAAAATCTGACTAAATATATGTATCAGTAGAAGAAATACAATTTTCGCTGTTGTCAACATAAGGACTGACACAAATGCTTAAAGATTAGAAGAATAAATATTAAAGTCAAAGAAGGAAAATGTGTGGCAGGGCCATTATATATCTCAGCAATCACATGTACGGAGAGAGGTGCAGGCATGAGTGAGGGGAGAGAGGCCTTTCTACAGTGACCATCTGTAGGAGCACTATAAATTCTAACTTTTTGTTTGAGGGAAACAAAACCCAACAGACACATACAAAACAGTAATAACAAACCCTCCCACATGCTTTTCTCTTTATAGTAATAATTTTGATAACACAGTCCAAATACAAGCTGACTAATGGCTGCAGGAACTTAAATTTAACAGCTCAGAAGTGAGACAGACTTTGCAGCCTGGTGTGTTTTCATACTGCCCATACTGCATTTCTCACAGCATGACCAGAAGCTTTGCACCCTGTGCAGTAGAAACCACCTATTGCTGTTGCACGTAATGCCATTTAGTTGCTGATGTAGCAGCTGAAGATTCAAAACATCCAATGCAACAGGACAAGAGCTTCTCAGTCCATTCTAGTTGAAAACAACTGGGCCAGCCAAGGTTACTATTTTAGAGTGCAAACACTGCTTTATGCCAAAACACTTTCAGGAGCAACAGCTACACCAGACCTTAACAAAGTTCATAGACCATGTTCTTGTAAATAGGAGAACTGATCTTTTTCCGTTCACTGTCACTGAGTAAGGATGTGTGAATAAGGTCTTGTGTGGGAGAGCAGAGGTTCCCTCACTATTCGTCTCACACACAAGGCATCAAAAGTGTTGATTCATTAGCTGGGCAGCTCAGTAACCAAAGCCCAGGGATCAGTGGAGATATTAGCATAGAGAGCCAACAGCCAGCCTCCCGGGTTTCTGGTATCTGTGGAAGTAAGAAGGTTGTGAAGTAATTTTGCATCATTCTCAAACTTCATTAACTTCACTAGATTCTCCCAGATTTTTCTTCCAGGTCATTAATAAGACTTCAGTAGGTTTGGTGTATAACACTTTTCTTCTGTTTTCTAATCCAACAATTAATTTGTATTTTCTTTATAGATACTGTCAAGGAACATATATTTCTTTTTGCAATGTGCTCATGATATGGGAAGCCTTTGCTTATCAGTCTATAAGTATTTATTGTACTCATTTGTTTACTGACGTATACTTTGCCTGGTTTTCCAGGGAATGTTTTTGGATTAGAAATTCCCATTCTGCCCTTTCCTACAACCTCACAGAAGAACTTCTACTGATGCTCTGCATGTCTTAGATTTCCAGACTATACACCAGGCCTGGACTTAGGTAAGACACCACTGAGATGTTAAGACTCTCTGATGTATCTGCAGTGAAACAGGAGTCACCACATCACAGCACCAGCCTGGCAGCCTGCCTTTGTCATCTCCACAGGGAGATGGGAAATGGAATGAGTTCCTGGCTGCTCTTGTTCTCCACAGGGAGATGGGAAATGGAATGAGTTCCTGGCTGCTCTTGTTCTCAATGGCTTGGAAGATGCCCTTGGCTGGAGACAGGCAGTAAGAACATGCTAAAAACCAGCCTTGCTCATGTCTCCAATGTGGCCAGTGCTGAGGTCCAGCTGCCAAAAGACATCTGGCTACATTCTGCTCCTCTCTCCTGACTCTCTGTAATGTGGCTGGCTTGGAATAAGCAATTCCAAGCTGTTTAATTGAAACAGTACTTGGTGAGTACTGTGTGCTGATGATATGCTGGTTGCCAGCTTTTTCCCTGAGGCTTCGGTGGAAATATTTGAGCTGGTGCAAGAACCTGAAACAATGTGCTGTTTAAAAAAACCAAAACTAAACTAAAACACACAAAAAACCTCAAAAAACCCCCACAATGCCAAAAAACCCAAACCTGAACACTCATTACATCTACTGACCACCTAAACTGAGCCTTCTTGTACTGGCATAATTAATGGGATGAAATTTAACAAGTCCAAGTGCCAGGTTCTGCACCAGGGCAAAGCGAGGCCGGGCACAAGCGTGAATGAGGAGAGGAGTGGCTGGAGAGCAGCCCTGCAGAAAGGGATTTGGGAATATTGGTTGGCAGTAGCTCAGTGTGAGCCAGGAGTGTGTACACCAGGAGCCAAAAGGGCAAACCCCATCCTGGGGTGCTTCAAACACAGCACAAGGAGCCGGTCAAAAGAGTGACCATCTCACTACACTCGATGTTGAGACAGCCTCACCCTGAGTGCATTTCTGGGCCCCACAGTCTAAGAAGGATGTGAAGGTCCTTGAATGCATCCAGAGGACAGCAAAGCTGGTGAGAGGGCTGGAAGGCAGAGCAATAAAGAGAGAAATACCAAGTGTTTCACCAGTCTTTCTCTTTGCCTTCTGCCTTTATACACGCTCATGTATGTACAAACACATATTTTTCATGAATTGTAGCTAAATAATATTAAAAAATGGTGTATGGACTATTTATAATAATAAAACCAAGACACAAAAAATTGGTTAGAAGGAATTCTCTGAAGAAGAATGGCTTCCTGGGTTCCATTTCCTGTCTGCAAGCCAAGACACCTTGGATTAAGAGTCGTGCTCAGGTAGAGCATCTCACTACTGCCTTTACTGTCGGCCTGAGATAAAACAGCAAATACATTTGTGACAATATAAGTACTCTAAGTTGCTACTGTGCCCTTATTACACACAGGTTAGAACCCACAAGTCTTCCTATTAGAGTGATCCTTAGATAGGCAGCTTCGTTAGTATTTTTAGATTCATTCCTTAAATTAGTATTCATTAGGTCTCTTCCCTAAAGTATAAATCTTTAATTTAGTTGTGGATGTCTTCATGTAGCTACAGGTCTTGGTTATGAAGGAAAAGTGTGTTCATCTAAACAACTTTTCTTTGTAAAGAAGCAGGACTGAGGAAGGAATGCACTGACTGAAACGGGGAAGACAAATGCAGATGAATATCAACTATTTTTTTCCACTGACAGGAATTATTTTATTGACAGCTTTAACTAAATGTGTTAAATCCACATCTTCTGAGGATTCCTGTAGTCCCAGAGGAAATGATCATAATTGTATTCAGACACCATTGCTTGAATCAGCACAGGGAATATTATTCCTTGTGGAAATTTAGCAAACTATGAAAATTCATGCAAAAGTTTCCCTCATTTTTCAGACAATAGGCAGACAACTACAATAAGAAATTGTGAATGAGACCAGGGGGCTTGTCAATAGAAAGAGCTCTGGATCTTTCACTGCTTGAAGGCTGCCCAGCTGCAAAATACTTGAAGCAGGCTCAAATCTCGGCTGGACATCTTAAAAGATGGAAAGTATTAACAGGAAGGAGGGAAGCACAGTTTTAAAGTTTTAGAGATATAAATGGATGCATATGTACACAGGGTATCAAATCAATGACAATATACTAAACACAAGTTTAGTTTTATACATTTAAAAAATAATAAGGGAAAAGATCACAGGATTACAGATTGGGTAAGGCTGGAAGGGACTGCTGGATGTCATCTGGTCAAACTTCCTTCTCCAGTAGGGTACCCTACAGCAGGTTACTAGGGATTGTGCCCAGACAGCTTTTGAATATTTCCAGAGAGACTCCATAAACTCTCTGGTCAATCTGTTCCAGCGCTCGGTCACCTGCACAGTAAAGAAGTTCTTCCTCATGTTCAGTTCTTCCTGTGTGTGAGTTTCTGACCTTTGCCCCTCATCCTATTGCTCAGGATCACTGAGAAGAGCCTGGATCCAGCGTCTTGACTCCCTCCCTTCCCGCACATGTACACACTGACAGGCTAAGCAGGCCTAGCTCCCTCAGCCTTTCCTTGTAAGACAGATGCTCCAGTCCCTTAATCATTCTTGAAGTTCTCCAGGGCTTGCTCCAGGAGCTCCATGTCTCTCTTGTCCTGAGGAGCCCAAAAATGGACACAGCACTTCAGAAGAAATGCACACAGCACTCCAGATGCACCTCACCAGGGCTGAGTAGAGGGGCAGGATCACCCGCCTCAACCTGCTGGCAATGATCTTCCTAATGCACCCCAGGATACCCTTGGCCTTCTTGGCCACCAGGGCTCAGCTGGCTCAGGGACAGCCTGTTGTCCACCAGGAGCCCCAGGTCCTTCTCCATGGAGCTGCTTCCCAGCAGGTCAGCCCCAGCCTGTGCTGGTGCCTGGGGTTATTCTGCTCTGGGTGCAGGACCCTGAATTTGCCTTTGCTGAATTTCAGACAGTTCTTTGCCCATCTCTCCAATCTGTTGAGGTCCTGCTGAGGGGCTGCACATCTCTCTGGGGAATTGGCCACTCCTCCCAGCTTGGTGTCAGCAGTGAAATTGCTCAGGAGGCATCTGCCCCTTCATCATTCATATTTGATGAATAAGCTAACACTGAGCCCAGTATTGAGCTGTGGGGGACACCACTAATGACAGGCCTCCAACTAGGTATTTTTTAAGTAAAAATGTAATTTAAAAGTTGATCTTAAAAAATAATTTGGTAAGGAAAGTTATTGGTGTGACAAAAAATGCACTACAGACACACCCGCTGTGGAAGTTTCAGCCCATCTACTGCAATTTGCAATTTGAGATAACAAGAAGCAAAAGGAACATGAGAAGACAGAATAAGCTGGAAATGGATGACTTTGTGGCAAACCCCTAAGGGCAGCTCTAATTCAGAGCTCTAATCCTCTTTAAGTTACATCCAAATCTGAGGTCCAGAGGAATGTGTTGGAACATCTACCCTGCCTTTTCCAAACTTAACCTGTATTCTCCCCACAAATTCAATGCTTATGAAAGGTCACAAAAAGGGAGTAGAAGAAATGAAAGGCAAAAAAGCTTTTCTCAGATCACTTAGTGTCCAGATGTTCCTAGGGAGCATCATATCCAAAACCATGAGAAACAAAACAACTCAGCTGCACTTGTAAGCCTGACACAGACGAAAGCTCCCGACTCCATCTAGAGGTACATAGCTTGTATTTAAGGAATGCACACTGCAATCAGCATCCATTTCTGGTAAGTACAGCCCGTAACCTGCAAATCTAATTATATACTGAGGAATGGATGAGTGGGGGAATGACACTGAGTGCCAGGGCACTGAAATTGCGCGTAGCATTCATGTAAAGTGAAACAAGAAAAAAACAATCCCAGTGTAAGTGTATAAAGGCAGCTTCTGAGCTGACTGCTACCACTTAGGAGGGAGTCATAAAGTAAAAACAGTTAACTGCATGAAAACATAAGTTCAGTGCTCAGCAATAGTCAGGAAGCAAGAAGAAGTTCAGAAAGAATTGTTAGGAAAGGAGTACAGAGCAGATTATAGCATTAAATGTGTGCAGCATCTGAATCTACAGCTCTGTGAAGAATTCTAGTCTTCTCTGAAAAGACACGTGCAGCGCAAAAAGGGGTCAAGATGGTGACAAGATGAGTAAAGGCTTTAGCAGGAGGAAAAGCTTAAGAATGAGATTCATCAGCCTGGTAAAGGAGTGCAGCAACCCACACATGCAATTTCTTTCGAGGCCTTTCAATTCTTCTGTGCCACCACTGAGAATGCATATGAGAAAGAAGAAAGGATACAGTTGTTTCAGATTTAGTAATTTTGAGAATAACAATAGTTTGTATCTTAGGGGTAGGATGTGGAAATTTTGGACTCTAAGGCTCTTTGAAGATATAGCACTCTTTGAGGCTTAAACTCTGTATTCTGGATCAGATCACAAGTAATGTGAGCGTAATGATATTTTTTGAATTGAAAAATTGAAGAGTTATAGAGTGCAAATTAATTTTCAAAGTTTTCTTATTAAAAACCTAACTTTTCATGTGTTTAAGCATGATGCCTGCTTACTCTGCTATATCAATACCTAAAAAATAATGCTTACAGTTAGCCAGTTACATTTCTTTTTACAATGCACGCAAAGCGTTCAGACCCTCAAGTTTCAAATTCTTGTAAATGTTTGGATGGGATACTTGGGGCTTTTTAAAATATGCTTCTCCCATTTTTTTCTTTCAAAGAGCATCTGTAGCAAAATCCAAGCAGCTGTCTGGTAAGCACAAATATTCTCTCAAAATAGGCACAAAGATTGGACATTTATATGACTGCCAAGTCCATGAAATCCTTTCCTTCCCACAGAGGCTGGGGGTGTAGCAGGCTCAAGTGTATTGCTTTGATTGAGGTTTCTCAGAGCACATTTGCTGTGCTTACATGAAAAACCATCAGGCTTGGGGGAAGAGAAGGGTGAGAGGAGATTCCGCTACTAAAGTCAGCAGCACTAAAAGCTTTGTTAAGAAGCAGACCAAAATGTTCAGGTTAGAGACAAAGTCTTTGTCCAGATTATATACTGATACCAAACACCAGGCTTGACCAGGATTTTTTCTCTTTTTTCCATAGGAATTCTTTTAAAAATACTAATTACAGTCACTTTAAAAAAAAAAAAAATCAAAATTTAAATATGTATAAATTGCAAAATTACAACTCTATTGTAGTGTAAAGCAAAAAATCTGTCAGCACTTCTCAGCAAGCACAATATATATGAAAGATGTTCACCAGTTAAGCTACCATGAACTGAATCTATGCATTACGTAATCATTTTCATTTATTTGAAACAATGGTTGCATTCAAAGTCTAAGTCTTTGAAGAAAAAAAAGCTAAGTCACCCTTTAGCACGAGCTTTTTGAAATTTTGAGTTCTATTTCTTCATGCTTTATGATAAAGTAGAAAATACAGGCATTAGTGCATGTACACAAATAATATTTAGTTGTGTGAAGCCTTTCTCTCTTCCCATACCACAGGGCACATTTTATTCAAAGGTCTCATTGTCTGGAATACAACGTCTATAAGGGAAACTCGTCTGGCTTTCTTCTTTTTTCCGCTCTTCAATTCCCGACAGTGACATCATGGAAGGTGTCACCACTAATGAATATTCAGAATCATAAGCATCATTACTTAGCTAGAGAAGACACTGGATCTTAAAACAATCTGAAGTTTACAAATAAGCCACATAAAGTGTGGTGTTTCCAGGCTTAAAAAGGAGCCTGGAATATTCCATCAGATACTGCCTTTATGTAATTTATTTGCCAACATCAGATTCTTTTAAGAGTCTGCTTACCACAAGGGCAAGACATGGTTGGAAGTTCATAAATAGGGAGCTGTAAAGCTGATTTGTAGGAGGGACCTTTCATGCCTCCTATTTAAATTGCCATGAATCTTCACACTGATTTGCTCAGGGTTAGGTGATTGAAGTCATGTCGACAAAGGGTCCCAACTAAAAGCACTGCTCAGCCTCTATGACAGCAGCCCCAAAACATCAGTGCAGCTTTTGCTTCATAATTCTAAAATGTATTGACCAAGATTTTGGATTGTGACTGGGCTTAATTTCAGTCTTGGTGGTTAAACCTCAGTTGACATTAACTTTGAGACAAGTATGTTTCAAGAAATACATTGTAACTGTGAAACAGCATGCACAGTAACTTCAGAGTGTGTAACTGCACCCCATCACATATCTTCTTCTTTTTTTTAATGAAGAATAATCATAATAAGGACATATCCTAATCTCAGAGCAGATATTAAAAGATCAGAAGCCATTGGAAAGAGTATTTAAAGATAACAAAGATTTTAAAAGAAAAGAAAAGAAGGAAAAAAGGAAAAAAAGGGACAAAGTTCATAAAAAATTCAGAGTTTAGCATACAACCTTAAACCAAACTCTTTGTTGGACCCTGCTTATCACCAACTAGCTCTTGCTTTACACAGAAAACATCTTAAATTTCCTTTTGTACTTGCAGCGTAAAGGATTCTGCAGTCTACTTCCTTGCTGGCTCTGAGGAGCTTATGAACAATGCAGGATATACACTGAATAAATCCCAAAGCCCGTGGGCAAATTTTAAAGTAACCTCTAACAGAAGTCAGGCAAATTACAATCTTGGTATCACATTTGCATCTATGACTCTTTTTGAAATCCTACTGAGATCAAGAGACACATTTGAAGGGTGTTTGCAAGCCACATTCACAGCCTCTTCTGCGAATGAAACAGAATTAGGCAAAGGATACTGCCGGGAGTTGAGGCATGAAAGATTTCAGAGTCTGTGTAAAACAAGCTAATCTGTACATTAATGTACAAAAAGAAGACCCACATTTGCAGAGCAGAGGAAGGAGAGGAAGGAACCACAGTATATATACTGCATAAATACTGAAATATTTGAGTTAAATAATGAAATCCTGATGTTTTTCATGGATAAGGGGTTTTAAATATTAGTCAAAGAACTGTCTTTGTCTGATAACAAGACAAGACACAATTAAGCTAGCTCTTCACGATTCACATACTTAATGATATTCTTTAGCTATTTATAAATTTGCAGCAGTTATAATTAGTAATGCTATTAGTGATACCTCATCATAGCATTAGCCATAGTGCTTTTACTCCAATCAAATTATGACACTAACTTTGGTAATAAATCTGTTTTTCTTGTCATCTTGTAAACTTAATAGGGAATGCTTCTTGCTGAGAAAAACAGATTGATTAAAAAGGTGTCCTGCACTGACACAGAGCTGGTAGTCAGGGTCTGTTGAAGTGTTGAGTTAAATATTCAGCTTCCTCAAAGGGCAGAAGCAGCAGATCACCTTGACAGGTTTGAGCATTACAAAACGCAACAGCCACAAGGCCCAGGGGGAGTGGGCATGCAGGGACTGGGAGGATGGAACAGATGCTGTGCCCCTACACCCATCACTAGCAGTGCCTAAGTTAATCCCAGTAGCTCCAGATCTCTTTAAAACCTCAACCAACCAAGCCAATTTAGTGAAGCTTTCTTTTCCTTGGCTTATTTTCATAACACTTCCCCTAACTTGTTAACGGAGCTGTCTGGGCCTCAACTAAGTACGGAATAATCCATTGACAAGAGATCTCCTTTAATTTCAGAGCTTATCTGAGGAATTCATGCTCAGAAGTAAGAAAGGGAAAGGAGAATCTTGGTCGCCTTTACATATGCATCACTCTACAGCCTTTAGCAGACTGTAGTCTATAGAACTGACAGACCAGAGAAAAATGCAGAGCAGAAAACATCAAGCTGCTTTAAATGACAGTACATAAATTCACATGTATGTACTCATATATTCATACAGGTATATAATATATATTATCATTCATTCACTGTCCTATCAGACGTTTTCATCTAAAATCCATTGCTTTGCTGAAGGAGGCAATGTTTCCAAAGAATAAAAGACGGAGAGGGGTAGATACAGAAAATTCTCTTCATAAGGCTTTTATAAGGCTTATGACAGAAAAAGGCAGGCATCTCACCTCGTTTGCTGGCAATATGCCATGCCATGTTATCATGCTAACTAAGAGAGTAGCAGGGGGGGACCTGGTCTGACCTTCTACAACTACAAACTTCACATTCTGTATCTCACTGAAGTGAACTGAGAAGGCTGGAGGCTACGGCAGAGCCGTGTTTTTATTTTTAGTCTCAGGTATCTTCACTTCCATCAGAGCAAATCCAACAAATGCGATGAGACCCTATGACATTGCCAGTCAGCATCTTGTGTCAGTCAAAGCTAGGCTTGGCATTTGACTCTGTGACTGCTCCCAAAGAAGGCTCAAAGATATCAAAGTAGTGCTGCAATCTGTGATTTACTGTGATTACTTCGTCTTAGTTGCACAGAAACGTGAAAAAGTGCAATGAGGACCAACTAGGTATGTTTCTTCCCCCACAGCAGTGAATATTTTTAAATGTGATCTTCTAGACAGAAAACTAAAAGCTGACACAACTGGTGCCCAACTTTTATTCCCCACAAATTCAGACGGCAGCTCAAACAACTACTTTTGTGATCACCTGTCCATTTCCTTTCTGGAGGAATAAAACCAAGTGCAACAAAACTTCAAACCACCAAACATTCTGCAGTGACATCATCTATTTTGACTCCTGCAGTATTCTTTTTCCAGTCAGTGGTGTACAGAGTGTTGCCAACAACAAAAGAGATTCTGGAATGACAGCATGGCCCCTTATTTTCTTAGCAGTCCACAAAGAACAGAAAAGAATATTGGGGATTGTTTTCCTGTAATGTTTTTAGCTGTCTTTGTAGTAATGACTAGTTAAAAACTTCTTGTCAGTTAAAGGAAGGACATGTATTTGAAGGAGCAGCATTTCAAAAATTCTAAAACCTACAGCTTCAAAAGTGAATCCAAAACCCTTCAGGTGTCAGACTCCCAAAATTGCACTTGGGCATCCAAAATCACTGAGAGCACTTACAAAACAACCATTCAGATAAATCCAGGAGCATGCTAAGATATCCTGCTAAACTATGTTACTCATTTATCTCACTGTGGGATATTGTTGATTCCATGATGCTATGAATAACAAGAGAAGAAAAGAAGTGTATATAGATCTAGCTGAGCCTGTGTATATGAATATATATATTTTTATAAACATATCCTGCATTTTATTCCTGTCTCTCCTGACTGTAATTCCAGCAGTGATCCCCTAACCTTCTCCGCACTGACCCAAAGGTAGGTAAGGTTTGCTTCCTTATAACTCCCTAACAGAAAGAGTTAAATTCTGATATCAAATGATAGCATTCACAAACCAAAGTGCTACGGAGTTTTACTTGATGAAAGCAGCAGTTGCCTCTCTGCAGGATATGCACTAACTGAAATCATTGCACAGGCACTGATGTAAAGGTGGGGCGAAGGGGGGAGGACTGGAGAAAAGATAAAAAGGAAAAAAAGAAAAAGTTAATTCCTGTAACATATCTAATGCCCCAGCTGCTTCAGAGCACTGGCTGAGCAAAACAGAACTGCAATGAAAAACTGAAGCAAATATAAAAAGTCCCAGCTGTGGAAATTATTACACAAATACTCCTCCATATTGTGTAGGTCCTGAGCAAATGTGTATACCAAGTTCATGCCCATCTTGGAAAATAACTTCATTCCTTAAGACAACAGACACAATCAACATCCAGAGCCTTTCTACAAAGAAGTATAATGAGGTGTTTTCAGCAAAGAGTCTTAAAATGTGAAACTTGTGAAAATGAAGTATGCAGTTGCTATTCTCACTGAAGAAAGAAATGAGTCAACAGACCCTTTCAGAGAAAGTTGTTTTTCTCACAGATATGTGGATACTCCCACAGCAATAAGCACTGGCTTGTAAAATGGGCTTTGAACCCTGTTTTCCTTCCCTTTTTAATGAATAGACACAGTGGGCAGCCCACAGCACAAACAACTACCTGAGCTGAACAGAATCGAGTATCAAGTTTACTTAGCTTTATTTGTTAACTGACTTTCTACTAATGAAGAAGCCTGTAAACCTTTTTGTTGCAACCCATCAACAAGGACTATTATCAGGGTCTCATAATGTCAGCTAGATTTATTGTTGTCTACTAGACATTCAACCAAATTAATAGCTCTGTGCACAATTTCGCTGCAGCTATAATTTCGTATATAAGTCATATGCTGCACAAACATTTCTCAAGGAAAAAGGTCAGGTTATGCTCTGAAGGACAGTCTCTGTAAGAACTTTTAAAACTCATGAGAAAGCCATAACATTTTTCCCCATGCCAAGGGCCAGATTCTGATTTCAGCTGTTTTAATATCATGTTCCTTGATATACACCAGCATAAATGAGACAGATACAGATTGTTTTTCAAGGTTATTTGGGGAACGTGGAGTTGAGACAGTCCTAAAGCAAATGTCCTTATTTCTTGTACAAATCATCACATGTCATCTGTAAGAAAAAAAAAAACACACCGTGATCTGCAAGAGACTGGGGGGGACTTGGCAACCCAGGTTCAGGAGAAGCTCCAAGGCCCATATTGCTTTCAGTGTTTAATATGACACTTTTGCCATGTGACAGTCAAAAAGAAACTCAGACATGAATAATGAATTAAAATCACATTGCAACTCCACCCAAAGCCTGAACTCCAACCCGAGCCCCTGACACCTGACATAATTGATAACTAACATCACAATTTCTAATAAAAACAAATTTTAATCCTCTAAGGAGCTGTCACAAGGGAAGCAGCATAGGCAGTAATTATGTGGGGCTCAGGCAAGCAAATACTTCATCTTTTATTAATTCTATGCATTTAACAATTGAGCAAAGGACTTCAGTTTCCATTCCTTCAGTGTATTGTGTGAAGATTTTTACCTTTGAAAAAGCAGGATGCTTTAGATCTTCCTCTTGGAGAAAAGGAAAACAACAAACAACAAAGCAAGGGACCTAAATATTGAACAACTCAAATGCTGAACAACTCAGACAAAGTCTGAATGTTGAAGGGTTCAATGTTGAAGCATTATTTGCTAATTTTGGAGTAAATGTTTAACTACCAGAGAAAGATTTGCAAGTTTCTGATAAGGTTGATGATTCTGTGATAGATTGTATTATTTTGCTGTGATCTTTTTCAGTGTCCTTCCTTGTTCTTCAGAAGTGTAACGTATTTGAGAATTCAAAGAGCTACTTCAAAAGATTGTTCATTCTTTGTGGAGACACATCTCTTTGAAGTAGGAAGGGAGAGAGAGCAAAAGCCATCTCTAAATTTTAGTTGAATCTCACATGCAAATTCTGTGACAAATTCAGGCATGAGGTCATTATGGCTACTATGTACATCTAAAAGTGGCTGGTCCTATTTATCTGCAATGTAAGTGTGTCAGTACACACAGCCTGGGTTGCCAGCATGCCTCCAAAGCCTGCAGTGAAGGAAGTCCTGAATCAGGAAAGTGGAAGCAAGTGAATGCCACCGCACTCATGCTCTGATACGTGATTGTAAAAGAGGAAGAGCTTGCAAATAACTGCAAACAGCCCCAAATAATAAAAGTCAAATAAAATTTGGATTTCTCTTCACTTTCACTGTAGCCACAAAAAAATGTGGTCTAAACCCATTAACACACAATGCTGTCTTTTAGCTCTTTAGTTGGAAAACCTTTTTCCTGATATCCAACCTAAACCTCTCCCAACTCAGCTGCATGCCATTTACACAGTACTTCTCTTTTGTGGTTGTTGACATTCTCACATTTGGGATGTGCTCGACACTACAGGGCAGCTGGTTGCAAGAAAGAGGTGAATTTAATCATCCCTCACTGAGCTTTACTTTACATGTTGGATTTGATTAGGCATGAATACAGGAAATGCCTCTAGTAGATGGTATCTACAGGGAGTTAATAAAATCATGCATGGCTGTTGTTTTCCAAGTTTCAGAAACAGACAAGTGAAAGTGAAATGGCCTGAGATTCTTCTCGTTCTTGAACCTTTGCTGAGTCCATTTCACAGTGAAGGGAGGGTGTGAGAGGGAATCTGTATTGCATTACATTTTACTAACAGAGTGCTATTATACTGTGCATAAGTATCTGCAAATATAATTTCATGCTCTCTAACAAGACATGACAAAGATCATAATTTCCAGATTCAGAGAAAAGAATGGCATTAGATCAGAGGACTTTTAGTTGACATGAAACCATAATGGTATGCATAGCTTTATCCCTGTAATACAAACCACTGTGCAAGTATAAACCTTTCCAATACCGTTGGGACTGTATCTGTTCCAATACAGTCCTTTCAGCTGTCCTGTTTTGAAAGTCATCCCAGATGAAAGTAGACAAACCTGGGGGCAAAGAAAAGGATGAAATCCATCTCCAGAAGGTCAGTGAATTTGCATTTCCATGGACAATATAAGCAGTCAGAACCCTTGTTTCTGCTTCAGTGCCCTTTGCAGTTATTTTTACATGTCAGCAATGGTATCTCTTATAAAACAACCTCTTTTCAGAAGCTTGTGTCATCTCAGTGACACTTACTGTACTGGGGGTCCTTGCAGCATTTACCAGTACTTTTGAGTCCTCTCAGTGTCTCTGAGATTCAAATTCTAAGTCCCAAACCAGTATCTAGTGAATTGAACAACCTGAAACCACATGGATTTCTGGTTTTGTATGTCTGCACACTTCCTAAAGCAATTAAGCAGGCATTAGTTGCTGATGTGAGCTCTTTAGTAAATGTAGTTTAAAATAAATCTCCTGCCTTAAGCTATTAGTTCATTTAAACAGGCAAAGCAGGGCTATGAATGGATTCAAAAGGAGGAAAAGAGGAGATGAGGTTGTTTGGTGTTTCACCCTTTAAAAAAATAAAACAAAAAAAAATAGAGGGAAAAATGGAAAAACTGAGGTTTGAAAGCTATCTTCTGCCATCTCTGGTCTTTTTCCACCTGACAAGCCTGTCAAAACATGGTTTCAACTCAAGTTTCCTACAAAGCAAGTGGGTAACCATGCTAATTCCTGAGCTCCTGGCACTCCAGGGAGATATCTTTCACAGTGTTTTGGCAGTTGCTGGTTCCCTCCTGCAGACACTCGTTCCAGATGGGAAAGCCATTTCTTATCTCCCTTCACTCCAGGTTTAATCAAACCCTCTTCCTCACGTTATTTATAATAAACCCCTTAAGATTCATTGTAACATACCTTAGAACCTTAAATAATATGCTGTAAAATCACCACTGACATTAAATTTACATAGCCTAATCAGAAGTTTGCATTATATTGTAGGCTATTTTTTCCAATAACAAGGCATAAATTTCTTGATTTCCTCAATATACCTTTCCACCATTTCTAGCAATGTGATATTTAATTGAAAAATTTGATAACATTTCTTTCAGGAAATTGTGATATTTCTGTAGACAGGCAACAAGTTTCATTTCCACTTTATCAGTATGGGAAAACAGGTCTTACAGCACCACTGTCTGTGAAGAGTCACCTCTTGAAAGAAATGAAAGACAATACTGCAGGGTATCTAGAATGGACATTTACTGCAATTAAAACATACATAATTTAAATGCTTCAAAGAGGTCTATTTAACATTCTCTGCCACTCAGTACCTGGCCATTCCCAGAAAAACAAGGGAGTATCTTTAAATACATGCAACATTTGCTGTCAGCCTCAGTGAACACCACAGTATCTGTGGGTTAACAAGTCCCTAATCACCTTCAAGCAAAATATATCAGCTGTCTCTGGCTCCAGTCCCACAAGTGCACCTCCCACCAGATTTTCTTGTTACTTGGCACCTGAATTTGTTACTATCCTAAGGTGAACCCCCAATTCTCCCCATCCCTGCCAGGAGGCAAAAATCAATACATGTTCTCCCTTCGCAGCATAAGGATCCAGACTAGTAATTTGTAAACTGTAGTCAGAGAGAGTGGGAAAACTTTTCTTTGAAAACGGCTTGAAAACTCAGAACTTGTCTATGGTTTGAAGCTCAGTGGTGCTCTGAGGAGGCAAGAAATTTGGAAAGCAATCTTTATAGGACTTTCAGTATGACCATCCATTTCAAGCACTGATTGCTTTAAGAGTGTATGAGAATCACTGCATGCCACTTCCTGTGGGAAAGTATGCCTTTAAAGTATTCTGAGTTTCTTAGCCTCAAAAAAGCAGACCAAGGACACAGAACAACCGTCTGTGCCATGACAGCTTGTTTGTAGCATGTAGCACTCTTAAGCTACATATCAGGACAATAATTAACCATTCTCAGGAAAAAAAACCTCACAGTTGTGATTCATATTGTGATCATGTCAAAAAAGTTTGCTTAAATTGCAAGACTTGTTCAAGTTACTTTTGAATGTGGTGTTACCAAAGAACACAACTGAACCTCAGAAAAATGAGAATTTGGTCTCATTTGCTTTATGCCTAGAGCTTGCAAGTAACTTTCTGGTGTTTCTCAGGGTGTTTTTGTTGCTAGCTTTCAATTATACAGCATCATTTTAACAGAGGTTGTTATCATCCTATGGTACTTGGTGTGTCTCTCACTCAAGCAAGGACTTCATGCAACAGCTCAAATTCCAGCTTGTAAGTACAGCCAAAGCCTGTCCTCTGAAGACAGTGAGTGGAGGTATGTTATGACATTTTCAAACAGACTTTGATTAGGTAAGTTTCAGGATATGATTGCCACCAGCCAATAAGACAAATAATTTATCTATTCTAGATTACAGAGGCTAATGATGAACCTGGAAAATTATTCAAATACCATCCAAATTGGCAGTGGTTTTTTAGCTTTCTTAAGTAAAAGATACACAGAAACTGTTTTCTGGATTTCATTTATAACAGCGGACCTTCAAGGCTTTGGGCAGCAGAGCAGTGGAAATGTACTCTCTACAATTTAAGTGGTTTTTACCCTCAAGCTTAAGAGTAGCTGGTAAGTTACCAACTTTTGCCACCCACCCCAATCCCCCTTTCTATCACTTACATTACTAATGACTAACAGCGTTCAAAGCCTTACTCTATTGTCTACTTCAGAAGAGGATGGACCCCCCCAGTAAGTCCATTTTCCCTGAGCAGTGAGACATTTTGTAATCCTGTTTCTCCTGAAAATGAGCTATTTCCTTGCGTGCTGAGTAGCTTCAGGCAGGAATCCTGTTTTTGTTAGACCACTGTATCTGTTTTCACCTCCAGTTGTTTTGTTAAACACAGTAAAAGAATGACACCAGCACAGATGAATTCCAAATAACATGGCTAATTAAATACAGCTGGACATGCTGCTCCTACCAATGCCTCTCAGCATTTCATAGGACACATTAACTAGCACTATCTGGCTTAAACTATTCAAAAGAATACTACCTTATTCCTGCACATTTCCACCTGCTGTTGAGAGATATCAGTTGTTCAGCCTAAATAAGTGTGTTTTAAAGAGAATGAGTTGCACAGAGTTATAATACCGTGTGATTTAATATGCTGTTTGCTCTACTTTAGTTGATTAGCACAACTAGCTGGATTTGATGAAGCCTCACGCTGCAAGCTGGGAACTTTCACTTAGATACCTATTCAGCTGGAATGGAGTTGGTTTTCTGAATATTTTCCCTGGTAGTCGGTACAGTGCTATGTTTTGTCTTTGCTGTGAGAAGAATACTGATAACACACTGATGCTTTGATTGTTGTTAAGCAATGTTTATTCTCAGTCGAGGGCTTTTTAAATTTGCCACGCTCTGCTGCCAAGCAACAGAAGGTGCACCAGAAGCTCAAACCAGGAGGAGAAAACAACTGTCAGCAGAAGCTGCAGCTCGGCAAGATTAGGACAGTGAACGGCCTGCCTGCATGGACACAGGAAGTTTTCACATAGTAGAGGGAGATGAGGTGATGCAGAATAATGAAGCCAGTAAATGCAGTGCAAGTGACAGGATTTGGCTGAAAGATAAGCTCAACTTAAATCATGACATATCAAATATGTGTTTGCCAGATCAGAGGATCAATGCATCAAAAATCAACATATGAGAGTGCTGTTTATCTGGGACAATTGCAAAAGCTGCAAATGTTGTACTTATTCTCATAGTTCAATAGCCTGAAAATTCATTACGATGGAAGCACGGGTTACAGTTCTGCAAACTCTCAAGCATATATTTTATTTCATTAAGTTCTTGCACTCCCAGTGATATCTGAGATCAATTGCACTTACAGGTGATCCTCTCCATGAACAAGGACTTCTTTTATTATCGTTTAAGAGACACTGAAAATATATGGTTTATCTTATCACTGAGTTTGATCTATGTTGTTTAGACAGTAACAAAAATCTTCAACAGATAACCAAATAACTTACCCATAAGCAATGAAAATGCTCACATTTTTACTTCATCTCATATTTAACATTTGATCCTCTATGTGCAATAAATTACTTTTATTGCGTGCAGTAATTAATTTCTATTAACAGATATTTATGTATGAAATTAAGTATTTCCTATATCCATTAATTTTATAATTTTAGAAGCTAGCCACTCTGAGGTACACTAATCAGATTTTCCATTTTGTGTGAAACGTAATTTTTTTAATGGGCAGTAATAATTTTCTCAGCATAATAAGTCACAAAAGGTGTTCTGAATCCTGATCTCCTTAAATATAAAGCTGTCTTCATCAACTTCAGCAATATTGTCTGGCATATTCGCTGAAATGGATTAGTCCCCTTCAACAGCCTCCCCTTACTTCAATCTTTGCCTAGATTAATCAGACCCTAAAATGTTTTTGTGCTAATAAGTTTCTTGCTTTTATTATGCATTCATCACAAAGTGCACTTGTTCATCCCCAAGGCAGAGGCAAATTTCTGAGCAGTAGCTGTAGGTACCTTTCTGTCAGGAAAGATCAGCGTGGTACCCTGAAGCGTGAGACATCCATTCAGGAGGCTGCCAGTGTAAAGGTGATTACTCCCTTATTCCTCAGTGACTTTCAGTGAGAAACCTTTGGTCTGACTCACTTCCTCCCAGTTTATCCACCTATAAACTTGTGTAGGTGGCACAGGAATTCTATTTTACTCTTTCAGCTGTAAAACACTGAATATCATTACATGTCTTTTCTTTCAGACTTTATTGGTCAAACTTTCTGGAATAGAATGATTGTAAATTCTTTTTTTTTTCCTGTCCTGTAACACAAAGTAGACAGCTGTACTACAGAAATATATAGAAAAAAATCTTTTGTGGCATTCCAGTATTTAGCAATCCTGAGCTTCGTAAAAAAAAACCAAAACAAGGCAAAACATTAGACTTAGCACTTCAGTAGAGAGATACATAAGTCCAAAAATGGAAGAACTGCATTTGTGTAAAGCTAAAAAAATCTGGTGATCCTGGCTGTACCATGGCTAATTACATTGCCTCCTCAATCACACTGCATCATATTTTTCAAACAGCAAAATGTGACAGAGAGGAGAGATCACTCACTCAAATAAATTAAAAGTGGCTGTCATGGGGGAAATGTATTCCAGATAACAACAGCCTGCTTGCCAGAATGATAAATAAATAAATAAATAAATAAATAAATAAATAAACAATGACACAGCTGTGTCCTTCACCCTCAACAGTAAATTAAGGGCAACATGAGGCACCTGAAGAAAGCCAGAAGAAGATTTTTCATGAAACTGTGAAGATATTTTGTAGCTGTTTGCCCTCTCACTACAAGAAAGCATCAGTCTTAGAGATGTTTCAGTACATGAGTCATTGGAAGGCCACAGTCATATGTATATAGACAGCTTGGGACATCTTTCTTCCCAGAAGGCAGCTGCAGGAGGAGAAAGTGGCTTAATCCAGTCCCAGCACTCTGGTCTTCTGGCCTTCTGCATTTCAGGTTTTAAGTGTTGATGTGATGTGCTTTGAAATCAATCCCCAGCTCCTGGGAAGCTCAAGGAGTATAGCAATATTGCTGTAGTGTCAGAGGTGGTGTGTCAGTTAGTGCCTCTGTTGTGAGACAGTTCCCTCTGCTTCATCAAAGTCAGGAAACTTCATTAATCATGTACCTTTCCATTTTCCCATTGTAGTTCTTGGCTGAAGTTTCTTTTGCTGACTCGTCAATAAAAAATACGCCAAATCCCAGTTTGATGAAATTTCCTCTTCTACAATAAACCAGTGTGAAGCCCTTTAAAATCTCCAGCCTTCAATGTGTCTGAGGTTTGCTTCTCAATTTGAATGTGGATGTTTCTCATAACCCAGAAAACATATAAAAACCTGATCCAATTTTCAATGTTATAGAGTTCTCAAAGACTTAATCCACTTATTGGTGTTCCTTGTGTGAAAATGGGTGAATGGTTATTTTTAGTTTTAAATACTGCTTGCAAGTTCTGTCCAGGAGAAAAGTCTCTAAAATGATTTTCACATCATTTGGTGGCCTAGGTAATAGAAATGTCTTCTGGAAGAAAGAGCTGGTACTGCCTCCAAGATATTGTGTTCAAAGATGGCTGTTGCCATTCTGCACTCTGGCTGCCTTTCATCTTGTTAGCAACCCAGGAAAAATAACCCAAATGACAGGTGCCAATTACAGTTCTTCATTGCTCAATTCCTTTAAAAGCCCTGTTCAGATCTGGGTCCAAGGTCCACTCATCTGTTCGCATCTTTGCACTAAATATATCAAATAGCCCAGCAGTGTGTGTTTAGCTTGTGCACTACGCTGGCAATCACGTAAACTTCAGTGATCTCAGAGAGCTGTTACAGCTCTGGAAACCCAATGGTGAAGTGAAGAGTTTGTTGTGCTTCTTGGACTGTTCTCACTACACATTCAAGACCAGTATCCAGCATGAGCAGGTTGCTCCACCAGGAACCAGTTGTTAGGTATGTGAGTTTCCATTTCAGCAAGACTCCCTAAACATAAGTTCACTCAATGGAAGTTACTAGATATATAAAAAAATAATAATAAAATTATATGTGTGTATATGTGTATATATATACGTATACACACATACACCTATGTATGGGACAGACCACGGATCTTTTTCTGGGCTCTTGAAAACAGCACACCTTGAAGTGTCATGGTTAGACCAAGTTCTGACTGATTATGAGTCCTTAGGCAAGATTCATTGGCAGGTGGCAACTCCCATGGAAAACAGAAAGCACTGCAAATATAATTTGCTTTTGAAATCTGAACAACCTTACATAGACATACATCAAATAGGAAGACACAAACAACCATAAAAATTACAAACTCTCTTCACCCAGGGAAGCAGTGTGGGCTGAAAAAAATCTGTTTCCTTACACTACCTGTAAACCTGTAAGGAACAGATGAACCATTTCTGACAAAACAAACAAACAAACCAATCTGGACATAAATATAATTCCCAAATGAGGCTTTTATGTCTAGAGGAAATTGATCAGCAGGATGACTCTTCTCATGAGAGTAAGTTTGCTTCCACTGTCTATGTCCAAAGACATTTTTTTACCATGGACTCTCCACACACATTGCTCAGACCCTTTGCAATTTGCTTGCAATCACAATGTACAATCTACTTAGGTGCTTGAAGTTTCTTCCATAAATGCAGGTAACTAACAGGAGACTTAAACAGGAATAACACTCCCATTGCAAAGTTTGACTTGTTTTCTTTCGAGTTGAGCTGAATTTTTATTTCATATCATTCATACCATAAGGAAGATACGGGTCAGATCTTCTATTCTAAAAGTGAAATATATGTCAGAATGAGGCAAAATACAGAAGAAAGGAAAGCTCTTTCTTTATCAAACTGACATGCACTTCCTACCTCCATTCAGTTTCCTTCATCATCCTCTGGAGCCTTTTCCCCTTTTTTGGTTTCCTAACATTCAGGTTTTTCACCTTTTGTGTTCAAACTCAAAGGCAATGAGTTTTACCCTATTTTTTTTCAAATAAAAATTCAGTCAAAATAGCTGTCTTACCAACAAAAAATTGCTTTTCATAAAGCATCTCGATTTTCTATGGAAAATTCTAATTTTCATAGAGAAGCATTATGAGTTTTTTTGGCCATGAATAATGACTTGTTTATCAAATAAAAGTAAATGTTTCTAACCAAAACTTATGTGACAGCTTACTTATCTCCAAAAATAAACATATTGCTATGAGAACTGAATCATGTCAATCTGGTTCTTTTGGCCCTGCATCTCTTGGCTGAGTTCTCTGTTAAGCTTTTCCTGTATTTAATATATTCACTACATCTCTGCCTGACTTAAATCCATTGGCATCTATAACAATTGAGTGCACTCTGCAGTGTCTCCCTCATAGCACTAATAGGGTATTTCCCCTTTTCCAGTCAATGGGACTTTCGTCAGGCTGATGTGTCTTCTCAAATCTGATGGATAGTGGCTTAGCTTTGTGCAGCTCTCTCAGGACTCACAGATGTATCTCAGGAGGTCCCATGGACTTGTGCACCTTCGGGTTCCTTCAATGGTCTTCAGCCATGAGGGGCTGTCCCCTGTTTGAGGGACCCCACACTGAAGCAGAGGAACGGCACGAAGAGAAAGGAGCAACAGAGCCAAAGTGTGGTGAGAAGACCACAGCACCCATTCCTCATCCTGCTATGCTGCATGCTCGATCAGGAGTGAAGTTGAGCCTGGCAAGACGAGGGAGTGGTGGAAATGCATGTTTATTTTTGGTTTTATTTCCTTGCTATTCTGCTACTCTGTTATTGATTGGCAGTAAATTAATTTTATTTTCCCAAATAGTTCTTTGTGTCACTTATTTTCCTCCAGTGCACTAAGAAACCCAGTGTAAGGTCTTCCATCTTCCCTGCAGTTTCTTTCTAGTGCCATGTGTCAGGAACATCCCACAAGATCAATATATCTGGGAATGCAGAGTTCAAACATGCCTTATCATCTCAATTTCCTAAGTGAGACACTTTGAGGTAGCATCTCTCTTTAGTTATTTGGAAAGGCAAATCTGCAAGAGCTTGATGAAGAGGTCAGACCCCCTCCTTGTGCTCAAGTCCCAGGAGATGTGGTGAGAATACCTGAAACCTGTGAGCTGACAGAGAGCAGTGCTGTAGACAGCTACTTTCATGCCTGCTGGCTCCCATTGCTACCCTAAAAAAACCACCAAACCCAAATCCGTGGACATATGCTCTCAAAAGAAAATAAGAAGCATCTTCCCAACATACAGACTCAGCACACCTGTGCTTTGCCTCACTTGCTCTCTAGGAATCTGGGAAACAGCAAGCAATCCACTAGAAACCCCAGTGAGCTGAAGTGGGGAAGCACCTTCAGACACAGCAGAAGAATAGGAAAATTTGGGGCATTTTTTCAGCTCATCCACGATATTTTTTGCAACTGTAACCACAAAATACCAAGCTTATCTTTGTTCTCCAGCTGCTAAGTGGCTAAGGAAAGGATAAAGCAGTAATCAGCTATATGATTCATGGCACCACTTTCCCATCTTGTAGAACTTCCACTATGTACATACACGTTTCAGCAGCAAATTCATAGCAAATTTGGGTCAAGAGTCAAAAAGTTTATGTACAAAACTTAATAACCCAAGTCTGTTTCGGCACCACCAGTTTAAATGACACTTCACACTGTTAAGTATATGAGCCAAAAGAAGATATACTCATCATTATTGCATAGACACGCCTAAAGCAGTGCAACAGCCAAAATGATCTAAATTAGCTATGTCACAGCATTTACAGCCATTGGCATGTCCAAATTAATTGACCTGCATCCTGCCTGAACTCTGCCACCCCTATAAACCATGAGTTTAAATTGCTGTTGTTGAAGTTAAGCATTAAATTAATTAGTTGCTGAGTTTACTGGAGTCTGACTGCTAATAAACACGTTGTCTGGACAATATCTGTAAATTAAATGTGCTTAACAGTGTCGGTGATAAGTTTGAGAACTGCTTTATTCAAGACTTGAGAAGAAGAACAGAGTAACAAGTCAGAAATCACATTAAGAGAGAGCTTAGTGCACTTTCTCCTTGAGATTATGGATGAAGCAATAAAGCTAAAGCTACACTTGGCCCACGCACTTCTGATAGTGGTTCACTGCTGGAAGTGCCTCAACTGATGGCATAAATATCTTCCCTTGGGATATCCCATATCAGTTGTTCAAGAATTTCAAGCTATGGCTTATACCTGCTGTCACCTGACGATGATCTGTGTTGTTGTGATGCGTTACAGACAAAAGCAGCAGCAACAAAGGTGTGACAGGGTGGAAAGCACATAGATCTGATATCCTCTCAGTCCACACAGTCCCAGTGTGCTACCTGGCATATGCTAGCTAGTCAAAGAACAGGTTTAAGTTTGTATTTCTATGGCTCTGAAGAATTTTTGCTCTTGAAAACAGCACTGCTTCTGTTTCTTGATGGTTAAAAAATAGCATTTTTAAGTATTGCAGAGACTTAGCAACTGGAAACTGGGAAAACTGCTTCACAGATCTGTCCTCTCATGCACTTGCCCACTGAGAACTGGAGACTGGTATCACTTGTATGTTCATGTTTCAGCAGGGCCAAACTTCATTCCACTTGGAGATGAACCAGCATGAGATCTAAGAATGAGCCATTCAGGAATTTGCTCTTGTAGGCAAGCATATACATTGCATATACATTGCAGCTCATGTACCGTCCTCAGAATCCCATGCTTTCCAGGAAAGGGATGATTATTTTGAAGGGAAGGGGATGTTCTTGATTCACTAGAAGGACCCTGAGACATAAGTGGGCTGTGTTGCTCCTTTTCTTTTGTTTGAAATCACTTCTGAGTGAGACACTTCTGCCAAAACAGCTTTGCCAATTAGTTGTTCTTGGCTAACAGGAGGAAATACGAGCATGCTGCACAGTCATGTATAACATCTTAACACCTCTCTCCTGTCATCTACATGAAAGTGCATCCCATTACAACAAAAACAGACTCCAGGAAAGGAAAACAGTGCTTGGTCTGTGTGTGAGCAGAGCAGATGAGCAGCGTAGTCTGATTCATCTGAACCTAAAGCATAAAAAATTTTGGCTGTTCCACTAAACACTGATAAATTAAAGCTCATTTTTCCTCCTTTACTGTATACTTGTGTTTTGAGTATAGAGCTCTGAGACACAATCAGGATGGTATTTAGATTATTTACCCTTAGAATTATTCAGTGCTTAAGATGGAAGTATCTCTTACATCCAAATGCATAATAGCAAAAGAATTCAACGTGATTAATGTTTTTGCAATCAATACCAAATTAAGTGCAGGTAATTTGCCACTTGTTTTAAAGTGTTTAGATTATGCCTCAGTGGTATTTTGATCATATATATACACCACTACTTTCTGCAACATCAGCATAAATGGAATGATAAAATCCAAGGGGCAAGTATGAACAAAAAAGGCAGACAGGCCAAACGGAACCACTGGGGTCTCCTTTCTTCTTTTTTCGAGAAGTACATTCATAAAAGTCCATTTTTCCAGTAATTTTCTTAATATCTTGTATTAACAAGTCCAGATGAGCACTGGCTAGCAAACCATGACCACCATACTATCTACACATGCTTGACTGGCACCTTTTACTCACCCTTTATGCCCAAACATTCCCTGATCTGAGCCGGACAAGGATTTATAGTATTTTATAGATTTATATATGAACTTACTTATGCTACCCACAACTTGCTCACAGGATGTGCTATTACACAGTGATTCCACAGTCCCTGGTACCCAGCGGCCAAACACTTTTGATGCTTACAGGCTGAAGCTGACCCCACATAGGATTCACAAAGGCATAAAGGTCATTATTTAGAAACATGAATTTAAAGTAAAAGATAGTTTTCCTTGCTAAATGAAAGGAAGACAAAATTCTAAGTCTAAACCTTAACTCAACAGTGACTTTGACCATAACTGTAACTCTAACCCAGACCCAGACCCTAACATTGATCCTGACCTTGAACCTAACCCTAAATGTAATCCCTAACCCTAACCCTAAATCCTAACTCCTAACCCTAACACTAACTCAATCCAACTCTAAACCTAATCCCTAATCCTAATATTTATCCTAACACTAACTAACCCTGACCTTAACCCTTACCACTAACCCCTAGCCCTAATCCTAGGAGGGAAAATTCAGGATACAAACATATCCAGATCCCATGGGATATCAGTGTCAGACATTCACAAGCCCTAAGCTTCTGTTCCATTCAAGACAGGTTCTGTCACAGTGTTAGTAGAAATGTCTTGAAAAGTGGCTTTTTTTTTTTCAGTCCATGAGGAAGGTCCGCAAGGGGAAGCATGTCAGAACCTGAAGTGTGAGAAATACAACTTCCGAGTGAAAGCAATAAACTGAGGTTCAATGGACAAAACATCTCTCACTTTAGGAGTCTTTGGGGGGTAGAGAAGAACACATACAGGCAAAGTCTTCAGAGCTAAACCCAAGACAGACAAGTAGCTCAAGCAGAGAGAAGAAGAAAAGTAGAAGGAGATCCTTAGCTTATCAGACTTGGTTGCGATTTTTACAAATGAGAGATGGCAATGAGATCGTGATATTTAAAGTAGGATTGTCAAGAAGCATCAAGAATCCAGAAGGACCTGTTGACCCATCACCCTAAATTTTGAGACATCTATCTATGTAGGATTCCAAAGTTTATGGAAAGTTTTGCTCTTTACATTCTGGTGGGATGAACCACTGTTCTGATAGTTTATTGCAAGAAGGACAAGTTCAAATATTAGAGCCACAAAGAACAATATTAAGAACTTTAGCTGAGGAAAACATCCTTTCTGGAACAGACCAGATAAAAATCTTCGCTACATTATTCAAGGAATCTGTTAAGATGACTAGTCAAGGAACAAGAGAAAAGGAAATGAGTGAAATAATATAGGAATATTAAGGGAAAAAAATCAGCCTAATCAACAGTCAAAGCCAGTAAGAGATGCTGCAGCTGTACAAACCACCAAACTCTTCAGAAACTCATCAGTGTTTTTGTATCTTCACTACAAGATTAAAAAATGTTTTAAGGGGAGCTGATTGCTGCCAGCACAAATACTGTTAGCTTGTCCAGCTGTATGGCCTGGCTCACATTATAACACAGACTTGCAACTCTTCATACCTGCCTTTCAACACAGCAGGGACCAGATTCCTGAAAGGGCACGACTCCCATGCAGGAAGCCAAAAGGAAGCAGCCAACCAGCATCACCAGATGCTTTCATTAGTCTCAAGAAGATGGATTCTGACACCTTTCAAGGATCTAGCAGGAAGAGTTTGAGTTTAGGTAAGTTTCTTTCAGCCTTTGACACAAAAGCATCTCGCCAGTGCCACTCTGACCCATGGGCTGCAAGGAGTAATTCAGTCACACTGCCAAACCCTGAAGAGACCAAACAGATGACCGAGTAACCAAATTGCAATGAACACATATTTTAGACTTGCAAGCAGAGAAAGTGACAGTCTTGAGATATTTCCATGGTATTAATACGAGATTTTAATCATCTGAATGTACTTCAATGTCACAGATTCCATTATATACACCAAAGGCAACATCATTGCTCATCATTTGGCTCACCATTGCTGTCAAAAAGACAACTTAAATGAGGAACTAGCTATGAAGAATACTATTTAGAGACAGGTAATACACTGAAAATCTATGTTTATTATCTTTTCCATGATTCCTATAAAAAAGTGCAGGCACATGCATGTGGACAATCACTTTGTGGCTTTACAATATGATTTTTCCAAGTCCTGAACAGTGTAAGTCTCAGAGGCCATCAATTAACTACCTGATATCACACAGTTCCCTACTGTGAGGTTTTTGGGAACTGTCCTCTGAATCCACAGCTACCCAGCACTGCCAGGAAGAGGAGCAGAGCAGGTTTGGCACTTTCTGTGCTCCCAATAGTCACATAGACACATGAAATGGACCCTTCAAGGATGATGGAGCAATCTCATGCATCCCTGCTATCACAATGAATAACTTGTTCAGTCATTTTATCCATAATGCTTTGTTAACCCTTCAGGTTAACAGAACAGGTGTGTTCTGCATTTTACACCACTGCCAATAAAATTGTAATGATTTCAGAACCTATGAGCAATAAATTTCAAGCAGTTATATTCAATGTTAAGTTATTCTGTAAAAAAAAATATTTTTAAAAATCCTTACCACTGGCAAAGCATTAAAAAAGGAAACCGAGTGGTCTTTTCATCTACTTATTAAAATTAACTTTGATATTAATAAGTAATTGACCTAATCTATTATTCAGACCTTTACATACAGAATTGAGTAGGATGTAAAGCAAAGGTTATTTATTTAAAGGGAAGTAACAGATATGAAAAACTGCTGTCATTCAAGAATAGCGACAAAGTTGCGAATATATGGAACTTTATATAGCCCTGCTCTTGGAGGGAAGCCAGCTTTCCTGCTGTTTCATGGTCCCTTTGTTAAAGACTTGACTAGGAAAAGAAAATCCTAGCTCCAACACATTGAAATACACTGATTTAAGTACAGGAAATTGTTTACTTGTTTAAATCTTTTCAAGAGTCATATGCCATAGAGCTGCTACTCTTTTTTCTTACATCAGAGAAGACTCACAGGCAGCATCAAGGAGGGAGGATTCTCACAGTCCATGGGGCACAGGGTGGACCAGTCTCTCAAGTCATTCAGAACCCATGAACAGGAATCATCAAATCATAACCCTCTTGAAAAACCAGCCAAATTCAACCTCAGTCTTTCCTGAGTTTCTTACTTTCCGTCTCTCACACTTGGAGGATGCCCCGGAATCTCCTATGTGACATTCTGTACCCTTGATGCTTGTGCTAGACTTTGGGATCAAGTTTCTGATCTCTCTGTTTCTTTGTTGATGGTGAAATATGATCCATCTGGCTCAGGTTTCCTGGTCTGGAGAACCATCCTCACGAAACGAGCCAGGTCACAAGCCAAACAAGTCACACCAAAAATGTGGGAGTCTGGATCAATCATTCAAGATCACTGAATTACACATCTTAACAGATATAGATTTAGTCTCCTGCAGGTCAAGGTAGGTTCTCCATTCAGAAAAATTGCCCTCAGGACTACTCTCTGTACTTGTGCAATTATTTATTCCAGTGACAACTGCTTGAATGACAAAGAACCTGTGGCTTAGATATAGGCCTATGAAATCACTTCATATTCCCAAAGAATTTTATGTGATTGAAACTCATATGTTTGTCTATTTGCCTCAGATTTGCCTGAGTGCACTTCATGGAGTTTGCTCTGCTCAGGAATCTGCTGTGCTGGCCTTGAACTGTTTCTGTAAGGAACTTTGGACAGGTTTGTTTATCTCACACTGCACATCTGAATTTTCCCTATTTCTTATCCAATAAGACAATTTTAGTAAATTAAAGTCTTTTCCATGAAATCTCTTTATGGAATAGATGCATGAAGTCCAGCCAGTTCTGGATCCCAGGACAGACGGCACCTGTTTTCCATATCCTGGGTCATGTCCCCTTTTCTTTTAACTTCTTAAATTTCAAGTTTCCTAAATCTCACTTAGCCATTCTCCTTCTCCGCAAGGAAGACTGAAGACCTGTTTTCTTCCATGTCTAAGCAGCCCCCTTGGTATCTCATCTGTTGGTAGGAGTGAAATCAGTACGGTGGTCATCTGTCTGTCCTCTCTCAACTCAGGGCCTTGTTATCAAGTTGTAGGTCTTCCTTTGTACAGATACATTCAAAAAGGGACAGGAATTTTATGCTAACAACCTTACAGTCAGGTGCAGCAAGACGCAGTGTGTGGATTCTGGCTGAACAGAGGGCATGCACCTCCTCTTTGTCAAGAGAAAGAGGGGGAACAGGATTTCCTGGACAGCATGGTAGGTACCCAAAAAGGGATCATGAGAGGATGATACAAGATTTGGGAGGAAGACACAAGAATTGTCACAATCTTAATTCACAACAAGCATTTTTCCAGCGTGACATCCTTGCCCAGCCGGGCTGCAGAGCAGGTGTCATTAGGAAATGTGCAGGGCTTCCAGCAAAGAGAAGTGCTGAACAGCAAGCAGCACACAGTGGCAGTGGCACGGAAAGGACAGAATACGACTTTCACCTGGACTTCTGTGGCTCCTGGCTATGTCATTTATCCTCCTTTCCTTCAGCAAAATAAGAAACTGTCTACGCTTCCCTACTTTCCTTTCATTGTCCCTTCATCTCATGTCTTTTTTCTCCTCAGGCTACAGATGTGGCTCAGAATCCTAATGAGGGACGGGAAGACTCTTCCCTGGGTAGAGAGATTTAAGTAATTAGATTGGCTGCTCCACAACTCCCTTTTATTTGCTGGGCACTGAGTATATCATGCTTTCTGTAGGTATTTGCTAGTTGCTGAGATCTAATAAGTATTAAATTAATGATCTAGTTTAAAGTATTTCTTGTCTTATTTTGAAATTAAATTATCAGTCCAAATAGGTGAGGTGGGGAAGTCAGAATAAGTAGTGTCTATTTTTTAGAAAAATTCTTTGTGTTTCTCAGGACTGAGAAAGTCTAGGGCATAGCAATCATTTTATTTACTGGTTACCATAATTTTAATTATACTGATCTATTATAAGTCCTTTAAAGGTTAATCCTGAAATGCCACTTGCATTTCTTCTTGCTCTCTTTCAAAAGATTAATTTTCCCTCTAAGCAGATCCAAACTCTCTTGCTGTCAATTGACCACAAAATCAATTGTCATGATCATAGAGCTGGCTTGAATTATGAGAAAACAAGTATTTTGCTTCTACTATAACCATTTCTCACATCCTTTGCTTATGCAAACATATTACAACTAGGAAAAAGGACAATTTGCAACTATGCTAACATGGCAGGGTACACTGACAATTGCACTGATTTTTCAAGCCATGTGGTGAACATGCTCCTCTCAGGTGACAAAAAGCAGTACTGCAATTACCTCCAGGGAAGGTTTAGACCAGATATTAGGGAAAACATCTTCACTGAAAGTGTGGTCAGGCCTCAGAACAGGCTGCCCATGGAAGCAGTGGATCACCAAACCTGGAACTGTTCAGAAACATAGTGTGACTTGGGATATGATTCAGTGGTGAACAAGGTGGAGCTAGCTTAACTCAATGATCTTAGAGGTCTTTTCCAACCTTAATGATTCTATGATTCTATGGAAACTAATGAGAACTGTACTAGCAGCTCCTCTGGGCAACTTCAGACAGACAAAAAATTGAGTCTTTTAGGCAGGAGGCAGAAAAGCAGGTTAGTTAAACAGAACTGTTTCGTGTCAGCTTCCACTGCAATCAGGGGCAAAAGGCCTAGCAGCACTTTACAATAGAAAATAGAAATAAATAGAAAATAGAAAAATAAATACAATAATAAACAGAAAAAAATAATCAGGATCTGCCTTTTCAAAATCCATGCTGACTGCCCCTGTTTCCCTGGTTATCCTGCATGTTCTTCATGAAGACATGCAAGATGATCTGCTCTATAACCTTCCCTGGCACCAAGGTCAGGCCAAGAGGCCTTAATTCCCAGGGTCCTCCTTCCAATCCTTCTTGTAGGTGGGCATTACGTTTGCTAACTTCCAGCCAACTGGGAAATCTCCAGTTAACCAGGACAGCTGGTAGACAGGAAGTTAGGATGTAAACCTAGTGGATCAAAACCAAGTTTTGAAATATCTAGCCTATTAATTCACACAACATGTCTCATCTTCCAATATTTGCTAAGTTGTCCAGATTTGCTAAGTTGTCCAGATCTTACTGACCCCAACTAAAATCAGGATATAAAGTCTTGGAAAAAAACCCCATGTAACAACAAAAGAAAATTAATCTCACAATTTTTTAAAGCAGCCTAGAAGGTCTTCAATGTTCAGCATTGGTGCACTGATTAGGTTACATCCAGAAATTTCAGGAAATTTCACTTTACAGAGCTGTCCAACCATACCACAGCTCTGCTTAGTTAGGCTTGCTTTTCTCCCTAGACATAGGAGGCCAAAGGAAATGCCAAGAGATATGTTTCAACAGTCTGTGCTTAGACACTGAAATAACTTTTTCATTTAGCTTGTAGATATCTTCACTTCTTTTAGAGGAAGAATATTCTCTCTCCAGTGGAAAACAAGAGGTACAAGATTCTCCCAGGAAGTTTTTGAAAGGGTTTTTGCCCCTTCATTTGCTGTGACTTAGTAACAAAGTATAGCTGAATGGAGTTCTGCTTTGTTTAAGTTGAAAGTTGCTCATTCTTTTCCCTATTACACAATTCAAGGGACATCAGAAAATAGTGGAGCTATTCAAGGTCAGAAATAGCAGGAAAAAATAAGAAAGAATATTGCTGTTCATCAATTAAGTCCTGTCTCCTTTGTGATCTTAGCACTACAGCTCAGTCAAATTGGGTGAAGTTTTCCTTTCAGTCTCAACAACAATCTTCCTTTGCTTTCCTTTGCTTTCCTTTGCTTTCCTTTGCTTTCCTTTGCTTTCCTTTGCTTTCCTTTGCTTTCCTTTGCCTTCCTTTCCTTCCAGCTGAAAAATAACTAGCATTGCCATAAACATCCCATTCTTCTCCTCTCCACACTGGTCCCCCCAACACCCTCACCAAATGAAACGAGAAATGTAGATACTATTCAATTCCAAAACTAGTTTGAGCACACCCATGAAGAGGTCTATTTAACATTTAATCTATTGGTGCAACACATCCACATATATTAATCCCCATCATCTATGGATAGCAAATATTTGTACAAGAAGAGAATATTACATAGCTAAAAAAAGCATGAGCTAACCACCTCTGAATATATTTTAAATGCAAATATTTTTGCCCTATGTCCAGTCCTGATGGTAGGTCATTTGCAAATCAGGTTTTAGTGATAGTGTTTTTTGCAAGATTATAGAAAGCCACTGACCCCGGGTAATGAATATTCTTTATATAATCATGAATACATCTTAATATAAATATATATTCTGCTGTGTAACTGTACCTGAGCTGATTCTGAAATGCTGTTCAGGTACCTCCTGCCTGCTATAGTTCAACCACATAATGATCCCTGGACTGTATTTCTCACAAGGTCCTACTTCCCAGGTCTTTGCTGGGATATATGGTGGGTGTCTAACACATGGATAAAGAGATTAAAGATATCTTAACAGCAGGAGGAACCAATAGCATACTTTGTATCACAGGTCCAGTTATATTAATACTGGAGACTTTATGGGTAAAGGGATCCAAGGTATTATGCATTTTCCTGCAAAGAGGAAGCTATTTACGACTTAGATAAAACCTTGGTCTTGTAGTGTGTGGAGCAGTACTGAGATTACAAATCATGGCCAGGCTCACCAGAAAATGGTCTCCACACAACTCCTTACTTGTCTAAGGAAAGACTCTAGGAATCAGAGGAACTTTCCTAGTTTAAGCAAACCTAGAGTTATAGAATCATAGAATAGTTTGAGTTGGAAGGGACCTTAAAGACCATCTAGACCAACCCCCTGTACATGGGCAGGGACACCTTCTACTAGACCAAGTTGCTCAGCCCTGTCCAACATGACCTAAAACACATCCAGGGATGGCATTATAACTTCTCCAGGCAACCTGTTTTAGTGCCACACCACCCTGATGTGAAAAATCTCTAAATGAAACCTACACCCTTTAAGTTTAAAGCCATTACCGTGTGTTGTATCACTACGTGCCCTCGTACAAAGATTCCAGCTTTCTTGTAGGTACTAAAAGTCTGCTAGAATGTCTACCCATGGGTTTCCCTTCTCCAGGCAAAACAACCCCAGCTCTCTCAGACTTTCTTCATAGCAGATGCTTCATCCCTCTGATCATCTTTGTAGCCTTCCTTTGAACTCATTCCACCAAGTCCATGACCTTCTTCTGTTGGGGGCCCCAGAGCTGAACTCCAGGTGGGGTCTTACAAGAGCAGAGTAGAGGGGGTTAATCACCTCCCTCAACCTGTTGGTCATATGTCTTTTGATGCAGCTCAGGTGCCCTGGTTGCAGCCAGGGTAAAGTTAATTTCTGCTCAGGAGCTGTTGCAGTGCTGTGTTTTGGATTCTGAATGAGAATGTTGCTGATAACACACTGATGGTTTGGTTTTTTGCTAAGTCATGTTTATCCTAAGTTAAAGATGTTTTTTCTCCCCTTTTCTCTGCCAGTGAGGAGGTTTGCAAAAGAAACTGGGATGGAGCACAGCTGGGACAGGTGACCCAAACTGACCAAAGGGATGTTCCACACCACAGAATGTCATTCCCAGTACATAAACTGGGGGGGGTTACCCTGAAGGAGGGGCTGATCTGGATTCAGGAAGAGGGGTCTGGAATTGGTTAGTGGGTGGTGAGCAATTGCATTGTGCATCACTTCTTTGACCCTTTTTATTATCATTACTATTATCATTATTTACCATTATTACTGTATTTTACTTTCAACTATTAAATTGTACTTTCAACTATTAAATTGTTCTTATCTAAACCTACAAGGTTTACTTTGATTCTCCTTCTCTTTCCACTGGGGTGGAGGGGGAAAAGGGGGTTCAGCAAGCAGCTGTGTGCTTTCTAATTTCCAGCTGGGCTCAACCATGACACCAGGACATGGGTGGATTTCTGGGCTGCAAGAACACAGTCCTGGTTCATGTGGAGCTTCTCAACTCAGTAAGGAGTACTGCTGCAAAAAAGAGAGTCACTTCACAATGTATAAATCCAGGGAACACTTGCAGTTAATTTGAAGTAGGGGGCAGGATAAAAGTAGAACTATTTTACTCCAGTCAGCTTTTGGGATTGCAAGTATACATGAAAAATGCTGAACTTTTAATGGGGTTTTTTTCCGTTTGTTTGTAATATATTTTTGCAAGCTTTCCAAATAACATGAAGGGGGAAAACTCTTTGTTGTTTCACTAGTGGACAGGGAACAGACCCTATCTCTTTTGACTTTCTCACCAGCAGTATTTTCCAGCTGTGTAGGTTTCAGACTGGCCTTAATTCAAGGTCGAGGAATAGAACAGTACTTGAATTCTACCCATCTCTAATCAGTGCTGAAAAGCATGATTCTGAAGACTTTCAACTTTGTTTTCACTTTGAGGACTGTTTTATAGTAAGAAAGTCAGAAATGTCTCCTAGTCAACACTGGAAAAAAAAAAAGTAGTAAGGAATCAATACAGGTAATAAACACAGTTATCAGCCTGCTGCAATACAAATCCAGGTATGGTACATGTGCTGAAGAGGTTTCATTTACCTTCATCCTTGATGAGCAAACTAATTTCTGATTTTTAACAGCGTTAATAATTGCCCATTTGAGACAGCAGGAATGCCTTAATGAACACCTCAGTCTCAATGTATGATATTTTTGTAGTAAATTCTTACTAAAATGCTGTTCTGGTATCCTCAGAATCCTACATTATTTAAGGCAACAATTTATTCTTTTCTTTGTATCTAGGGAAGTGAGGCCTTTTTCTTTCTAGTCACAATTATTTCTGCTAATTGTTATTAGTAATAGCAAGAAAATATCATGAAAAGGACCAAAAGTGTATGACAGCTAAGTAAGTGATCATCAGAGGTCCTTTTTTGTTACCAAATTTTCAAGATGGTGTATGATTGTTAATCAGAACATCACAGTTGCAAAACATCCCTGTCATATATTTTAAAAAGCACACATTTGAAATAATTTTGACCATTTTCTAGCACCTTCTGTGTGCAAGAATGCCCGAACGCCAACACAACTGATGCACTCCTGTTTGAAGTTGGGCTTAGTTTCTGAAGTTTCATTTCTGAGAAAGAACTGTGGCTGGTAGCACAGACTCTGAGCATCCAGGCTGTGTTCAGACAGAACTGCCTGCTGGTTGAGGCACGCAGTTAAGAACTGGAAACTGTAAAAGTGGGAACACACGGGAAATTAAAAAAGTTGAGCAGAAGAGATATTTCCTCATAGAAGAGAAAAACAAATCAGTAAACCCTAAGAATTCAGGCTCACAAAGAAATCATGCACATTCACGGTTTTTTTTTTAAAGTAATGGTTGCTAGAGAACTTTGGAGAGCCTGGAGAACCACTCTGCTTACAATTATTTGCATGTTCCATATTCTGCAAATCTTACACTGTAACATTTGTGATATGACAATGTCAGTATTTGCATGCAAGCAGTATATTTTTGAGCTGCAATTTTGTCTGCCCCTGCTGTTCATTCCTCACCTGGAGCCATAATGTACTCTCCTTAACATCATAATCACACAGCAACCCATGTTGGTGTCACAAAGAAAGGGCTATGACTTCAGCTGAGTGATTGGTAGGAACAGAAGGGTTTGTATAAAGAGAGATGCTGTCTGCATGCAAATGTGTCCATTTAAGAGGAAAAAAAAGAGCAAGTGAGAGCCATTAATTACGAAGCGATATGTTAGCTGAATTGCATTCTCATGGAATATTTTTCAGACTCTATGAAGCATTCAGCACATCTTAAAAGAAATAAAAAAGCACAAGCTGGCTCCAAATCTCTGTTGTTATCATTTGGCACAGATCACTGGATTCTGGCCCACCTGCAATCTGCAGCAAGTTGTGGTTTGGCTTTTGCTCGCTCTGTGAGGATGCTGTTGATTCACTGTATCTGTGTTCATCGGCCAGTCCCAGTTTCAGTTCTTTTCTTTGTATGAAACTGTCTGTGCTCAAAGGCTGAGTATGCCAGAGAGGTGCACCAGAGCTTGGCATCAGCTGTTATCAAATGAAATAGTTGAACGGCAGATGGACATTAGAGACCTTGGTTGCTCACACAGCAAGTGCCAGCTGAACCTGGATAAAACTAAACAAGCAAATAGTGTGCAGTGAAGTTGGTAGTTAGGCTGTTTTCCTGTTTTCTTCCAAAGGCAGGGAGCATGAAAGCATATCTACACACCAAGGGATGTAACCCTGCTTCCTCAGCCAGGAGAGCTTCTTGGCCTTTCTCCATGCTCTCACGTTATGCTTGAAGGTTGCTTGGAGAGTCTTAAAACAAATACGTGTAAGCCAAAATTTAATGACAACACTGAGAAAAGAAGTGGACTGTTTTAAACCCTCCTAACACTCTCCAGCCTAGCAAATTGATTGGACTCTGCCTGGAAGCTGTTGAGAAGAGCATCTTCACCTAACCTGAAACAGAAAAGGCATTAATTCACCCACCAACTCGTCTGCTGAAACCCTGCCCCAGCAAAAACCAGAGGCTGAGAACAGAAGAAAGAGAAAGTAATAGGAATTGGGTATTCATGTGAAGGGTCTCTTGAAAAATTTAGTCCAAGACTGAGGAGGTGTCCAAGGACTAGATATATCTGATATAGGCTTAGGCAACTCATAAAAAAATATGTGTCCTCAGCTCCCTACCAACTGATTTGAGAGAGTCTGGCATGTACAGAGGGAAAATGAAAATGAATATGTGAATGGTCTGCCTGTGTCTATCCCTTTGCACTGATGGAATCAGCCTTAAATGACTGGTCCTCTGCTTTCAATATCTCAACTTGGTGCATAAACCAGTGGATGAATTCAAGCCCAATACTAACTGCAATTTTGGGCAGTTAAAGTGGGGCTTTTTACATGAATAATTACATAGAAATCTGATAACTCATTGTCCATTAAAGAGAACTGAAACATAAAGCTCTCTTCTGTGTAGACATTCCGAAATAATTGTTTTAGAGTGTGATATTAGTCTTTCATATAAAATTCTCTGTTCTCATCTTTAAAATTTCATTTCTTATGGATAGTTTTTACCTTGATTTTCTCTTCTGAAACAGAACTGAAACATACAGTTCTTCAAAACTGAAAAATTGCAGTATTAAAGAATGCTTTAAGTCCTACTTAAGGAATGAGAACTATTAACTATAAAATTACTTGATTTTGCTATGAACATTTTATTGAAAATGACAATGTGGAGAAAACTTCAATGGAAAGGTACTAAGACCTGAGTTTGAATAAGCATATTTTTCTCAGTATTAGATATGCCCTGATTAATTGCTGAATTATCTTCCCAGCTGCATAAGTTCTGACAGCCTAATTAGAGTCTGCATTACAGTTTCAGATCTTTTGATCTTGATCTCAGAGATTATTTGAAAAAGTTTGCCAGCTGACGAGCTGCTGAGAATCTGGTAAACCCAAAACTAAGACTGCTTAGACTGACAAGATTTTTATGTCTTTCCATTTAGAAGAAGCTCTCAACTTCATTTATAATGGTGCTAAAAACATTAGGGCTGATAGGCAATGGAGCTGGTCATAAAACTTTCCAACAGAAAACTTTCCAGTGAAAAGATGGGAACACTCTAAAACCTCAGTCTTATTGGGAAACTAAAGGAAATAATTAAAGGTGTTAATATTGCTCCTTGTTCCATTGCAGAAGGCAATAAAAAAATGAGTTTAGACTGATTCCACTGCTGCCGCGACAGAAGGAGCATCTGGAAAAGCCCTGGGAGCTGCAATGGCACCAGCCATTTTCTCCTGCTAGCAAATATCTAACAGGACATACCTTCCAGTTGTATACCAGGCCTACACACAGTCCTTTAGTGAGAGTAATGCGTGACAGAAGATGGCTTTTCTCCTTAAGTCACTGCTCTTACACCTTCCGCTTACCTGGGACAACAGAGCTGTGCTTGATGTCATCTTCTCAGGATTCTCCTATACTACAATGCTAACCCTGCACTTTCTAGTCTTCCAGACAAAGTGGGGGATGGAATACTTCCTTGAAATTCTTTTTTTGGACAAATAGCAAAATTGGCAGTTCTTAACCCACTCTGTTCCTTTGTTACTAGGAAGTACATGTAATACAACTTTAGGTGCAATAGAACTTTCAGTGATGAATTCAGCCTGCCAGATACATTGCTCTAGACTGTTTTTATGTATTCCATGTCCAGTCCTCCCATAAGGGTTCTGTCTTCAGTTAGGTAGGGCTGGTTTGTTTGGATTTTTTTAATCTGTAATATCCTTTTTTTGGTGTCCACACCAGTAACTGGGAGAAAAGTTGCTTTGTTACTCTGTAGGAAATGCTTTGTCTTTGAATTTTCACAGTTGCAACCAAAATATAGCAATATGCTGAGATACCTTGTGTCAAAGTGCAGACTTGTTTTTGAGCCATTCAGGAGAGATTTAGCAGCAGAACAAGATGTTCTACCCCAGGGTAAGATAACGTCATGGAACAGGAAAACAGCACAGCTGTGTGGTGAGAGAGAGTTCCTGTTCTGGAAAAATCTACCTATTCTAGGCATATTGATTCACAGCAGACAGAAGTATTCATATGTCAAAGTTTCCATATAGACAGTTATTCCCATGGAACTCCATGTCCATGATGGCTGGGTGGCCAGCTGCATCTGTACTACTGTCTCTGATTTGTTTCATTCTTTATTTAAAAGGAAGTAAATACGAACAAATCATTACTTTCCTTAGGTAAATATTAACACTTAAACCCATCTCTCAGCAAACCAGATTAGTGGGTCACGAATGCAAAGACAGCAGCACGTGGTGAGATGGAGCATCAGCCCAAACAAAGGGAGGCTTTTGTGCTGCAATTCACTTTTTCAGCTTCTTTACATTAGGGTTGTAACTTCTTTCGGTCTTAAGTCCTGAAAATTATTTCTAGCACAGTACAACACACTTGTTATTTAGCTGTTTCATCGTGGATTGCATTTAGCTGTGTTCTCACCTACCCTTTCAGTAAAGTCTTGTAAAAACTGACTTACAGTGTTGGAAATATTTTTAAAAAGCAGGACATTACAACTGGAAGAAAGCTTTTTCTGAAAAAGATGCATGCATGAACAAAGGCCAAACAGCAGTATTTAACAGTAAGACAGTGGAGAGAAAAAAGGAGATGCACTATAAAGCTGTAATCTAAATGAAACACATTAAGAGGGATAGTAAACACTGATCTATGTAATGGACACCACGGATGCACTGCCCATAAAAGTAAGTAATAAGAAAATGCTGTGTGAATAGAAGAAAGTTTAAACACAAGGGATACTGTTAAAAATTTTATGTATCTCAGGGCTGATATACAGCATGCAAGGGATATGCCTTCAAGGGCATAAAGGGTTTCCCCTGTGGTACATTATCTGGAAACCATTTGTAAAGTAGAAGCACATTATTCAAACCACCACAGGAGAACAGTTTTTTAAGGGTATGTATTTTCATACTTTCTAGAAGTAGTAAAGGGACCATCGCTGTGGGTGATTTTCAGTCTGTTTAAAAGATATTGCTTAGAGAGGAAGGAGGTCTTGTCATGGCATGCACTAAGGCAAGAATCCTGGAGAACTGAGAGGCTGGTTATCATTCCTCAGAAGAGAGAGGTAATGGAAAACAACTGAAGGACTTCAGTGCTACCTTTCTCCTGTCTCCACTCAGAATGGCTACATAGAGCATTTTAGTCTGTACTCAGCTCTCTGAAAACGTTGCACTTGAACTTAACAAAAGGAAACAGAATTTTCCAACTATAAGAACACTTCCAAAATGTGAATTGGTTTAAAATGTCTAGTGGCTGCCTTGCCAATTTTTATTTATAAGCAAAGCAATGTGATAACAGTCCAACTTTTGTCCTATTTTTGATTTCACGTTCATTGTCCTACAAAATTCCTCAGACAGTGTAGGAACTAAAGGCTAAAATGAATTGTTCAGGAAGTCAGTTCAGATCTGTAGTACTTTCAGTAATTAAGAGGAGTGTAAGATGATGGCTTTGGAGACAAATTATATTTCCTGTCAACAACTGAAAAAAAAAATTGCAGAAGGCAAAATTCTTTTCTGGAAAAATGAAAAATGATATTGATGGGGTGTTGAAGGAGGAAAGCAACAGAGTTTGCTATTATGAAGAAGATGAAACCAAAGTAAAATAGAAACCAAATGACTCTGAGAAAAATAAAACTGTATGTGTGGTAAATAACACCTAGATACATAAATCGAAGCACAGATGCAGCACAGAGTTAAGCCAAGGGCCTGAACTGACTCATGGCAATAGATGGAAATATGACAAAGTCTGTGAAGGGAACTGAGTTGTTGTTAGATTACTTAAAGCAACTGACTGTGCAGGTCTAGGCCAGGGAAAGCTAAAAAATCACTGCAATCTCTTCCATATATTGCCTCAAGTGTGCTGGAACGAGCAGCCTTTAGACATTCCACCTCTGCTTTGCTTTATGTTCCATAGCCCACCTACCAGGGAAATGACTTTGGGCAGTGCTCGTCTTCTGCAACTGCTCTGGGATTGTAACAAGTAGCTGCTGGGCTCTGTTGTGCCACAAAGCTCTTCTGATTAGCTCACAGCTACCTTGATGATCTGTAACACACTGCATTGCACTAAGGGATGGACCTGTCATGAATCTGCTCCCCCGCCATGACCTCTGCCAGTCCCATGTGGAACTCTGTGCAGGACTTCCCTCCTCCCCAGCCTTTCAGCTGCAAAACAGACACAGGAAAGCAAGTGATTTTCTAATGACCATCATGAGCAAAGGAATTAGAATTGCTCTCCCAACACTTCACGCTGTAGTTCGTCCTCACATTCAGCCTCGAGGTCCAACTGCAAACCTCCAAATATATTAGTGAGGTGGCATCTTCCCTGAGGACGTCTCACTCCCTCCCTGTATACCATGATGAACCAGCCAACATGAGTGGGAACACTGAAGGACGAAACTGAAACTTAAGAAGACTCAAGACAGCACCAGGCTCCGGAGCCAGCTGTATGCTCTCCTGTTGTATATCCACCACCATCTACAAAAAGAAAAATTGAGCTTAAGATCTGTCATGCTTTGTTGACTACCAGCTGAGTGAACACAGTTTGCCCTCTCCTAATGTGGACAATTTGTGGGATGCATCAAGAAGGTGAAACATCCTTTTTTGCCTGGCTTCCTAGAGGGAAGAGGCAGTTCATCCAGAAAGGTACCAGTCAAGCACCACATGTGTTGGTTAGTAAGCACCTCTGCTTCCTCAATGAACTATGATGCCACTGGGGACCACAACAGCCAGTAATCATAGAATGGATAGTGGAATGAATTTTAGAATTAATTGGGTTGGAAGGGACCTTAAAGGTCATCTAGTTCCAAACCCCCTTCCCTGGACAGGGACACTTCCCACTACACCAGATTGCCCCATCCAGCCTGGCCTTGAACACTTCCAGGGATGAGTCAGCCACAGCTTCTCCGGACAACCTGTTCCACCGCCTCATCACCCTCACAGTAAAAAATTTCTCCCTAATATCTAGTCTGAACTTATTCTCTTTGCCATGTCCCCTTGTCTTGACACTACATCCTCTTGTAAATAGTATTAATCTTGCAAATAGTAGTGATGTCCAGCATAAGGTAGGAAAAGACATTAACTTTGGCTGACATGGCATTTCTTCATGTTGTGCTTGTGTCACTAAATTAACTGTCCTGATGGATGCATTACAGTAAATTACACCAAATAGAAAACATCCCAGAAAGTTAATTAATCACTTTTCAGTGGGTAAATATTTAAGTGCTTACAGAAGCACTTTTCTTTTACCAGAAAGATCTAGCAACTCTTTCCCCAAGGTATTCAGTGGAGCTAAGGAATAATGAAAATGAAATATTTGGAGAGGCCTGTGCCTGAATTTTTAAATGCCTAATTTTACCAGAAGATTTCTGACTGCAGAAAAGAGTAAAGTTTAGTTTCTAGTGAAGTCTCGTGGCTCCAGGAGGCCTCCTCTCTGAATTATTCTCTAAGTATCTTAAAACAGAAAAGAAAAGATACTGCTGTGTTTCCATCCTGGAGGTTTTAGGAGGCTCTTTCTTGAGTGCCTAAGCCCATAATTTCATGAAAGCTGTCAAATACAACACTCTTACATCATTTATTCTGTCAATTTTGATGGAAACATGATGGTTTGAAAGTGGTTTGGGAACATTCAGATGTCAATTCACACAGCTACACCACTTCATGATTGTATTTACCATGACTTTTAAGTCAGACAAAAATCTGTGCTACAGGTACTGAGACACAGATTTTCACAGGTACATAGACAATACTCTTAGAGCTTGCAAGTGATTTAATTGGCTGCATCCAAATTTTAGTGCTCTGACTAAAGTAAACATTTTGTGAAATAATTTCTGTTGTTATTAAGAAGATTTCCTACTTCAATAATAGAGAGGATCTGTGTAGAAGAGAAGCCCAGACAATACTGAAACAAAACAGAACTCAGGCTTAATTGTCACTTGCTTAATACCCACAAACCCCAGTGTTGAGAGCCACAGTCCCACAGACTTTCAGCAAGGCTTGGTTTCCAGATTTTGAAGTTTCTGGCTGAAGATTAAACTAAAATTCACCTTTAAGTTTCTTTCTGAGTCAGCTTGCATATGGAAGCAGTATTTCTCTTGCATCATTTTAGGAGTGGGAATTGCACATTCTCTTTTTGTGTCACCTGTCTATGCTAAACAGCAATTTCAAGAGTAACAATGCAAAATGTTTCTTCATGACTTGCACACAAGAGATTTTCCAGAGGCTTTTAGGAGAGAGGTGGGAAGAAAAACTCTTGACTAGCTCTTCATCTGACATAAGCTGATGGAAATGTGGTGAAAATAGGGAATCTTGTGGATTTACGTGAGCCTCCAGGCTGTACATTAATGAAGAAGTGCCATTAAGCAGTTACATGTGCTCTCACCTGTATGAACATTATTGTGGATGAAGGCAGGAAAGCTCATCTATAAAAGCCAGAGTGGACGGCAAATCAAGTGAAGTGAAGACTAGGATTGTCAGACATGCAGGAGAATGACAGCACAAACATGAGTGATTTAATGGGAGGGAATACATTTAATTCAAAGTGACAGTGAGACAGGAAACCAAGCCAGGGGGCTGAATACAGAGACATATGGACAAAAAGACCAAGGGAACGAAATTATGCTAGCCAGATCAGATTACCTGAAAGATGAATAAGTTTAGACACTTACAGCCTTCCAAAGACAACTTGTCAGTGTCTTGAGACCTCAAACGCTATCAGCTCATTACTTGGGGTAGAGACACACTGGAACATTACGGAGCAGCTCAGGATGAAGAGGTGACCAGGTAGCACTAGGAACGATTTCAGCAGTGAACCAGCTGATTTATAGACAACAATACCTTCTGTGTGATTTTCCAATGCTTTCTTTTTAATCCATGAATAGTTTAATGTTTTTCTGCTCCTGTAATTCATCAAAAAGAAAGGGATTCCTGCAGGTTCGCTGTAACAGGATAAAGTCAAGTTTAGCCCTGGCCTGAAATGTATCCCATTTGTCTAAAAAAATCTGACAGCATGAAGTGCCTCAGAGGCACAGAGAGGTGAAATGACTTGCCTAAGTCTCTTCCAGCATTTCAGAAAAGAGTCTAGTGCATTAAATATGTCTAAACAGTCTAATTTCAGATTCATCCCCACAGGCAACCAAGAGTATCTTCATGCATATGTGGCATAGTAAGATGCATGTCTTTACTACCACCACCCCTCCCATGTGGCTACGCTTATCCCAGGAAGAGGAAGCAGGCAGGATGGAATTATCTCAATACAGATTCAGAATTCAGGCTCTTTGAAGGCTACAGTGCCTTTGGATTCATTCAGTCTCAGGGGAGGAAAGAATTTCTGTTTATTGGGAATTGGAGGTCTCACACTGATGTGCTGTCTTAGCTTTCTAACAGCAAGCTAACTGAAAGCAAAGAGAGCAATAATACTCTGAAACAAACTTCAGATGTGACACCCGTCAAATCCACCTGCTCCTAGGTTTACTGGTTCAGCAAGATTAATCCAGTAAGGGGTAAGAACATGCATCTAAATGAACAAGGACCACGCTTGATTCTTACGCCCTTGAACACCCTTAGGCACAAAATGACTTTTCCTTGTGATCCCTCATGACCCTTGAGACTTCTGGGGGGAAGGCAGACAGAAACAGAGCAAACTGGTGGCAAAATTCAACATTGTGCCCAAGGGCGTTCAGCATGGGAACTCAAGGCACTTCAGTGTCCAGAACCACCTTTCTCCTTCACTGATTTCTGTGCATGCTGTGAAGCTGGTTCCAGTCCTTCCTCAGTAGACTGAGGACTCTCCACCTCCAAAAGCTTTGAGGCAAAAATGGTGTCACATATAGAAAATCATCACAGTGAGGGAAATGAATGTTTCCTCATCACACATCAACGTTTGCTTAAAAAACCCCAAAGCTAATATAGAAATACACAAGGTAAAGGAACATAAATCTGCTAGGTAGAAGTATGCTATGGAAGCATACTGTGGAAGCATGGAAGCATACTAGGTGTTATTACTTACCTCATTGAAAGTGTGGGATTGACAGTCCAGACCTTCATCAAGAAATGGTAATTGAGTCAAAACCAGAATGTGAGACCAGTGACTTTTTATGAAGGGGAAATTTTCATTTCTTTCTTACAGTTGACATTTCATCTACGACTTGATTGTGTTGGGCAATCTGAGCACTCTTGTTAGCAAGCAGAAAACCCCACGTAACAGAATGCTTTATATTTTATCAGAACAGACCTAGTATGAGAGGAGATAATTTTCCTGAAGTTTTTCCCCATTACTACCTCAGTGTAGCTTTTTTTCTATTCTTTTCACGCACACATGCACTTTCCATTCATTATCTTCATTTACTATGGCAAGGAGGGCTGACCTCTTGTGCTTTTGATACCTTGAGAAAAGTAGAAAAAACTGCAGCAATCTTATGCCCCTCCCCATGTAGCCTCCAAAATCCCTGAAAAAATTAAACTATAATAGGTAGGCTGTAGAGCTCTCTGACTTACAGCACCAAAGTTCTTGGATAAACCAAGTATCTTTTGCTAGGCAGACTTGAACCCTGTTTTAAATTAATATTTCAGCTTTAACTGCAGGCAGGAACTTGCTCCTTGGATTGGTTATAAACATACAAAAGAGTTACTGTTTGTTTATAGTGTAGAAAACAGGAGATTCTTCTTATGGGCTGAACAGCTTCATCTGAGGGGCAATAGGGAATTTATTAAGGTCATTTCTCAAAGCCCCCCAGAAATGAGGGCCCCTATATTTTAGGTGCTATAGGGGATTAAATAAAAGTAGTTCTGATCTTGAATGCAAAGAAAGCTGCTGAAAGCACAGTTAATATCCTTAGGGTATCCGCAAGTTTTCCAACTGGCCTTGAAAGAAAGGTACGATATGCCCTGTACTTCCAAGATTCAAAGACCATTCGAAAGAAATAAGTCAAAAAAGCAGTACTAGTAAGAAATATATTCTGGAATATCAGTTCTTCATACAAGCATTTAAATCAAGGTTGAAGAGTCCTAGACACAAGTACCAGGCATTTGGGCAGAGAACTGACAAAAGAAATATCCCAAACATTTGAAAGGAGATGAATACAAGCAGAATGGTAGCAACAGACTTTAGCTGAGCACGCAGAAAAATCTGCTTGTTTTACTAGATGCCACACAGGCAGTGAAAACATAGGAAAACACTGCCATCCTGGGATGAAACCAAAATGCCCTCATATTTCCCAAAGACACAAAGGGTCTTGGAGTCATCTGTAAGGACTATGTTAGCACCATACAGCATAATCCCAGGTTAAATGGCAATGTATAGGTGAAGAAGGATATGATGTGTCTAAGAGAAGCAGCTTTGCTGCCTCATATCAGGGGGAATATTTTCATTTTTAGAAGACCAGTACAGAAGTAAGACTGAAGACCCAAAGTTGCTTTTATTGTTTTCTTCTGTTTTCTGCTGGCCAGAACAATTCTGCTGGAAAATTGGAGAAGATAAACACTTCTAGGGTGGAAAGGGGTGGGGTGAGGGGTGGAGTGGGGAGGTGGGGTTAGTTTCCTAAACTTTACTCCAATTTAGGACCTAAGCCAGTCCTGATAGGAAAAAGCAGAAGACAGACCCTAAATGATCTGAATCTACTGCCAACTCAGTTAGTGGGTAAGTAATTAGATCTTGAACTTGAGTCACTGCCACTGCATAAATAGAGCATTTTCTCTAAAAACATTGCTATAATCCGTGTTCAGGGTTTGGCTTTCTTTTTTTACATACAGAGTGAGAATATAGTTTTCAGAGTTTAAGTCCTTCTCCTAATAATAGCATTGAAATATAGAAGCAAGAAAATATAAAAAAGCTTATCTTAGCAAACTCATAATTTTTGAAGCATTTGAAGTCTAAATTAGCTTCACTCTATTGATTAAAAATATTGCTTACAGTGATTTGCCAAAAAATTTTGTTCTGAAATTTAAATTAGGCTAAGTATTTTGTAGCAGATTGCCATAATAATTTTCTAAAGTAATAAAATCAGTTATCAGAATTAATGATACATAAAATTCATTTTATGATTTTACTTACATTACCTTGCTTCCCTCCCTTATCTGTTTTCCAACCAAGTCTCATAACTTTATAATGTGCTTTTACACCATGCAGTGACCCTTCTTGCAGCTGAAAGGACACCATTCAGTACATCCTATTAAAATTGCCTTGTTGATCGCTCAGAGCAAAATCAGAAGGAAGTGCAGAAAAGACATGAGGACAGCTTGGTAGTTGTTGTGACACCCGAGACAGTGAAAGCATGGCAGATGTCAAATCAAGCAAGGGGTTTTAATGCCATAAAAATAATGAAGTGCAGACTTAGGTCCTCAGTTTTGCAGTGCTTTTAAACAGAGTGAACAAAAGAGATGTTACTCCTAAGATACCAACGACAGCCTATCAAGCACAAGAACCACGTTCCATGTTATGCTGCAAGTTTTTCTTCACCAAGACACAGTTGTTGCTTTTCTAGATCTGGAGAGCTTTCTCCTTTCTAGAGAGCCCATTCAGGGAAAAAGTTCTTTGTTAATTGGAAATCTCACTCAAAATATTGGGAAAGAAATACTACAAAAATAATCTTGCATTTACAACGTGAAATGTGAGAGCAGAGTAGCTAATGAGTAGAGCTACTACTGAACAGAAATTTTACAAATGCTTTCAACCCATTTCAGCTGGTAAAAGGGAGCAGGTGGTTCTCAGACTGATTCAGTGAGATTATGCTGACCTGACATTAAACACCATTATCATTAGATAGCTGCTTTTATGAAATATTGCAAGAACCCCATCCCCTATCTTAAAAATACATCTTTTTCCTATTGCCTGCTGCATTTACTAATACAAGATAACCTAGTAGCTGTCATTGGAGATCTCTGCCTGCTCCACCAAGCAAGGCAAACTAGGAGACCTGACATGCCAGTGTAGTTGCCTCAGTGGCAAAGACACAATCCCATCATTCCTATGCAGAGTCAGGGACAGTAACAGGCAGTGACCTTCTGAAAAATACAAGGTGAAAAAGCTGCTCTGAAAATGACTCAGAAAGAATAGGGAGCAAGCCATGCTCAGTAGAGAGCAAGAGCAGGCATAGAACCACCTACAGCAAAGCTCAGACCAGGCTCTCACTCAAGGAATTGTATTTATCAATTTACCAGAGAGATCACAGGTCTGGGAGAAGAGAGTGTGTCTGGAAGTCCCAAGTGAGGCTCTTCAGACAGTTAGGACTCAAGTCCTACCATGATCCTTTTAAGACAGAATCAGAGTCAGCCCAAAACTGTTGGAATTGGAGGGGATCTCTGGACATCATCTGGTACAACCCCCCTGCTAAAGCCAGTTCACCTAGAGAAGGTTGTACAGGATCACATCGAGGCAGGTTTTGGATATCTCCAGAGAAGGATATTCCAAAACCTCTCTGGGTGACCTGTTCCAGGGCTTGGTCACCCTTGACAATTGTTCTTTATTCTTTGTGTGCAAGGATTGAGGCAGAGCTCGTGGTCTGGGAAGCCTAAGAGCTCTTTTCCACTAAGGAATAACAGAAAGCTGCTCTATTCAGGATGTCTCAGCTGTGGAACCAGTTGCTCAAAACAGGAAAAGGCTCTACCCGAACCCCAGATGCTGAGGAGGGAATTGCATAGCTTTGAGAAATACCTCTGAGAGAAGGTGCAACAACGTGACAAAGCACGAACACATTTCAAGAGGATGCCTAACAAGAAGCCTGTGGTTGTGGACAAAGGAGCTATTTTCCAGTGCTTGACTTCTTCCATCCACAAGGAAACAGAAGCACAGTACTACACTTGAAACACAACTTGCTTTCTGCTGCTAACAAATAAAGATGTAAAGACCCAAACTTTGTCTCATGATCTGGGTGAAATAAGAGTTTGCTGCACTTAGCATCTGCAATTCTTTAGTTGGTAGGTAGTCTGATGTCTATGTTCTTGCAGACCTGGCTTCAAGTGTTTTAAGTTCTGAGCTCACATTGTCCAGAAATTAGGAATCTTAGAGATATCTTAAACTGGACACCCAGCATCACCCTAAAAAAAGGGTTTCAGTTAAGATTTTCAGTGCTGCAGACTTGAGAAAACCAAACCCAAGGACCTTTGATTTCTTGATCATTATCTCATAGATGTATTGCTTCCCATAGGAAAAGTGTAAGAAGAGCATGTACATGTCTAATCTCTCAGAGGAGATAATAAAGTGGGGGTCGAGAGCAGACAAGCCCTTTGCAGCCAGAAAATTCAGCTTGTTTACATGGAAGGTCAAGTTAATTCCAAGGTCAGATTTCAAATGCACCTTAAGAAAATTACTTTTTTAATACTGTGAAGCAATAACTAAAAAATCTTTACACAAGCACCAATAATTACCATTGCCATGTATTCTTTTGTAAGATCAGATGACACATTACTGTAGGTAGTTAAAACTTTTAGCTGTAAAAAGGTCACAGTGAATCTCAGTTTCATACACCTGGAAGTATATTTTAGAGGACTCACATTTCTTATATTTTGCAGATGTTGTGGATGACTGTCTCTGAACTATTTTTTCCTAGTAGGTGGTATATTGCTTCCTGTGTGTTCCATATTCAAATATGGGAACTAAAATCACTAAGGTAAAATAAACTGCTGTTTATCCATTCCAGATCAGTAGGACTGCGAGCATTTCACCAGAGCAATGGACACAAATACAACAGCAATTAAAGGGTGGGATTCTTATCCACCTGAATTCAGTACACCTATCCACCAATATAAATACTTTTAAAAGGTTTTTATGACAGAAGAACTGACCTAAATTTTTTGGCAGGTTTGACACATTCTGTTTAGAGTTCAGAACAAGATAAGACTGATGTCATTTATTAGATAAGATGGGGTGCTGATATTTTGATGCAACCACTTCTGCATAGCAACTATGGTATGACTATGGGGATACAGCTTAAAGGAAGAGAGACACTTGTTAAATCATGCTCTGAAGATCTGGGATAAGAAAAATATTATTTTTTTTCTTTAAGAGAGGGTTAAAGAATTGGTCTGGGTGAGATGATAAACAGATAGAGGATCTATAATTCTGGCTACTTGGGACTGCCTTGGGCAAGCAGGGATTTACATGTGCACTTTAAATGGTCTCACAAAGGGCTCATTGAGTTTGGCTGGAGTTAAGGTACAGTATCTCAAAGCCTGCTCATATTTCTGATCTGGTTCTGGTTCCAATCAGAATATTTTTGAACACTTCCAACTCTTTAAGCCCTTAATGTGCTCATATTTTGGTCTAATGCAGAGCAGAAAAATACCATACATCATGCTGGAAAAAGCACACATATTGCATGTGTATTTGTATTCATTTTTCAAACTATTTATATTTCCTTTCATCCTGTGAAGGCTTAATGGTTTCACGATGAATACTTGTCCATTCATATGTAGATGTAGGATGCAGATAAAATATGACAGAAATTTCCACAAAGAGGAGATTGTATTTTATGCTGTGACATTTCTTTTCTTTTCTTCCCGGAATGTTAGATGCTTTTTAACCATAGAATAGATAAATTTAATATGGAAGCTTTTGTTTCAGAGGGGAAAGGTGGCTGGTTTTCTAAAGTAATGGGAAAATATTACAATAACAAAGAAAACAAATAAGAATACTTAGCATTTATAAGCTGGCTTTCCTCCAAATGTCTCAAAAGCATATTACAAACAGAATTGAATCTCTACACTAAAAAAAAAGGGTACCTTTTTTAACTCTAAAAGCCAAATTCTGGAAGTAAATATGAAAGAGGTGGAAGGGCACAGCAATGACCCAAGTCATATACTTACAAAATGCTTTTCTGCTTTCTTTGTACATCCCCAAAAATGTCTAGTTGATAACACTTGTCTGGAAATTAAAGTTGGTATATTTCCCAGCTTGCTTGTAGTTATATGCCCTTATTATGAATAGATATTAAATTCTAATGTGCCTAATTACGGCTTCATTACTGAGACAAAATGTATTTTATCCTATTGTCTTCCTGAAAATTTAGTATTTTATGGGTTAGCTACTAGATTATTCCTGCTTGGCAAAGGGTTCAATTACAGTAGAGCTAATGAATGACGGTGCAAACCTGCCTACTATAACACTGAGGAGGGAGTTCCATGCTAGAGAGCAGAACTTCAATTGATCTGGTTTATTAGGGCAATAGTTCTCCGCAGGTTTGATGAGATAAAGTTCCATTAGAAGAAGCTTTACTTAATTTTAAGGAACCACGTAATGAATTCCTAATCCATCACACAGACGGTTTGTTACTGGCAATATAGTGGGGTAAATATTGACATCCTATTCTGTTACTGACCTATGAAATGGTGCAGAAGGAACTGTGGATACCTAAAAATCCTGGAGGACTTTAAATTGTGTTTATATGCATCATTCTAGATGGCCAGAAAGTAAGAATGCTGGTAGAACAAGTCTAGTAAATGGCTGACATCAGTAAATATTGATGTCATGTGGTTGGGAAAGGATATGACATCTACGTCTTGTGCATCCACAAGAAAAGAAAGTGAAAAGGAGTAGACACAAGGAAAATCAGCTTCAAGAACTGCACTCATCTGCCCAGAAAGACATATTTTCTGATTAACCACTGCAAAATGTCTTTGCTTCCGATTATTGAATATTCACTAGGAAGTGCTTGGAGGTCACCTATAATAAAGACCGAATTATCCATAAAAACCGTTTACTGAATTATGCTTAACACCAAATACAGCTAGGAGAACTGCAGCTTGGTTGTTGATAATACACTTGCCAGAAAAAAATTAAATTTTTGGTGACGACGAACTGCTCGATTTATTCCAATAATTCAGTTGTAGTTCTCAGTCCAGCTAGGTCAGGATGGACTGTCCATGAAGTCAAACTAAAAATTCAAAGAGAAATAGGAGCAACAAGTATATAAATGCTATGAAAAAATCATAGAAAATGGGTGTTTTCTTATCTGAAAAGCCCACCACCAAAACTGAAATTTGCATGTCAGCAAAAATAGTTACATTACATAACTTTACAGAGTAGGAAGGATATATATATATATTTTTTTTTTTTCTGCTTAGCTCTGCACACCCTTTCCCACAGCAGTCCTGCTTCCTGGTGAAAATTCACAACTTCCAATAAAACCCAAATCCGAAGAGAGCTGGACTTGGTTTGGATCACCCCAAAGACCATGCAAATCAGAACATTTTGAGGGGAGGATCATAGTTTGAAATTCACCTCACTAAACATTTTCCATTAACTTCTTCTGGAGTAAGAAGGATGATCAGTTTAACCCAGCTGTTGGAAAAAGTATCAAACCCCCTGCATCTACCAGCCAGTGGCAGCACTATAATGGATGAGAGACTGAGAAGTTTGACTGATGAGTCCTGTTTTGGGATATGGAAGCCTGAGGATTTATACCCTGTCTCCTGAAATAACAACCCAGGAGCATCTGGAGGAACACAAACTGTCCTTATGCATTGGGTGTGAAAGCTGAGTTCAATCCCTTTTCAAATGGGCTGCTAATATCCAAAGTCTGTGTCAACTGGGGTGAAGTGTGACAGAGCCAAAGCTTTAGTAAATGTGCACTGGTATTACACCTAAGCTTACAAAGCCCAAGATTTCTGAGACACCCTTTCACATCATGGAAGACAAATATTGAGCCAAGATAGTAGTAAGACTCTTACAGCATCTTCTGTTTCCTTTTAATCCCAAGAAGAGATCATGATGCAAATGCTAAAGTCTTCTGTGTCCGTTTTTTTAAGTTCATTTGCCTAACAACTCGTGCTTACACAAAATGCATGTTGGATGCCCTGGGGAATTTCCTGACCTACTTGCTAAAAGCAGTGCTGAGTATTTGATTTCTGTAAATTAAACTAGACAAGTTCTCAGGTTTAATGTTGTTTGTTTGGTTTACAGATAAATAGACAAGGCAGAAAGGAGACTATAATGACAACCTTTGGGTTTCCTTTCCTTTCTTTTAAGGCATGACGATTCACAAATGGTCAGTAACATAAAGTCCTGCTTCCACAAATGTTTAGGCAGCCCAACTCCCTTGGGCAACCATATTGACAAGAGATGTGTGCATGGTTCTCCCATATCACGGTCTCTCTGTCAGGATATATTTGTAAGAGTTGGCAGCAGTGACAGGAATAGCCAATGAACACTGTCCAAGTGTCTGTGATGCTGTCTCAAAAACTAGAATTTTGAGGAGTCAGAGTCCCTTTTCTTCACCTCTTTCATGCTCTTTTCTAGAAATCAATTTTAGTCACACCATAAAATTAATTTGAACCAACGCTAAGTCAAAGGTCTTGGCAGAATGAGGCCATGTTCCATTCTCAAAACAATGTAAAAGTACTCTAGTTTCATTCTATTTAATTGTTATAAATAAGTAAAAAAAGCCCTGAGCAGTATATTCTGCTAGTTACAGAAGTGGGAATTTACATGAAAACCAAGTCACAGATAGCAAATCTTCTTTGATGGTCTTCTGAAATGACTTCAGTGGAATGATGCTGAGGACCTTGTTCAACCATCTAACAGACTTTCAACTTTTTTTTAAATTATTTTTTCAGAAGACCTACATTATATACTGAATTAATTATCAGGCTTGTGATAAATAAATCAAGTCCAAAGTTCACAAACTCTCCTCCTCCCATACAACAAGCTAGAACTTACTTTAATTATGCCCCATTACTTGGCAAGAAATCAAATGAATAAACAATAACTCTAGGCTATGCAGAGACATTTTTCCCATAAATTACTTTTTTTTGAAATGTGGTGGCATTTGTTTAAGAACTTGCTTCAGACCCTGCACACAAAAATTTCTGCCTAGATCTATCTAGATTAGTCTAGTTATCTGAGGAATAAAATAAACAGCTTAAATTAGCTAGGTAATATATTTATGCCCGAAGTTACAGTGTCATCTGTTATTTAAGCAATAATACTCTGATTATATAAAAACATAGTATATTAATATATAATACTGTATTACATTTGAATAATGAAATATAGAATACAAGAATTACTAATAACATAATACATAAAATTTAGTAGGCATAAAGGGGGCAACGAGTGCCTCTGAAAATATAATATAATTTAGAATCAGTTAAAAAAGTGACATGTACTGTTGTCCATTTTGCTTCAGATGGTAGGGGGGAAATGACATGTCCATAAGTCAGCCTCCAGCAGGCACAAGATTTTTTCCCCAGGATGGTCATTCATGCGTCAAAAAGTTATGTTATTATTAACTTAATATTAGTGTTAATCATTAACTTAATTGCCATAAAATTTTAAACAAAGGATTTGAAAATCTGTTTCTTCTAGGTTTTAACTCCTTTGAACTGTTTTTAAACCCTCTGGGGTTTTTGTCAGCTGTTTATTCAGGTTCATCTTTAGACTTCAACACCTATGACCAGCTCCTTTTAGGCATTTCATACATGAAGAGTGCAATGTTTAATACCACATTAACTTACTTAAAGGTAGAATATATTGCAGAAAACAATGTTAATGTAAGTTACACTTAGAAAAATGCATCATAATCACAATATACAATTTAATCACAATATCATTGTGATTCCCACTGCCCATCTTTATGATGCTATGTATATGTCGGTTGAAACCATTGCTCTCTTCCAAAATTTTTTTGGTCTGATTTTATACGCGGTGTTGTGTGGAGCCACAAATTGACTCCCTGCTTGTGGCCTGGCTAAGTCGGGGCAGTCACATTGTTTTAGTGAACTGAGTTTCACAGGCACATCTCCCTTGGCCATCTCTTCTGAACCTTCTTCCATGAACAACAGAACATTGCTTTTAGTGTTTGGATGAAACTCAAAGTGCCATTAAATACAGGAGCGCAGGAACAGGACTTGAGAAGATTCAAACATTCAACAAATGTTCGAACATTCCAACAAACATTCATCCGCATTTTGGAAAAAGAACAAAATTACAGTAAGGCAAGAGCTGATAAAATTGTGAAAGACATCACAGAAAACAAAATCAGACACAGTGACAAAGAAATAAATAACTACAGTAATTTAAAATCACTCTTACACTCCAGGGGAATATTATTTTTAATTATTACTTCCAAAATAGCCTTTATGCGCAAGGTTTGAGCTGTAAGCCGAGTGGATTTGAGGAAAGTCAATAAGAAATAGAGTTTCTTTTAGCAGTTGAACATTTCAAAGAGAAAGCTTTCTGTCTTGTCCTCTTTGAAGCCTCTGCTTAGAAAGGGTGTGCTCATTTCTGAAATGCCAGTGATCTCCCTTGCTTTCTTTAAGACTTTGTAGATCTCAAGGATGCTCCCTCCACACATCGTAGAACTGTTCAACTCTACACGCAGCTGAGCTTGAAGGAGTGAGACAGTGTTTAAATCAGCTCCTTCTGAAGCAAGAGATGTGTTTATTTCTTTGTTATGCTCTTTCGGAGTTGCTTTAAGCCGTGCACTCAGCAGAAAGATTGCTTTATGGTGGGTAATTTTTAGCTGAATATGTCCAATCCACCACTGAATCTGTCCAATCCAAAAAGCTCATAATTCCATTTCAAGAGGAATTTTGCATTTTTAAATATACTTCAAAATCAAATGTTTCATTAGAGATAGTGTACTTTTCACACCTCTTTTGACACCGCAACACAGCATTTCCTTAGGACTGGAAGTTTTTGAGGAAGGGCACAGTGGGCAAGGGAATCAAAATGTTTTAAACTAAAAAAATATCTCAAGTGAGTTATTTAATTTGCACGGTTATGAAAAAGCAACAATTATCCTGGACTTCTTGATGAACAGAAAAACCAACCAACAAACAATAAACCACATATTTAAATAGATTTTCAGAGTTCTGTTTCCCTGGATGATAGCCAGCAAGTCCTCTGCAGTGATGAGCTCCCCGTTATATAGAATCAAGAACAAAGGTTTCTTGATACTGAGCATTTCTGAAATAGTGGGTATTAATTCAATATGGTTTTTGAAAGGATAAGGAGTCTTTTGTGAAAGGGTCCCACTATCTAGTCTCCCCTAACAATGTATTCCCCACTGATACCCTGATGACTTTTATTAGGCAGATCCTGTTTCATCAATGAAAAAGAATCCAAATATTTTCAAACAATTTTATGTTTCAGAGAGTATATACTGGCATCTGGTGCTGAATCCTGAAGAGGGACCATTTGATACTAACTGATTGGCAAGTTTTTATGGGGTTCTGTGGTTACAGAATTCCTGAAGCAGTTACCCTAGGCGACATGGAAGTGCCTCAAAATGCTATAAGCATAGATTGCTGTTTTCTGCTTTCTCTTCTGGAAAGCTCCAGTTGTAACTATCCCTATTTTCCACAGAGCTGCTTGATCTTTGGGAAGTCACTTAAACCTGCCTATGCTGCTAGGAGCTGTGACCCGATTGGAGGTTATTCTTTCCTGCATCACAGAGCTGAATGTGAAAGTCTGGGAGATACGCAGGTGTCACAACAGCATCAAAGTAAAACCAATTGAAGGGCTGACTGACACCCTCTGGATAGCAATATTCAAAAGTATGGCAGTAGGGGGCCAGACACAAACCTGGCCAGACTCAGAACTGGTTTATGCCCCCAGAAGTTGATCCTTCCTGCCATGCTCCCACACTTATGCCATATGAAGAGACACTCAGTTTTGAGGCGACAGCAATTTTATGGAGCAGTGATTCTTCTCCTTTCCGGATTCAGATTTCAGAGAACCATGGAATAACTATAGTGCAGAAATTTTGGATCCGAGCTAGCTGACCAAAGTAAACACGTCTATAAATTACTGATGTGTACATCTTTCATCTATTTTCCAATGCTCTTTTCTTTCCTTCCTATATCCCCTAAGTCAGTGTTCCCAAGACAGCATACTTTCAAAGAACAAAGTACAAATGTTTCAAGCTGACTTAGCAAAATTTTGTTTTCCAGCTGCTGCCTTCTTCTTCTTTGAACACAAGCATGAAAAAAATGCACTTTCACTTTAAACAGTAGGGTTTTTTATCCTGTCCATACTCCTCTAGGCATGAAGTGTTGTGTTTGGCATGGTACAAGCAGGGCAGACAGGATGTTCTAAAGATATAACTAAGAGAGCATCTGAAAGGGTATCCTACTTGAGACAAATTGTGAAAAATCAAGTTGAAGATAAAATTTAAGATAATATTTAAAGACTTTCCCTGAAAGATGATCTGTGTTTTGTGGATGTATCAACTGGTCTAACAAATAGTACCACAGCTCCTTATGAATATTTTTGTCCTTATAGAAGGAATCATGCACAGGTTGGGTGAACTGCGTGAGAGTGAAAAGATGGCCAAAACCCCAAGGACTGAATTGGGAATTTCCAGACAACATGGATGGTATTTAACTGCATAAAGAAAAGAACTAGGATTTCCAGGTCATGACCTGTGCAACCCAAGAAAAGGAAAATTTTAATGCATATTCACCAGTGGAATATAATAGAATATCACTCTCGCTAGTAAAAGGGGTACATATTGATAACACATTACAGTGTGCAACAGAATGTATCTTAAATCCATCTTCTAAGGCTGGTTAAACATAAAATTCTTTTTGGACTATAAAATCACTGTGTTGGAGCCTTTCCTCCTTTCCATGGAGACAGCAGTCAAAAAGCTGACACTAGCTAGCAGTTTCTTCTTACCCTTCTGCCTCTTGTTTAAATGCCTTTATTACCTTCAAAGTCTCAATGCATATTAATTTATTTTCACAAAACAGGGATCTTAAGAGTGAATACGTGATTTCCGTGTGTCAGAAATGTGTCGAGAAATGCTGAACATCAATGGACAAGGGAGGTAAAGATAAAAAAGAGAAAAGAGTGGCAGAGGGGAGCCAAAGGCTGCAGAAGAGAAATGCAATGGGTAGGATAATTGTGGTGCTTTGGCACAGCAAAGATTAAAGAGAGCTGACTGAACATGGGAGCCATACTAATGATGAGCAGGGGAGCCTAAGCTGTAAGGAGGCATCCAGGTGCTGCAAAAGCTTGTACCTAGGAAAGAAAAGAAGAAGAAAGAATTGAAGTAGCAGAAATGTGGTTGAACTCTGGCCATTGATAACTGAGCTGCTAACAAGAAAGCTGTTCTTTCTATCACCAAGTTTTAGAGGAAAACACTGGGGAAAGGCACTTTAAGGAGGTGAATACTGAAGCTCTTGCTGTAGGTTGAAGATTGGCAGGAGTACAAAGGTGAAGCTTAAGAAATGGCTCCCTTCTTAGTTGTGAGAGGCAAAGTTCTGGTCTAAAAGACTGTGTCCTCTAAATAGAGAAGCTTCAACAGCTAGGACACTGTTGAGGTGTGCAAACAAAAAGAAACTAAATTGTTTCTGTAAAAGGCAGATATATGGACAATCCTGGCAATTAGCTTGCAAGTGCTTTTGCTAAAATTTTGGTCAACAACTGTCTATCTCTAGAGATAAAAAAGAATACACACAGAGCTGAAGTTTCCTCTTGTAACTTCAGGTTCTATGTCTGTCATTAAAACAGGATTTCTGCCCTTAAAATTGTGCAGTTATACTTTCTTTTTTTATACAAAGCTTGTTTATTTCAGTTCTGAACTGTTTAATCAACCTATTTCCCATGAAGCTACAAGCAAGTTTTAAAACTTGCTAAAGAGTTCTAGCATTTTTTACTTTTACTTACATAAATAAATACATTTTTCTAGTTACATAAATACATACTGTGATGGAGTGCTGTTACAGAATGTGGAAAACACTCACTGCGATCAGTTCTTGTGCTGAAAACAGGCAAGAAAATTTTCAGCAATAGAGAGGCCTGCTGATCTCAGTGTTATTCTATCAGTATGTTCACAATATTGCCTGCTTACAGAGAAAGCTGTATGCATTTATCATCTTTACTCTCCCACTTCCTGTTGTATTCAGCAGGCTGTTGATAACAGCTGATAGCAAATTGAGGATGGAAGAGGATATGTGCAGACTTAATATAGATGCTTGGAATAATATCATTATAGGGCTGTTATTGATTTTCCCCCTGCTTTGACTGTTTCAGTGTTTTGTACACTGTTGAAAAGAGATAATGGATTTTTAAGGGGTGGACGTCAAAATTGCACTCATATGCTTGGCCAAATTATAGCTCTGAGACAATGAAGCAGACAACAGTTATTAGGCAGACTCTTAGAAGATTAAAAATCCTATGGACTCCAGCGATGACAGCTGTGTCATGGTCCTTTATTCTTTAGCCTGGGATCTGGGGCTCACAGCTTACATGCTTTGCAGGAATTGAACTGCTGCCTTCCTCAAAGACTTAAATTGTTGAGGCTGCACAACAAAGGAAGTGCTAACATGGGAGATGAAACATGTAAATGTCTTCACCCTCAGTTCTGATTTTAAGGAATCTGTATAATAAAAGGTTGTCAATATTGGTTTAGTTTTAACAAGACGTTTATACCTAAATAAAAATCTTTACACATTTTAGTCCAGAACCATTGAGAGACACCAAACTGCAAGCTTTGACTGAGGTTCAAAAGACTTTTTCTTTTTTTGCAAGAACCACTGATTGTGTGTTTGCGAGCACTGAACTGCCTCAGCTGCCTTGAACAGAAAAGCAGGCCTTCCCTTATTGTTTCAGAGTTCTAGAGCTCTTAGAAACTAACCAAAGCATTGTAATACAAAATAGGCTTGTTTAAAGCCAGGCTGGGGTAAGCTGCAAAAGAGAAGTCTCTGAGAACTTTTCTCCTACCTGACCACAGTTCTGTGGGCACACATTATTGCACCAGCAAGGATCTCTTTTTAAGAACCCTTTCTGTAATCGTATAGTTACAATATGGTATGTTTTGAAGGATAATTCCCATCCAGTGGTGACACAAAGGAAAAAGCATCTGTGATGGAGGGGCATTTTTATATTTCCCTTGCAGAATCAGTTTGCATAGATGGGTATTCATGCATGGACCTCACGGGAAATGTGAACCCAGGCCTTTGGGTGAGAATTAAATACTGCAGAAATCTTCTGCTTCCCCTGCTGTACAGATGACTTGGCTGTAGAACACTTTTCACCAGGTTTCTGAGAATGCCATTAGGAGATCCACAAGCTGTAAAAAAAACAGATTTAGTTGTGAGTTAGAGCATATCCAAATCCTTCTTTTCTCATCAATATGGCTACACAGTCAGACCCCCAGCAAGAAGAGCTCAGCTAAATTTGAGCTGTGCATTGGAAAAGGAAATAGGGAGGAAAAACTCTGGAAGTGTCTTGGAAGATGTGGTGTCAGTGACTGCTGGCAGAGACTGAGTTGGTATTTGGATGTGCACCTGGTATAGTTTGAGTTTAGAGCCCACCAAGCCTGGCTTGCTCAGTGGCCTAAAGGCTGTCACATCTGAGCAGGTTCTGGCAGGATGGCATTGCCACCCCAGAGCAGCCACTGAATGAGTTAACTTTACAGTGTTTGTGCTTCATTTTCAGGAAATTATAAATTCATTTTCTCCAGAAACCTTAAAACAGTCCAGCACTGTAGGCTTAGGGTGGAGTAGCTTCTGTCCTTTGTGCTGCTTTTATTGAACAAGTGTCCCAGAAAAGAAAAAAAGAGCTTGCGTTGGTAATTACTTGAAAATGCAGAAATTTCTAGAAGGTGGAAACAATTAGTTATTAGGCCCATTGTATTTAATTGTTAACTTCTAGTACCTGAGAACATTCTCCTGCTTAACCATGTGTGCAAATAAAATTTTAATTTAATTTGTTTAATTTCATTCTGTACATAGACGGTGTTTAATAAATTTATTAGGATTCTTTTTACACTTTGTACTCTTTGCTAAAAACGTGATAGATTAGTTAGTCATTCTGAATAAGCAATTTGTCAAGCTTGTAAGCCATATAAAACTAAGTGCATATATAATTTATTGCCTACTCTAGTAGTAGAAATAATGTACATTTGGCAAATTCAAATTAAAATAATCAAGAGATTAATCATTTGATAGAAATTTATTTATTAATCAGAACTAATTCTCTTAAAAATGTATTTTAAACTCAGAGTACTACTAACCTGCAGCTTAGTAAATTAGAAATTTTTTTCTTTTTTAATCAGCAATTTAGTAAAAAATGTGGCTAATCAGTAACATATACATAAAATGTATTTTATAATACTTCCTGATGTTACATATGAAAAATCATTAAGAAGGTATTTCTCAGCTGAAGTTATCAGAGCAATTTCTTATACTGTATTTTGGACTTAATGTAAGATGCATTTCATGAAACATAAATTTTTCTTGGTAAGTATTTTCATATGGAAAATACCTGCAGCATAACTGTCAGTCCAAGCTACTTTTCATCAGGTAGAATTCACCTTGTTTGTCATAGCCTAATGTGCATGCACGTACAAATGCAGACGGAAACTAAGTTTATTTGGAGGCTTATAGATGCCAAATGTTGCGAACTTCACAACACACAGGTTAAGAGGTTTTCCATCCAGTTACAGTACTTACCATTGAAAAGGCATAGCTTGAAGAATGAGCATTTCTTAACTTTAAATTTTGTCTACCCAAATTACCAGGACCACAAGAAAAGAGAATCTGAAAGTTACATTTCCAGCAGTCACTGAAGTATTTTGATTGTGCATTGTAGGAATGAATCACCGTTCCAAGTTACTCATAAAGCCTTCCTTTTAGGAAGCTGCTAAATGACATAGATCTGAACATGCCACAGACTTTTAGGTTCAAGTTGTGTTCTAAGCCAGGAGAAGCCAGTATTTTGAGTAAATCTAGAAAGGTGTGATCTCATGAGGACTTTATCATCCAAAAAACTGAACGCCTGTTAGACTGGCTTAACTGATTCTCGGTTGCAAGAGCCTTATGATTTTGGATTAAATATACCACAGAATCTCAAATACTGTAAATTAAGAAATGTTTTGTGATAATACGTGTCTCTGCTACACAAGCAATGTGTAGCATGTTACTACATCATAAAAAGAACAACCTTTTTACAATTGTTCTCTCCTCATCTTCTTTATCAGTAAATACACAATGAAATTAATCAAGGAAAACTTAGTGACACTGGGGTTTTTCTTTATCTAGAGCTGGGAAAGGCAAAGAAAAATTATTCCTTTAAAGCAGCTACTAAAGAAGTTATAGACATATCAACTATGGTGCCAGAAGAAATACTGCTGCAAGAAATTATAGAATAGAATTTCAACAGACATTATATAGATATTTGCAGGTGCTGCTGTGGAAATAAACAATTTCAAGTGCACAGGTTTTCCACTTAAAGGCAGGTGGAAAAAAAAATTTGCAAGTAAATTAAACTATATCTAGGGTATTTTTAATAAATCAAATGTTGAAATGGAAATCACTGAGAGGCCTGCAACTGCCTGCCAAGTCTGAAACTTGGGGGAAAACACTGGTGAACACTAAGAGCTTTTTTAAAAAATAAAGATGCACACACTGCTTTCCAAAATTCTTACAAGGGATCTGAGTCCCATATCAAATGTAAATGAAAGCATCAACTGCAAGAATTCAGTGTGACATTAATTTTGAACATACTCAGCCAAGGCAACGTTTAAACAAAGATTTCTACTGTATTCATTATGTTCCTTGCAAATGAGTGCTAAACTCTGCATTTTGATTACTGTAGGGAGATGTACCAGCCATTCTTAGGGCAAGGCTGGCTAAGCACCTGCCTATTTGAATAGATAGGTATCTAAACCTCCTTGGAATGCAAAACCAGACAAAAAAATCTTCTCTTGTTTCCTCTTTCCTGTGCAGCCAAAAGCACCCTGAGAGATGTCACTGCTTCGGCTTCTAATAATACACAATATATAGAGAAATAATCCTGTAAAAGTTAACTGTGTTTGTGATTTATCCAAAGCAGAAAGGAAGCGTGTGTGGAAGCTGGAAACTTGTCTGCTGTGACCAGTATGGATCTGTACCTAGACAAAAAACTTTGAAATAAAATGTATAATCTCTCTCATATGGAGATATCCAATCTTTTATTTGATATTAAGAAAATATCGGTGTATATTTAGACGAATCCCCATTTAGCTAAGCACTTCTTTATTACTGAAAAATAGATTTTTATCTGGAGTTATATTTTGGTTGATTCTTACTTTCAGCTCTTCCACCAAGAAAACTCCGTCTGTGTAATGGATAACTAAAAGATTATTTTATATCTCGTGCATTGTGATCTGTCTTGAAATATTTGGACTATTTTAATCCTTAATAGCCTATATATGCTACACATTTACATATTAACTTTTGAAATTTAATTAATTCAGTGTGATTTTTCTCCTAGAGGCCTGACTTGACTTCCATATTTGTCTCTGAATCAATTTCATAAGTACTACAAAATACCTTCATGCATGGGGTTTTCTTATGTTTTTAACTGCATCATGTGTTTGGGGACAAACTTGAGTGAGGACAATTGCACTTCCCTTTTTCCAGGAGCTTTTTTTTCATTAAGGTTTTATACTGAAAATAGGCATGCAAATTAAAATGTTGAGATTTATAGAGGTGGTGAATCTTCTATTGGTCTCACATCAAAGGCTTTATTTAATAGCTGTGAGTGATGAAATAAAGCCACTTAGGTGCCAAAGTACAGATTTCTGTTGGTGACAACATAAGGCACATAAATGGGAACATTTTGGCCTAAGTTTCAAACTGTTTTTTTTCTCTTTTCTTCTAAGGTGTGATGTCATGTAATCAGAATCTGTCATTCCCATCACCTCATGGTAGTTCTGCAGTCAGGCTGTGAGAGTGCAGATTTAGTCTCATTATGAATTTTATTAAGCAGCTTAAGGAAACTTAAGTAAGAGGACTTGCTACTTCACCAGTAATGAACACATGACCTTTTGGGGACTTGAATGATTGTTCTTGTTGTATATTTATGTTTTCTCTGTCAAAATAGTCTACCATTCATATTCTGTTTGTTAGCATTGTTTGCCTGCTGTACGACATATGCAGTTTAACTTCACTGGCCCTTTTTTTCCCAAACTCCATAGGGCTAATAGCAACTGGCATGCTTCAGTGAATTGTTTCTTAAACTTCAGGGCTATTATTTGAGAAAGTATATCTATGTCATCTATATCTACATCTCTATCTATATCTATATCTATATCTATATCTATATATTACTTTTTTCCTCACAAACTTCCTGAGGTTCTTTTGCCTTCTGTGTTCATTGCCTTTAAGCTTTTAAGTGTCTACACTTGGTGGTGAATTCTTAATTTTTCTCTCGTTAAATGTAGCCCCTGAACCCTTGCAAGTTCTTCTTACAAACTGTGAAATATTTCTGTGCTTTTGGCAAATTTAGTCCAAGTACAAAGGTGACTGTAACTCATAGGAGGCTGTTCTGTTGTGACCACCTTCTTTTTATTCAGGTAACTAATTGCCAGCAAGCTGCTCCACTGACAGACTGGCTCTTTAATCAGCTTTGTGTCTGCATACCAGGACTGTTTTCCTATGTTTTGGGCTATGAATTAAAAGATATTATCACTTGCATACAGAAAAGCCTGGTGTATCAATTGTGGCTTGTTTTTCTAACCACCTTTGGTGCACATTGCATGTGCTCAAGCGAGGCCTTGTTTGTGTGTAACCAGGAAATAGGGTGTCCATAAACAGTCCATAAACAGACCATCAACTGGGGCTGTATTTTCAGATATTTTTATGACTATTTAAATTGGGCACACATTGAAATCTGATAAAACTCATCGTTGTCAGATATTACGTAAATACTGAATGCATATGAATAGTCCCTTGATCACACTATGCAGTGTTTTGTTCTCTACCAGAATAAAGGAAACAATACTTGCCTTAAAAAGGTACATTGATTTATTCTTTTTTGCAGCTTCTTGGATGGAAATCAGTGTTATTTGTAATTTTATTCAGTCTAAATAATAAAAGGTTGGTTACTGGGAGACTGCCCCTTTTATTTAGAATAACACTTTTGTGTTGGACTTATTGCTTATGCTTCATTTTGTTCCCTGTACCTAGATTAATTTAATTTTCAAAAACCCAAAGAATACTAAAGAAGCCACACAATAACTTTCTACTGTATTCTGGCTGTTCATTTTTTACATTAGTCTTTGAAGTAAAAATGCCCATGTGTTGTTTTTATATTATTTTTACACATAAACACCATCACATAAACTTTCCCTGATCTTCTTTCTCAGGCACAGTTTCTGATATCTCTGCATTAGCCAAACTCAGGTTCAACATTTATTTGTCCCAACCAATTACTGTCCAAGCCACTGGTCTAAACATCTGCTCCAGCTGAAAGGTTCCCATGAGAGCTTAACCAAAAGAAACTGAGTTAAATATCAAAACTAAGTGTGCTTATCAGTAGTTTTCAGGTGAAAGTTCTATTCAATGTCTCTTTTTTTTTGGTGGTATTTTTTTTACACCTATTCCTGATTCACTCATTCACATGAGCACATTTTCATTGCAGGTACTTGAAAGAAATTTTTTAAGACATCCATCTGGCTGGACAAAAAATTTTTAGCAACTTAATTGCTCGGGAGGTAATCTGTTGAAAATAGGCTTTGTAATTGAAATCTTACACCCAGATGTCCTGGATGATGCTGTGCCTTCTCTTGTAACAGAGAAGTAGCAATTTATTTATTGATATAAAACAGTGATTTAACAAAGTTTGATAGTAAATGTGGCAGGGTTTTAACAAGATCTGATGACAAGGTACACTTGATGGTTTACTGCCTTGAGGACAGGCTCAGATAAAACTGCCAGGGACACCCTCCCACGAGTCATGAGCTTCAAAAAGGACTCCCTTGCTTCCTAAACTCCCTTCTGAGGGGATTTTGGGTGCAGCTGGACCCAGACTTAGTCTGAGACTTGGTCAAAAGTTTGTGTCTAAAGGATTATATGTCTACAATCCATCCTTTATATCACTTAACTAAGATTTCAAAGTTTAACCTGCCATTATTCACACTGCAAATCTGTTGCAAGGAATTTCTCTGCCTCAAGGAGTAATTTTGAGAGGCTTCCCCAGTCATGGGGAGATCCTGGTGTGCAGCCCACTGGCATGCTGGAGAGTTCAACAGGCTGTTCCCTATTTATGGAGTAAGATGATTGACTTATAGTCATATTTGGATATCAGCTGTACATTGGGTTGTCGCATGCTCAACCTGGAGAGACGTGGAGAGGTCTCTGGGGAGAGCTTATTGTGGCCTTTCCATGCTCAAAGGGAGCCTATAGGAAGGATGAGGACAAACCTTTTAAAATAAAAAAAATTGCCCATAATAGCTACCAATAAAGCAGGGAAAATGCAAAGGAAAAGCCAACTTTGACCAGTCATCATGAAAATACATTCCTGAAATGAATGACAGGGACATTATATTTTTCAAAGCACTTCTTTCTACGCAAGTTCAGCAATAAACAGTGTGCTATGTCTGTAGCTGATGTGCACTGAGTTATTTCTATTGAAGTCAATGATTTACAGAGCTGAGGATATGACCCGGTATTCTCATGGTACAGCTGTTTGAGACTTGGCATGTTAACAAGATACCATCTTAAATGAGGTGTGTCTACAGAAGAGTAACCATTTAAAATATGGAAACATTTGCTTGTTGCCTCACATATGGAGATTTGGCTACAGGGGAAGTTGTTCTCCTATTTATAAAATGGTGATTACTTAAGTAATGTTTTAATGTTTTAATTTGGCAGATCCCAGGCTCCAATCCTGAGGATTGCAGCTTCAGAGGGCAGTTCAGGATAGTTTGATTTAGTAGGGATGGTTGGCTGCCTTGCATTTCCCCTATAATAAAATAGGGGATTGCTTGCTGAGTTACTTCATCTTCAGAAGAGTGAAATTGTCTGTGTTTTGGCTAGAGCAGGTCGGCAGATGCTTTCCCTCCTTCTTTCTCATATGTTGATTAAACCTTATGTGCCACTGGCAGATAGGAATTCTGGGCCGCCTCGAGGGGGCATCTGTGGTGTGCTCCTTTTACCAAATACATTCTGGTTAGCGATCAAAAACCTGCCTGCTCCAGCAGACGAATATGCAGGTCTTTTATTTCAGCCTGTGTCTCCAGCCTCTAAACTGCTGCAAAACAGGCACCAGGAAGGCAAGGACAATGCTATGAGAGGCACGGTGCTGCCATGTGCCGCAGCACCTTCCCTTAAAGGGAGATGATTCTCAGGATTTGTGGAAGAACAGCACTGAAGATGTTCTTACCAGTGCTCAAGTGTTCTGCTGCTCCGGGCTGGACATAGACACGCTGGTGCTGAGCAGTACTCTTCAAGGATATGATTGCTTCATATGAACCACTTGTCTTGCTTAATCAAAGAACTTAAAGATTTAATTAAATAATTAATTTCATTCAAATTTTTTTTTCCTTCTGTTGCACCTTGGAGATCTAAGTCTGCTCAGGGTTGTTTGGATTTAAGAACTTCCTCTGGAAATAAAATGTGGGATTTTCTTCTTTTGCATGGCAATGGGCTTGCCATAGTGTAAATGTAAGTATAATATTGAGAGATACCGGTGTCATAAATCTCCAGGGCAGCCTGCTGAAGTTGATACTGAAAAAGGCAATAATTCTATAAATCATAGAGTATCTCAAGATGGAAGTGACCAGTAAGAATCTTTGAGTCCAGCTCCCAGATGAAACTTGTATTTCATGGGCAGCCTTGTACTGAAGAACGTCTGTGAAAAGACTGACTGAGAAAACTGTGCCACATGGTCTTGGAAGCTGCTTTAGCTCCTCAGTCTTGTCTCAGGAATTCATAAATTGACCCCTGTGTCCCACAGCTACAGTACTTTCCTATAGGTTTATTGTTTTGTCTTTGTTTAACACAGAATATATATTAGTGCCTGGCTGCTATTTGTATATAAAATTTGTCATTTTATCTCATGCCTCAGTTCTCCCTCCTCCATTGTATATATATTCTGAAGAGTGTAAACAAATCTGTATTTCTTAATTTGCCTACTCCTGCTGCTTTAAAAAAAAAAACAACAGAACAAAACACCAAAAAAACTAACACCTTTAAGCTAATTTTTAATGCATCACCATATTTTGAGAAGTGAGTATTCGGATTCATAAGAGATAAATTATTGTTTTCTGAGTTAAAAAAAAGGTCATTTTTTTCTGCGTAGATTCTTACTTTTTTGTAGGAATTGTACATTGTATTCACAAGGAAGCATTAATAAATATGATATTTTGTAACTGACAAAGCACAGAACAGTAGGTGAAAGGGTGCAGATGCTTAGGGACAGATTCACAAATCTTAAAAATTTTAGTTTCCAGTCATTCTCCTGATCCAAAAATCCTGATTATATAAATTCAGGATAGTATAAGAATTTACTCAAGGAAGTTTTTCACTCTTTTTATCATGCAGGCCCCAACATTTCTTGAAGCTGTATAGTGTGTCTTTAGTTGGAAGTCCCAAATTTTAAAATACTGGACTGAAGATTTTGTAAAGACTTCTTCGCCTGTTCTGATGTTTTACTTGTTCTCTACCAAAGGTGAAGGATTAGCTAGAAATAATACATAGAAGTGCTGATGGAGGAGCTTCATATGATGAGATGAGGGAATGTGCAGGAATTAGAATACCTGTGGATTGAAATAGAATGGATTGAAGATTTTCACTGGCATTGGAGATTCATTCATTTTTCAGTTGGTGGAAATTTAGGTTAAAAAAAATAGTAGTAGAAATTTTTTTAATAGTGTGAAGCACCAATAATACTGCAAATAGAGAGAAATTGCTATCTTAAACTCGCATTTTTGGAATCAACTTTTTCCAATAATATGACAGTGCTATATTTTCTTTTTTTTCATTGCTATAATTTCTTTTTTCTGGTCAAAAATTATTTGATATTCAATAGATTTCATTATATAAAATTTCTATGTCTTTTAAGTCTATTCTCTTGCATACTTTGAGTTTTACACTTCTTTTAGATGCAAATGTTTGCTTTGGGGATGGTTTTTTTGTGGGTTTTTTTTAAATTTTTTGCTTTGTTTGTTCTTGGTTACTGCTGGCACTTCATAATATCTGGTGAATTTTTGCAATGTCTGAGAACGCATGCTGGTAGAAGTAGCTAGCAGTTTTTTAATTAATCCCAAAGTCTTCTTACTCACTATGTAGGCACTGCAGCTCCATCTCTCCAGACATTTTTCTTATTTAACATATTTTTGACATGAAATTTTCTTAGGAAACATAGCTCCTTCCACCATTATGAATTATTCTGCAAATTAACAATCAGCAAAGAAGGTATCTCCTTCATTATGCTATGCCATTGGATACATCACCTTTTAAGTTTTTTACAAAATAAACTGCAAAGATGCAGCTCTGAAAAGTACTAATTTAGGCTGGGAAAGGGGTAGGTAGGGGGTTTTTCTGTCTTAGGATATAGAAGATTATTTGTTTATATCTTTTGCTGTTATATGTATGTATGTTTACAGACCTCAAAAAGCATAAAAAAGCGCAAAAGCAAAAAACGTTCAGAAACTTAGAATCAATGTTTTATTCTGCTCTGTGTACTTGGGGCTGGTTTTGTATTTTACAGTAAATGATTAATCAGTGAAAAGAGTCCCTGGGCAAGGACTCTGAATGTAACTCTCTCCATCTTCCCCGGCTCTCTGGGTGTCTAGCCACCAAATTCAAGGTTTGGGATACGGTTGCAGTTTGGTTTCCACTAAACTAATTTCTTAAATATTCTTTTATTTCTTTCCATGTTTAAGTTGCTTTGATGCCCTTGCCACACAAACAAAAACCCCACCCAAAACCACCTCCTTTTGATTAGCTTGAACTCTGAAAACATACTTCTCTTGCTTATTGTGACAAAGGGAATTTAATGCTCTTTGTTTGACAACCTAGAAGCCTCTTGACTAGGGCGAGGATTTGTCAGAGAAATAAAAACATATAGAAGTTATTTGCATAGTCACGCCTTGGGAGCGTGGCTCATGAGGTAGCACTGTTTGAATCAAGCCCCACCAGGTGTGAAACCTCTGTTATTCCTATACAGCAAACATCACCATTCAGCATCTCAGTCTCCCCATCTGTAAAATAGCATATTGGTATCTATAAAGTAATTTGAGTACTCTCTGTGAAAAAATGCAGATGCACTTAAGCAGCAAGTAGTATAAGAATACCTTCCTGTAATTTCATGCTTCATTGAGTTCAGCTTCATGCCAACATCCAACTAGAATATTCATTTCAGAATGAAAGATTAAATCTAATGGTTCTGATTATGAAAATACCTTGCTACCATAAACCAGTGTCTTTCTGTGTACATGTTTGCTTCCAGAAATGTTTCCATCAGTGTGTTTTGAGATTTTACTTCTCTGTCATTCTGTTACCCAGTGAACAATCAGCGCGTCATAAGACTTCTCCAAGTTATTTTGAATTAATTTTTTCTTCTTAACAGGAGTCCTGTGTCATGAGAAAGGAAGGATTTCCTCAAACCCTCTGTATTTGATTGGTCTGTCAGTGCCTCAGGAAAGCTGAAACCTCTGTGCCCATCCAGACTGTCAGCATCCCATAATGGTCACTCTGCACTGAGCAGCCCAGAGGTGTAAAATTCTCTCTTGGCTCTCAGATGTACAGTCAATAAAATAAAGATCACCTGCCCAGTGGGGGGTTGTTGTGCCTTGGGGGTGGGTAACTTTGGGATGCAGGTGTGAGTTAGTTATGACAATGACATTATAATGGGCAAAGTTCAGCTGAAGAGAGCGATTTTGCCACAGTTGTTCGTTCAGCAGGAGGACATCTCCTCTCTCCCTTGGCTGACAGCTGCTGTGTGATTTATCACCTACATAGGAACATCAAGTTCCCATTCCTGCAGGGATTGCAACAGAACCTGGCCACAGTGTCTTCATTCAGCTTCACCTTTCCTTTTATCTCCCTTAGCGTGTACTGTGTGGGGAGTGTCACAGAGGTTTTGGGCATTGCATTTAGTGACTGCATTTCACCCTAGAATTCCCTTATTATTATAACTTCTCTTGGAATGTGACTATAACTTCCTAGTTTTCTCTAATTTTACCCCCTGTCATTCTCTCACACCATCCTTGTGCCTGTTTGCTTATAGATTTAAACAACACAAACCTTACTCAGTATAATAAAAATAGATTTTATTTATTGTCATATAAGTTACTTCAAGACAGCAGTGTTCATAATTTTTTAGCTTTTTTTTCCTGGAGAGTAATGAAAGAAGCAATTATTTTATAAAGCCAATCACTGAAGGTAGATGGTAACAGCTCCCTACTGAGCAGTTCTGGTTTTATATTTGCCGGGTGAGTTCCCACAAATTTCAGCGGAAGTACTGGAATGAAGCACTTTTCTGAAGCAGTTTTGTAACAGGAAGGCTCAGAGTTACTCATTGTGATTTTTGGTACCTATTTGAACATGTACTGAGCAAGTCTACCACATATGTCATTGCTGTGTCTTCTGCTAAGGGTGAAAAAGGAGAAGCCTTCAAGAGCAGCTACCTGGTGGGGCTAAAGAGCCAACTTCTGTAAATTAATTGTTCTTTTTGCAGTGTTCCTCACAGGAATGAATAAGATCCTAATATTGTCTGCAGAGAGGATAACTCACCCTTAGGATATTAAGTAGCTTTATGTAGCCCACTGAAATTTTTACTGCTGAATATTCAGTAAGTTATTTACAGCCAATGGGACACCTTAAACGTAGGATTTTTTCCAGAATAAATTCCTTTACGTGTCACCTGGTGGCTATATACATTAATGTTTTTCTTAAATAGAGATTGGTTTTATAGTGGACAAACTGCATATTGCAGTCCTGCTGGGAGTGCAAAGGACAGGTCCCATGTTTGATTTAGTTTCGCCAAGCAGAATTTGTTAGAAGAAAAGCAAACAAAAAGGCATAAAATATGCGTCAGTTGTGCTGACACAAAATGTTGGCAGATTGGGCATCAGGAGTGTAATAATATCCACATCCTTGTCGTTCTATTTTATTCTGGTTTATTGCATAGGCTTTATTGTAATGGTGTGCTGGTGGCATTACAGCATGTTTTCTTTTTATTTCTTCCATGTGATCTGAATATAGTAAAGAAGTGAAAACTGGTCTGCTTATTCCCAGACAAGTACTTTGTATATAACGTGGAAAGGAGTAGACAAGTCCAAAACTGAGATTTACTTTTTTATATTGAAACTTTCAGAAAATTATGCTGATTTCTTCCCTTATAAATCTTTGGATCCAAATCCCTTCAATTAAGTAGACAGGAAATTACCCTAGCATTATAGTACGTTTTGTCTAAGCCAAAGTCATTGCTACTGGTCCTTGTTTTGTAGGCATCAAAGGGAAAGCAAGACAAAAGAAGACTATGTTAATTTTTTTTCTTTTGTTGAATAGAAGACTATGTTGAACACAGTGACTTGGAATCATTTCCATAGTGCCTAAGATGTGCTGTCTGTAATTGGCCCAGATGGCACTGTCTCTATTAAGCAGCTCTTCATAAACTGATAACACAGTGGGCTACAAATTCCAGCTGTGCTGCTTTGATTGTGTTTACTGAAGTGCTAGGGCCCGTTGCTACCAATATATTACACACAAGAACTGTTCTTTCACTCTATATCTTGGTTTTCCAGTTTTGTTTCTCCCAATATGTAAGCAAGGTATTTGCCATTGTAAGGGGAATGTTTCATGTGTTCTTTCTCTCTGTAAGGATCTGATTTGTGCATAAATTTTATTATTTTCTTCTATATTTTTTGGCAGCTAATAAGCTGAAAAAAGTCTCTGTGATACCCCGTAGCTTTAATGCAATATTTGGTCAGTAATATGGTGACTTTGTCATAACGGCTGCGCTCAGTGCCTCCCCTTTTTCGTCTATTTCAGAATCCCCTTGCTTCTTGTTTCTCTGAACCTCTGTATTGTGTTGGCTGAGCAAATCTGTTCTCTGAAAGGCAGGTTGCTTATGTGAAAACACGCTGCTCCTAGTTGTGAACTTTCTGTTACAGCAGCACAGTTTTGCTAGGCTGGATGGACTTAAATTGCTGTAATGATCCCTTCTCCTTGTGTGCCTTTGTGTCGGCTTGTGTGAGCATCTTCGTGCTCCTGTAACCACAGGTACACGTGGACTGGGCTGCTGAATTCTGACAGTTCCACGGTAGTCAAGCCAACACAATTTGCACAATTTGTGTCGGCAGGAAAGCTCTGAGGGAGTTTAATACACGCTTAAATGCAAATCTTTTCAGAGCTCATAGTGTTGCTCTGTGGTAGCTGTGTTCATCTGCTCTGTCAGTGCTGAAGTGTAAACATTCTTTGCTGCCTTGTGCTTTTGTGTGGTGAAGTAACTGCGGCTCTGTCTTGGGTTTTTTTACCCTTTTCACATCCCTTTAACAGCAGAACATGGGGGAACAGACAATCTGACTTGCTGCACGCACCTTTCCTCACTCTTAGGCAGTCAATTATTTGTGGGTGGCAGATGCTATGCAAGTACTTTAGGGGATGACACGCATGGTGAGTAGAGCCACTGTGGAATTTTTTAATGAGGAGGTCTTATGAGGTCTAATTCAGTATGAATCACTTCTGCTTTGGATCCTGCACTGTGCTTTTGTGTACCTGGCACCTACCATGGAGCCCCAGCTGAATTCAAAGCTCTCTGAAGGGAGACTTGGAAATGCAGATAAGTCACTGCACTCAGGAAATTAAAATCCTTGTTGACAAGACAGAGGAATGAAGGATGTTTGTTCCAATTTATGTTCTGGGGACTGATGTGTAAAGAGAAAAATATAGCCAAAAAGCAACATTTAGGAGCACACGTTTTCTTCAACACAGGTATAGGTTGACTTCCAAAGTGGAGCTGGTCAGAAAAGGTCTGTTGGAATAAATTGATTCAAAGTGATATAAAAGTTGTGAGTTCACTTTTGTCTCTGTTAAACTGAAAATTTGTATAGCCTGCTGCTAGATAGGGAATTTCACTGCCCTAGCAGACCCGGATAGCCCTTAGTATACCATGACACCTTGATTCCTACATTACCTTTATCTGAATGCTCAGGTGGATGCTAAGGTACAAAAGTTTATTTTTGGAGGGTGAAATACTGTTTTTTTAAACACAACATGTACCTGTTCTGTTCTGTTTCATCTGCTTTTACATGTTTTTGGATTTTGAAAAGTACCTTACGAAAAGATTAGAGAATAAAGCTGAAAAATTAATCTGCTTTCCAAAAGAAGCTAAATTTGACAAGTAAAAATTCTGTTTTGCATGCAAAAGTGACATTTTATTCAGTAAAAAGAATTCAGTTTTTATTTTGAAATGGAATAATGTTTTTCTATGGAGAATTCTTATCAAATGCAGGAATACATTCTCTCTGATGCAAATCCTTAGAGCCTAATTTCTGAATTTCTGCTATATTTTCATTTTGACTTAGTTGCAGAGTCTTGAAGATGTGTCAGCCAGTGAACCTTGATAGTAGGATGTGACCTTATGTATACTGGGCACTCTGGATATATTTCTTGCAAAGTATTTGTTACCAACATTAGCGTGTTCCATCAAGTCTTCATAAATGATGTTTCAAGTGATAACTTGTTCTAGTAGACAAGCTTATAACTGCTCTTATAATCAATGCCTCAGTTTAGGACTTTATTAATTAAGAATTAATTTTTATCAGTAACTTATGTTAAAGCTTTTTAGATTTACAGTGAAGTAGAGAATTAGACAGTGGTGAAAAGGTACTGACAGTGCCATCTTGGAATACAGTCTCTCTTGATCCCTAATTTATGTAATGCTCATATATGGACTGTGTGCTCATTTTGTACTCCTGTGGTAAGCGTACTTTGTTCCTCTGCACAGTGTTTCTGTCACTGTTCTTATGAAGTATAAACTTCCTTAGGGATACCTTGAAAAATGCAATCAGACCTCAGTAGAGTCACGTAACTATATCTAATACTTCAGTATTCATTGCTCGGTTTGCAAGTGTCTCAAACCAGGTTATAAATGCACCACAAGCACGGTTGTTCTTACTCAGGGGAATAAGGTGATCTTGTCTAATGTGAGGAAAGCTCTGTGTACTTTTCACTCACGTCCAAAGTCTAGTCCTCTTTCTGGCTGCTGCTGGTGAAAACCGACAGTTTAGTGAGGATTAGCAAAGGTATTATGATTTTTCTCTGTGTCTATACACTGCTCTGTGAAGTAAAAACCCTGAATACTTCATAGCCATTAGGACTTTTTTATACCTTTTGGTATCTTTCTTGCACAGTCTTAGCACAGCAAGCTGTTTGTAGAAGCTGGTCTGAAGTTCAGTCAGGTTCCTTGGAAAACTTCCTTAAGTATCAAACGTGTCATAGTTCCTGAGCCTGGAGCGTGTGTAACATTCTAGGGTTTTAGTGCCAGCAGTTGGCATGCAAGAAGACACTTTTAGAAAGTGGAGTGGTACTGTTCACACACACTGTCATTTGCAGTTATGTTACTTCATATTTGCAAAATATTTTTTGATAGAATCTGCACTAGTTTCTCATATAATCTTAACGGTTCAGAAAAAAATCAAGTTCAGGATAGTAAGGCTGTTGCAGTTGCGGTGATGTGGGAACATAAGCAAGATGAAGCTTTGTTGGAAAAGCAGTATTTTATATGATTGCAGGGAAAGCAGACAAAACTTTTGAGCATACAAATCCTTTCAGATAAGGAAGAGAAAAGCAAAACTTCAAGTAAATTATGATGAGAACCATTGCTCTGATTTTACAGTTCGGTTTTTCCTGGCCTTTTTCCGGTAAGCAGTGTTTAGGCTTGTTTCCCTTTTGGGCTAACCAAATGATTTGTCATTTTTTCTCTTGTTTTCATCATAGCATTGAGGAGCATCCATTCTTTCGTCCATGAGGGTTCTGGTCTTTCAATAATCTGTCTGGACTAAAGGTGAGTGTTAAGTGTCTTATTCCAGAACTGTAAGTTTAAAATAGCAGTGCTATCATTTCACTAAGTCCCCAATAGTCTAAGGATATAAATCAGGAAAACTGGGGAAAGGTCATCTAAAATACTTTGAAAAGCTAATTTTAGAATATGAATTCATAACAAAGATACTAAAACTGTGAACAAGACAGTGATATTGGTTTTATTGCTCATAGAAATCTTTATGCTGTCTCCCTTCTTTTGCACAGATGGTAACAGCTTCCCCTCCTCTCTATTGACAGAGGTTAACTACCTCTCCCTCTCTTGTGGTCCAGTTGATTTATGTAATTAGAATACATTAAGAGCTATAATCATTAACCTGCATTTAAGCTGGATTGTTCTATTCTTTGCATGAATTTATGACAGAACACTAATTGCAAAATTTTGTCTGGTTTTGGTTGCTGCCATCAGCTGGCCTAACACAAGATAATTACATTTGAATTTTGCCTGGGCTATTTAAAATCTATAGCATAAAATGAAGTATTTTCAATATTTTATGATCAGTTTTCTAGGCAACAAAATTTTCTCAAATTGAAGTGGTATGCTATAGAACATGATAATATATTAATATATAAGGCTTTAATTTTTCCATATTAGATTATTTTTTTCAAGCTATTTTCTGATGTTTTAAGTTTGTTCTTTACAGAATCATAGAATCATTAGGATTGGAAGGGACCTCTGGAGATCATCTCATCCAATCCCTTGCTGAGGCAGGGTCACCTGGAGTAGGTGACACAGGAACAACTACACATAATAAGAAAGTTACGGTTATGTTTTCCATGTTCCTAAGTGTTTGATTTTTCTATGTGCCTGGAAAGAATTTTAAATTTTATGTCTGTTGAAATCAGTATTATCCAGTTCTTTCTCATCTATGACTTGTGTAATGCATAATATGCAGGGCATGCTTAAAATTAAGTGCGAATATTCAGATGAAAACTCCCAGAGTGAACAAAACAAGAAATTCATTCCTATAAATGCACGATTACATTTAGTTCCAGTTCTACTTAATCATTCAGGAAAATCTCCATAACATTTCTTATCCCTACAAATAATGCACTGTCACGATCAAAGGAAAGGAGTAGATTCTATAAGGCAATCTCAAGTATGCAATTATGTAATGCTGTACAGGTAAACCTGTGGGGCTGTGATTCTACAGTGTTTTTAAAGGTTTTGATTGGCTGCAGAGTATCTAAGCTTAAGATTTATCTGCAAGAGATTGTGTTGATCTTGCTTTACTGTTTTTATGGCACTATTTATTCGTCCTGCTTCAGTGGTGTGGTCTTGGACTGAAGTTTTCAAGTGCCTGCCATCCACAACTATTCCTTCTCATACCAAAAGGGCAAGGTGGAGTGAGGGAATAGCTTACTGTGAGTCAGCACTGGGACAGGGACTTAGGGAACAAGGAGCAGCATATGATAGGAAGCATGGAATAGTTTTTTAGCAGTCACTTTGCCCAAACCAGTTTCCTTTTCATCTGAAACTGCTCTGAGCTGGCAATAACAAACTTAAAGACAATGACAGCTTTGAAGTACATAAAACTTGTTGTCATTCTAAAAATCTTCATTTTTCCTTCTGTTTTTTTGTTTTGACCCATGTCACCGTGAAAATGTCACTCTAACGTAGAGAACAGTCCCTATCCTCCTCTCAAACCTGAAACTTCTTTTCTGTGCTACATGAGTGCATATCCAGTGCATGCTCATGTGAAAGAGAGATTTGTCTGAACAGCTCCTGGAATTTGTGCTGGTAATCATGAACAATGTCACAGATGGTGGGAAACCTCTGTTGTGGGTAGGTGCCACTCTGTGTTTGTTTCTGTACAGGCATAGGAGTAAAAAGCCTGATTGACCAGGTCAAAAACCTGCAAGCATCACTTGGAATTTGTTTTAACTGATAAATCTGCAATTTAATCCCTGGTGCCAACCCCCCAAGGCTCCACTACCATCTGTATACATTTGCTTCTTACATGGTCTTTTTATGACAATTAGAGGCAGTGGATATGCAAAGATTGCTGATGAGAATACTCCTATTGATGGGAATTGGCTCTAGAGTTCCAATCCAGAACCACCACTTACAGCTCTAGAATCCTTTTGAAGGATTTCCAACTGGTTTGTGTCTTAATTTTCTATTTTATCACATAGAAACTGGATAGAACAGAAGCCATGCTTTCCCCAGCTTTTAAATCAGAGTTTTTGAAATTCTTGCTTTTGGGTAATTTATTGTCAGGGTTTGACATTGGCCCAATGCCAGGCACCCACAAGAGCCACTCACTCACCCTCCCCTGCCACAGCTGGGCAGAGGAGGGAAAAGGAAAAAAAAAAATTAACAGAGGTTCCATGGGTGAGATAAGGACTGGGAGAAACACTTCAAGGGAGAAACAAGCTCACAACAGGCTCACAAACAAACTTAAGCTGTGAAGTGAATTTATTAGTAACAGAATCAGAGGAGGGTAATGAGAAGTAAAGTAGGCCCTTAGAACACCTTCCCCCCCACCAGCCCCTCCCTCCTTCCCACCGACAGCGCAGGGAGGCAGGGCAGGGGGGTTTGGTCAGTCCATCACCAGGATTTCCTTCCGCTGCTCCGGGAGAAGAGTCCTTCCCTGTGAGGCTGTGGGTCCCTCCCACAGGAGACAGTTCTCCAGGAACTTCTCGGCGTGGGCCCACTCTCAGGAGCAGCAGCCAAACCGCACCTGCTGCAGCGTGAGTCCCTCCCACGGGCACACAGCCCTCCCAAAACTGCTGTGCCGTGGGTCTCTTCCCACGGGGTGCAGTCCTCCAAGGACAGGCGGCTCCAGCCTGGAAGCAGGGCCCTCTCTCTCCACCGGGTCTCCCACTGGGATCACAGCCTCCTCCAGGCACCCACCCGCTCCGGCGTGGGCACCTCCCCCACGGGCTGCGGGTGGATCCCTGCATTCCCCATGGATCCCCACAGGCTGCGGGTCGATCTCTGCATTCCCCATGGATCCCCA